>OY660866.1:32422775-32782775 GCA_962446985.1 Xyrichtys novacula | reverse complement strand
TGTAAAACATGAAATATAATCCTGTAAAAGAAAATGTATTCATAAGCATGAAAGATGAACTCAGAGTCTTCTGTTATCCAATATAGAGCCGCAGGAGAGGAGGAAGTGAGTGGTGCTGTATCACCCTGACGTGGCCTCCTCTCCTCTCTCCACAGTGACCGCTGTGGTCAACCCTCACACAGCCGGAGATGTGGATAGAGAAATGTAGCCGACCACGCATCCAGGATCACATTTCCCTGGTGCCAGTCTGGACTTTAATCATTAGAAAAGATGGAAACACTAAATGGTCTCATGTTTGTGGTTTGGAAACTCTTTAGCTGACAGATTTTTTAAAAGGCGGAAAGTTTTAGAGAAGCCAAATCATGAGAGAAAGCCAACTCATCCTGGCCTGAACAGTTGTATTTCAAGGGTGGATGAATGGGTGAAAAAAAATGACACATGACTGAAGCAGAAGGATCTAGAAATGTGGGAAAGAGAGAGAAAGAGAGAGAGAAATATTGGCATTGTGATCAAACCAGACGGATTCGGTATCAGCAAGGACAAACCCTCCAGACACAACAGATGACAATTTGTCTTGGACACACAAAGGCACAGGGAAAACGTGGTGTACCAATGTTAAATTTGACTGCCTGCACACAAGAGTTTCCTCTGAGTGTGTGTGTGTCTGTGCACGTGTGTTTTCAATCTCTGCGCAGCGCCCCGTGCTATGAAGGCAAACGCTGCCACCTCAGCCGTTAAACAAGCCTGCACAGCAGAGGCGGGAGCGTTTGTTTAGAACCGGGCCGGCGCTATCTTGCGGTCAGATTGCATACTTAATCAACGTGGTCATGGAAATTTCCAAAAAGACGCATGACCGCGTTGGTGTGCGCTCCACTTTTTCTCTCATATTGTTCGCTCTGGTGTTCCTCCTCTCTTTCTTTTAACTAAAACCTTCTTTTTCAGTTTTTTTCTTCATCGGTTGAGAAATAAAAGTAGAAAGTCTCCATCAAGTATAACTTTAATAATACAACATCGGTCATGTTTAAACTTTCCCCTGCCGTTCATTTATGTTTAACATGCAAACCTGTAGGTCTGTGACGAACTACACTTACACCCATGCTGTGTAATATGACACAACTGAAAAGCAATGTAAACAATGCCTCCAATTATGGGCCAATCATTTCCATTCACTCCGGCTGACTTCAAATGACCCCAAAACTTGACCTTAGAGAGCTGCTGGTTATTCTGAACACTTATGCAAACATATCCTGCTCCATTCCAACTGTGACACACACTCACAGAGGGTCAAGAGATGTTGTTCGGACTAAATACATTATACAGTGGAAAATCTGAAACTACAAAGTCTCTGTGAAGTCAGTCGCCGTCTCTTTCTCTCGTTCTCGCTTGTTTACATTCCTGAGCCGTGTTCAACACAGAGGGATCCTCCCCCGACTTGGGTGGCCTCAAAGTTTGTGCATTGAGCATATTGTGTGTGTACATATGTGTGTGTGTGTGGACGCACGCGGCATGTGCCTCAACATGTGGATGACATAAACAGTGGAGTAGAGTGTGGGGATGTGCCGTACAACCACCTAAAGAGGACAGAGTACAGTCTGCAGCCGCACATGTTTTTGTTTTTAGTGAATCTGATTTTGACCCCAATTTCTCCCTCGCCTCACCTGCTGCTTCTTCTTCTCCACCTTTATCCCGTCTCCCCCTTTGCACAATGTTTCGATACACACTGTGTATATACCCTCATCCTTTTCTCCCCTCTCCCTCCGCCCTTCACTCCCTGTTTCTCTTTGACTTCCCTGATTGCTAGCGTATGTTGGCTGGCTGGCTGGCTGGATGAGAAGAGGGGAGGTGGGGTGGGTGAAGTAAGGAGGGATGAGAGGGAGAAGGGAAGAGAGATGGAGAGAGACAGAGAGGGATGAAGAGAGAGAGTGAGAGAGAGAGAGGGAAGAGGAGAGGAGAGAGGAGAGGAGGGGGAAGGGACTGTGCCCTCTCATGCAGAGAGTCACATGGTGTCCCTGATTGGAGGAAAATGAGTAAAGACTGCAGCCCGGCTGAAATGGCAACAGACAAAAAGGCACAAAGGCTGAGCTGTTTGGAAGCGGGTTGCACAACAAGAGAGGCTGAAGAGGAGGAGGAGGAGGAGGAGGAGGAGGAAGGGGGTGTGATGGAAAGGAAGAGAGAGATGTGGATTAAGAGAGAGAGGAGAAGCAGGGAGGGTGGCAAGAAGAAAAGAGAAAACAAGAGAGGTGACGGAGGAGGGGGGGGGGGGGGGCAGAGAGCAGAGGAGCCAAGAAAAGAGAGCGAGAGGGAGATGAGCAATGTAGGAGCACAGGAGGAGTGGGTGGGTGGGAGACAGGGAGGGAGGAAAGGGTGAGACAAAGTGGGAAAGAGTGAGAGAGAGATCAGACTGTGTTTCTATGTTTTCTGCAAGGCTGAGCGGTGACGTGATTGGCTGAGGGGGGGCAGGGGGTGAGGGTGTGTGAGTGTGTGTATGTGTGTATGGGGGGGTGGGGGGGGCAGACCTGACTCTGAGATCAGAGACAGACAAAATGGCTCCCAGAGAACAGAGAACGCAGCATCAGGGCACTGTCATCTCCCCTCACACAGCTGTCAGCTGACACCAGCCGCCACTGCCACACACACATCTGACACACTCACACCCACACACTCATACACACACACTCTCTTAAAGGCTAAGCCACCTGCAAAATGCCAACACGAGAGAGGAAAAAACTAAGGATGATGTGTCATATCACTGATCATTGATCTGCTCTAGTATTTACATTTGGTTATGTATAAAACTCACATAAGGAATAGTGATGAAAATGGCTGGAAGCAGACTCTTTTTCTGGATTTAATCCCGTCACCCATTGGCCTGGATGAACATGTGACGCGCTGCTGCTGAGGTTCCCTTGTTGCAGGGTGTCTGTGTTTGCCTGCCAGAGAAAATCCTGAGCAGGGAATTCACCCAGTGAGCGAGAAAATACTGTTGGACAGCATGAAAACAAACACAGCGACTCACTGCAGCCACAAGAGGGCGCTGCTATCAAAGAAGCAAGCTCTGATTGTAGGTCAGCTCTAATTTCGCCCCCTGTAATGATGTGTCGTGGCGTCCTGAATATAAATATGGAGAATGATCGCTCTGTGAGGAAGAACAACAGCATCATTTGCATACAGTTTGACTTACAGAGTACATTTGCATAACTGTTTTGATTATTGTTTCTTTTTATGGTAAGTTGCTGTGATTTCAACTGTGACTTCATCAGTTACACTTTCCTGTCAGACAGATGAGCAGTGATACATGAAGACATTATGATCTCTGTCTTAAAGGGATATTCCAGCAGAAATTTAACTTTCTGGTCAAACAACGCAACATTGAGTTAGACACCCCCTCGAGAGATGAATGTTGCGCCCGCTTGCTTCTCTAGTTATACCAACTTTAGTAACAACAATACACAGCGGTCTACGTCTCCACGCTGAAACCTCAACCAAAAAGCCACTCTATAGCCACAAATAATGCTCAGAACAGCACCTAACTTCATCAACAGAACATGTAGGGTCCCAGCCATAGTACTAGCCATCAAACATCTTTTTAGCTTTGCCTGATTTCTTTAGAGAAGAGACCAAACACAACTCACCCACTCTCTTCCAGCAGCCGCTTGTTTGTGGGGGAGCCCTGACGAGTCGATCACCGTGCAGTGGAGTTTCGCAGCTCACGGAAGAAAATGTGTGATTATTACTTCATGGAAATGCAATCAGACTGAGACGCTAAGACAGAAGAACTACCGTGTCTACATCGCAAAATGATTATTATGATGATTATTACTTTATGGAAATGTTCTTCCTTGAGCTGCAGAACTTCACTGCACTCGATGATCGACTCGCTATAAAGATGTTTGATGGCTAGTACTATGGCTGGGACCATATATGTACTGTTGATGAAGTTAGGTGCTGTTCTGAGCATCATTTGTGGCGTTTTGGTTGAGGTTGTGTTTTGCTATCGTGCGGTTGTTACTAAGTTGGAATAACTAGAGAAGCGAGCAGTCGGCAACATTCATCTCTTGAGGGGGTTTCTAACTCAGTGTTACGGTGTTTGACCAGAAAGTTAAATTTACAACGGAGTATCCCATTAAGTCAGAGTGAAACTAAAAAACAATCAAAATAACTCAGAAGAAGAAGTTTTGCAGCTGCGGCACATATATCAATCTCACAGTACTTATTTGGATTGTTGACAAAGTGTGCTAAAGGAAAACATACTTTATATTTGTAAGGTTATTTTATTACAATCGTGCATTTTCTGCTCACATATGTTCACGGATACATTTATCTTATGGAAATTCTAGGAAAATTAAAATGATTAAACACACATCAAACTAGGTGCCCCTCCCACTAACCCCACAATGCAATCATCTAATATGCAATAAAGCTGACATCTCGACTATGACTTATTGGGTTTCTTTGAATTTAATGACTTTATGATTGAGTCATTACACAACAGGTCAAACAATCCCAGAGCACCATGTTTACTGTTCTTATCGAAGCTTGCAGGCATGGACATTGAATCTGAGTGGTTCAACCAGCTGATTGTCCTCGTGTAACAGTGATGGAAAAGGTTTCTGTGATGTGGGCGGAGTCAGAGTTGTGGAAATTTAAGTGTAACAGAATTGTGTATATCACTTTCTTGGGTTGATTTGAGGAGTCTTGCCCAAGAGAAGATGGATATGCTGTGATAATATTGAACTGCAGGCTGTTTTTATTTTTGAAAGCAGTTTTTTTTGTGTTCATAGTTTAGGAAGAGATATTTGAGGGACTGTATCTTTTGGAGGAAATTAAGGGGTTGGACATCACCATGATGTTTTCCTGTATTTTCCTGTTAAAATGGATCATCCATTTTTTTGGTCTACATTTTGTTTGTGTGAAAAGTGCTATCCAAATAAGGTTTGACCGATTGATTAATTGACTGAATGATTGAATGACACTTTGGCTATAGCAGGAGAATTAATGCACTGTTAAAGAACAACGAATACACAGTTATCCCATAGACTTACATTAAAAGATGGAGATTTTTTTACCCACAGTGTTTGGTTGTTTTGCATAGTGACATCTTTATATGCAGTGGGATTAGGGCCGGGCGATAAACTGAAAATTTACCAACACCAAAATTTATGACAATGACTGACGTCATTTTGCCCGTGTAAATATATTCAGTGTCAGAAAAATAAAGAAAAGTTGGTTTTGGATGTGTGTACGTAGGCTATGGTCTCATGTCCCTTTTAAGACGCTGTCCTACGTCGACGAGACGTGACTCCGCCCCATCCAGTCTGTAACAAAGAGGGAAAGACAGGTGAGGAGATGGAAGACGATTCAAAGTTGTAGTGGCTGAAGTAGACAAAGTTAATGTGGGAGGGGGTGAGCAGCTTGTGGAGTAGTAATCGTCTATTTTTCGTTGAGTTGAACTGCTCAATATATTGTGATATTGATTTGAGGCTATATCGCCCAGCCATAAGTGGGATCCAACATTACAAAAAAGAACCAGACAGGTAAGGACAGAGTAGAATAGATCACGGAGAATCGAATTGAAAAGGACAGGAAAGAGCATAAGGGGAAGTAGAATAGAGTAGAATAGAGTAGGACAGGTAAGAAAAGAACACCAGAAAAGGAATGGGTGGAATAGAATAAAATGGCATTTTGTAGTTTTAAGTCAGCCCTGTCTCCGTGTGTGATTATAACTCATTGTTCTTCTAGTATCACCTCTTGAATTTGAATTTGAATTTGCATTTACAACTGAAATTTGACTCGTTCAGGGAGACACAAAACAAAAGAGTCGAGACTGAGCCAATGGTAATCCACACCATGAGCTGGTAGTCCAGCATCCTTTGCCATGGCCAGTAGTATGCTGTTATAGTGCCAGGTGGTGCCAGGTGCCAATGGTTTGAATGGCGTGCCAGTCCACTCATCGAGCTGCTTGGAAGTAAGAGAGCTCTATCTGACCGTCACACCAGTACAACACAGGATCCATTCTCATGCTGCACATAATAACTAACACCAATCATCTTTATTTACATTTATTGCCATGGATGTGTGTGATTTTTCTAAACCGTAAAAGTATGGATGTTTGGTACCTCCATGCCAACAAACATCATAACAATGATAAGTTGTATCCTCCACAGTGAGCTGCTAATGTCAGGGTAGAGTAACTGATAGCAGAAGGATATCCATACATTCAACCCAACATCGATGACAGTCAATGTCGAATATGCTGGGAAAAAAAAACGGCTTGTGCTTTATTGAGAGCAACAGGTTAACAAGCCAAAGCAGTTACTCAGGCTGGGTTCCTGTCGTGTTATGTGGGATCAGCAGTAAATACTGTAAAGCATGAACATCAATATTGATTTTCAAATGCATCAAGGGGGTTGTCCTGAGGGGGGAATGCAGGTGTGACACTCTGTTAGTGGTCTTACACTTTCAAGGCACATGGCCTGGCATACCAGTGAGGGAAACCTGGATTTCACTTTGTGAGGAAGCAGTACCTGATTTACGGCATACGAAGGGACTCACTTCTCTTGTTTTCTTTGTTTTAAGGTGACTCCTTTTTTGAGATGAGAAATTTAAACTGCATGTAAAATTTAGTTATATCTGTCATTCATAAACCAATTGATTTTTGGTATGTATAGCTGTAAGTCTGATATATATGTTAATATTCAATGTACAGTATATAATAGATGTGATTTAAAAATTGAAAAATAAGAATACAGCTCAAAATGGATGTAAAGTTCAACCTTTACGACAGACATGCGTATTTCCAATGCTTGCTTGCTTGCAGACTTTTTGATCTAAAGCTTGCCAATGCTCTCTGTAAGCATCCACTCCTCCATAAAAGTGGCAGCCTGTCTTTTGGATCTGTTATCAGGCCTGATTCAGATACACAGATCTCTGTCCTCCGTCTGAGCCAATCAGAGAGCAGAGCTGCCAAATGTAACAAATCTGGCAGGCAGCGACTACTGAAAACAGCTCCAGAGACATCTCACTTCCATATAAAGGAAAAAGACTATCCCTGCTTCTGATGTGTTAACAGTTTTTCTGACTTTTTACTAGTGAAAGGTAAAACACCATGAAAGTGTAACTTTGGTGTTACACGCAGGGAAAGAAATGTGATGAATGCAGTGTGAGAAAACAGGAGTGGTTTTATTTTTATTCCTGTTGGGAGTAAAAAGGAAAAAAACATCAACTATTAACTGATGTGGCACCAATTCAAGTTCAGCTCTCATATTTACTCCAGGGTCAGTTTAGTCAGGGTGGTCTCTCCACTCTCGCTGGCACAAGGCTGTCCTCAGATCAGCGTTAAAGCTGTTAAAAGGAGGCCGACTGGGACGCCTGTTATCAGAGCTGTGGCAGATGTGTGTGCCGTCAGTTTCCTGTTGACTAGAGAGTGGAAGTGGCACACAGCACACATTTGCACATACACACATACATGTGCACGAGAGCACACGCACACGCTGACACTTAGATTGACAGGCACGCACATACGCACACATCCCTTTTCCCCCTTCTCATGCCCCTGAGCCTGAGAGTCTGGACATGAGAGATATCAGAGGGTGGGAGAGGCATGAAAACAGAGTAAGTCTCAGAGTTAGATCAGCGTGTGGCTGTGAAAGTGTGTTTGTGGGTGACAAAATGGCGATGTCAGAACAGCAAGAAACTCAGGGAGGTAAGTCTCTCTTTTGTGTGTTTCTGCAGAAAACCATGAGGTCAAATAAATGAGAGCTGCCGTAGAAGATGTTCTTCTCACTATGCTATTTGTTAGTGGTTTTAGTCAGAAGTATTGTGACTTTGATAAAGGTGAATTAAAGAAGTTGCACTTGTAGGTTTAAGCTTAGTGGAAACATCACACCATGCACTTTGGGGAGTTTATTCAGTCACTGCAGGCTGCAGCTCTAATCACTTATTGTACATGGATTTGTGCTGTTAGGTGTGAACGTATGACTGCAAGTTGGAGAATAAGGCGAATGCTAAAGGGGTGTGTGTGTGTTTACTGCTTCAGTGTGTGTGTGTGTGTGTGTGTGTGTGTGTGTGTGTGTTTGTGCACGCACGCTCTCTCTGGTTGGGGTGCTCGTTGGAGATAAGGCCTGCTGTATGCCTGAGAGCGAAAGAGACGGTGTGTGTAAGCCCTTCAAGCCTTATCCTGACACACCTCCCACCCCCACCTCCTCTCCATCACCCCTCACACACACACACACACACACACACACAGAGTTATGCAGCAGGGATTAACCCCGTCATGTACCATTTCAATGGGTGAGTTTTGGAGACACACACACACAGACACACTCACACACACACACATAGGATTAACCCTTCTGTGTCCATTTCCATGGATGATTCTTAGCCATGCTCTGGTTGTGACAGCATTGACTTGCTTGTGTTGCCATGGCTACAGGGGCCAGCAAATGTAAGATAGGCAAATCCACATAAGTCACCCACAGCAGACACTCTAAGCCACAACTGCCTCCACCTCCCCCTGGTACTAAACACACAAAGATGCTGCCAGCAGAGTGACAGGAGGCTCGTGAGCTGTGAAGTGCTCATGTCACAAGCTTAGCATAAGCAGACCAACATCCAGAAACTCAGCCCCAGCATCTTTATGCAGGTCGTGTGAGAGACGGCCCTCAGAGCAGATTATGCTCTCAATGTGTCTGAGACACACCGCACATAACCAAACACTGCAGTCTACAGGGAGGTCTGTGCTTGAGTTGTCATCTTCATTATGAAAATGAGTGGGGGTCAGATGTTGAATTCCCAGAATGCATATCAAATCACTCTGTATATTTCAGAATACAGCGACACGAGCTGTGGCAGGAAATTAGGCAGACATAAGAAATAAAAATACATTGAGAGATTTTGAAACTGGGCCTCACTGTCCCAAAAATATCAGAAATCCTTTAAATGAGGTCGATTATTATAATAGGCTGATAGAAAACAAAGAAAGGGATGTCTTTTGACGTAATTGGGGTGAAAAGGGTGTTTCATTGATAAACCGGATAATGACGTGTTTTATTTCACATCAGTGGTTCTTCTCATCATACATACAAATAAGGTTAAAAAAGTTCCATTGGGATGTATTGTTATTATTTCATTATTATTTTTTTTATTTGATGCTATGATAAAATTGCATATAGAAAACATTACATAGCATTATCAGAATATTTCTATAATGAAGATTTTCCTTGGCATGAGTTTTATACCCCGTAAATGTTTTTTTTTCTTTTACAGTAAACTAGATATAAATGTAAATGTATAATAATAAAAACGTCACTGCAATAGACCTGGAGAGAAGCTACTTTTATGAATTAAAACACTTTTATTTATAACATGTTTTTTTAAAGTTATCATATGCCAAGGTTTCCCACACCTTCATATTTCTGAAGCACAATAAGACTCACATTTACTCATGTGTACACTGTTTATCTTTCTAAATCACATATTTTAAAATGCGTCTCTCACAGATGAGTTTACCGACGCTTTAATCATTTAACTGTATCATTATAATATTACCTATAAATGCCAGTGCTCAGATTTACACCAACCCCAGATGGAGCCTGTCAAGTGTTTCCAATCAGCATCTCCCAGGAGCAGCTACATTTGCAGATAAAACATTTATGAAACATTGTGTTTTCACTGTGTACATGAGTAATGAATAAATCAGAGCTGTATTTACGCTGGTGGCTGCAAAGTCTTTAAATAATCAAGGCAGGGGCAAGTGCTATGGTGATTTAAAGGAAGAAATTCTTCAATATTGAAGCGAATTAAAAATGCTTTGAATCAGCATGCTTTTAAAGAATACACACACTTTTAGTAGTTTATCAAAAACCACTAACCTCCCTTGTTCTTTTTTTATCCCAACTTTAGCCATATGGGTGAGTCCATGCTGGCTGTGATCTGAATATCTGATTATGATTTGAGGCGATTTAAGCAGATTTAGAGGCCTATGGGATTCTCCTTTTGGCTTAGTGCTTCCTGTGTGTGTGAGTGTGTGGGTGTGGGTGTGTGTGTGAGTCTAAGTGTGTATTGAGCAGGGAAAGAGGGAGACCTTCCCCTGTGGTATGGGATTTACTCGTCTACCTCTGAGACAGTTCAGTGTGCAAACTGAAAAACACTATTAATTGTAAACAACCCAAGTCTGTTATTGCTATATTTAAGTTAATTCTGATGATCTTTATCTGCTTTTGACTGAGCATGCTGCTGTAGGGCAGAGTGGGGTAAAATGAGTCAAAGGGTAAGTTGAGCCACCCCGGGTTGCTTGGAAATGGTAAAAGAAATTGATCATGTGACCAAATATTTAGGAGATGGGCATCAATTCATGGAGTCTGTGAAGGTTAGAGGCACATGGGTGAAGGGGTTAGACATTTATTTCCAAAAAAACATTTTTCACTCTTGAAAGTGAATTTAGTCTGTCATAAGTTTTATTAGAATTGTGTTCAGACAAAAAAAAATCATTTTAAATTTGTTTTATACATCAATTATGGTATCTATAAGGTACAACATGAGGTCAAAAACCTAGTCTAAAGTCCACCATTTTAGTTTAGAGGACTAATAAAGTCATAATAGTAGTTCTGGGGTAAATTGAACCAGTGGTTAGACTGAGAAAGTAAAGAAGTCTGATGAGAGGATCAGAGTTTCAGTTCAGATTGTTGAAATGTTTTTAAGTTTTTCTTTTCAAAAATACAGCTGTGAATGTTCTGAATCACTTAGGCATTCTTGTGTTAAAATGACTTTTTACCAAACAGCTTTTTAGCAGTAATATGCAATAATAATAAAAAGAATTATTGTACCAGATGAGTAGTGTGTAATAGATAAAAATACGCATGAATGTGAAAAAGTGACTGTAACTTAGGGAGAGAGAAGGTGAGGGAGGGCTGGGGTGGAGAGTGGGGGGGGGGGGTAGTAGGGATACGGTTCAACGTATCCCGCTCCTATGGTCAACTTACCCCATGTATGGGGTAAGTTGACCATAGGAGCCCACTTTTTTTGGCATGCTATATTATCAAGACAGTTATGTTTACACATAGACTGTATATAGAATGGACAGCGTCTGCCTCCTCGCTGGGTGAAGCCACTGTGAGAACAGCACCCTCTGGTGACAGGGTGCAGTATAGGTCATAAATCCCGCCTCCGCCAGCAAAGCTTATGAAGCTGTGGACAAACTTTGGAAATTAATTACACAGAGAATATTTTTCCCCCCTGCTTGCGATGTTGACATATAGTTATTGTAAAGTCTTCTTTTTTTCTGTACAGCTCTGTTTTAAAAGTTATTAGGGGGGGTTCAGCCTATGGGCGTATGAAGATTGCGTAGCTCACCCGGGGGATACCCTGTGTGAGCCGAGCTTCATCACAGCGACTCTTCTGCCGAATGTGTACAATGCTACTGGGCAACGTTGGTTTCAAGAAATGGAGAGAAAACGCGGAATTACAGAGGGCTTTTTGGCTTCAAATCTGTATACTGGCGGAAGGCGGAACCAAGTTGTCCACAGTATATACAGTCTATGTGTTTACACCTATCCTATTGGTTTGCAGGGATGAACATCTTGAATTACATGCAGATACACTAGTTGGAGACAAAACTATGATCACCTTGATGTAGTGATCCGCAATATAAAAAACGGCTCATCTTACCCCACTCTCCCCTACATAATAAACCACAATGAATGGCTCCATAGTGTATAATGCATATGACCAGGCTCATGTCACTGTCTCACTTCGGTTGTTTGCAGCAGGCTGATGTGCACTAATTAGGCAGACAAGAAAACCACTTTGCAGTCAGCATGATCTTTATATCCACACACGCTTCCACTTGGCTGCATTAGGCCAATTCTCATCTGTGTCAGTTACAAGGAAGGGATGGGAAACAGGGAGGAGGAAGGAAGGGGAAAAAAATGCTTACCAGACAACCTTCATGTGCAGTTGTGCATTAGTGGGGGGAGGAGGAGGAGGAGGAGGCGGAGAAGGGGAAGGGGAGAGGGCGGCTGGCGGTGCTGGGCAGAAGAGAGAGGAGTAAATGCATTGCGGAGGGATAGGAGGAGGAGGAGGGCCTACAGCTATTGTTCATGTCCTCCCGTGAACAAAGGGCTCATCTGGGTCCGTATGTAAACCCACAGCAGGCTTCAGCCCACATACAAGGCCTCATGCGGGACAAAACATAACCGAACGACTCCCGCTATTTCGGCCTTATTCTGTGACGGTCTCTTGGTTGGAGAGATTTTTCTCATTGATCCTCTTCGGAGGGACGTATTGTGCTGATACGTCGCGTCCAGCGGGCCTATCGGTTCTTACGCACGGAGCGTACCCACGGTCTATCATCACGGATCTGTAAACAGCAATTTTCTGATTGGACTTCTTTGCAGGTAAAGGGAGTCTTTTCACAAACGCACTCTTATATCGCGGGTTTAAGCTGTTGTGGTGATAAATTGGGTTGAACCAGCTACCGTAGTTGTGGTTTTTCTCATGTTATTACAGTGATTTTGACGCTGAAAAGGGATTGAGCTGGTCGGCTAAAAGCTGCTAGCTGGTCACTATCTATTCTTTGACTACCGTTAGCTTGTCCTGCAGGCCTTCGTAGCAGTGTTGTTTATTTGGTTGAAGATGTCGATGTTTTAAGTTGAGTATAGTGTATAAATCTTATTGCCCTGGTTTAATTTAATGTGTGTTTCGGGCCTTGTGAAGTAAAGTTAACGCGGGTCACTGAAACACCTGTGTTTAACGTTTTAGCATGTAGCTAAAGGCTAACTGTTAGCACCCAGCGCTGGCAGCAGCCTTCTTTCTAATTGCCTTTGTAACCGGACAACTCTGAGTCAAATGTGCTCTTACTGTTCAAGTGAGTTACTTTGGTGTTTGACTGAGCACTCTATACCGTGTAATAACACAAACTAGACGTATATGTTGGTTTATATCAAATAATAGTGAAAGTAGGTTAGGGATTCAGTATTAGCTTTGGCCAATGTTCCGTGTGGACAGGCAGGATTCCCAAACCACCTTAAGATCATTTTCATGCTTTATTTCATTTCATTCAGTTCATATCTAAAACGTTAAATACAAACAAGGAAGAATCTCAGATATGTGAATGTAAAGGAGCAGAAAGAAGAAAACTCTTACAGAGTTTGCCCCTCTTTTATAATATATTAATAAACTAAATACATATTAAAATAAACAAGAGCTGCAGGCCAACATGCCTCTTACTTTCCTTCTGAGATCCTCTCCTTTATTGTTGATATCTGACATTTTTTGTGGATTGTTGTGGGGCTGGTTGGCCAATACTCAAGCTTACAGCATGTATAATAAACATACAGGATATGTATATATTATATATGTGTAGTGAGCTGTGTGTGTGCTCGTAATAGAGCAATGAACAGGATTCCCAGTGGAGGAAGTGGAGTCCAGCTGATGAGATTGTGACTGCCTGTCATTAACCGCTAACAGGAGAGGAGAGGAGCTAATGGAGCTCTCAACAACTAATGGACACATAAGCATTGATTATTTATTTATTTATCAATCCCATTTGTTTTCCTCTGGTGGTGCATCCAGCCCATAGCATAGCAGGGCTGACTCACTCAGTAAACAACTTTTTTTTTGTTGTTGTTTTTTTTACAAAAACTGGAGGCAGGGTGTCAACTATGACCTAAACATTAAACTTCATTTGTTAGGGTTTGTATTGAATTTGATCACAACAGTTATTTATTGTTACACACAAGGTAAGAACCGGATACACTGCATAGCTGTACAGATATAACCTCATACCCTCAGGAAAAACAGCTGTTAGTAATAGGGAAATGTAAATATGATATGAACATACAAGGAACAGCAATGGGATGTTTACTCGGTTAATTTTGGGCTTGGTTTTCTGTCTGTCTCGTTAAAAATCTGCTGAAATCAGTGTACTTTTGTTGCACAACAAATTCAGCACATAAAATTATTAAAAAATAGACAATTTATTTAATTTCTGCTAACAAGGGAAGGTTGTTTGACTCATCATTATCTTACCGCGTAGATAAAATACATATACAACACAACAGGTCCTGCTCAAGGGTACAATATACATTCATACAACCCTGTGCAATAAAAACTGATATCTCCTGTCTCAATCTTATTAAAACATACTGCTTGAAATGTTTAATATGCAGAGACAAGACAGAGAGACATTAACAAGGCGGGGCTTCACCATGGTGACAACAGGGGTCATGACCTCAAGGCACGCCACGCCTCGTTGGCCTTTATTGGAGAGCTGGGCAATTAGAGTAAAACAAGCGATAGAGCTGTGTGACGGAGATGTGTTGTTTCAATACGTGGGCGTGAATAGAGTCAGTATTGCTCTCCTTGTGTTTGCTGTGTGTAGATGTAGAATTTCAGCAAGACTTTAGTAAGAAGGCTTTGTTGTTGTTGTCGTCGTCCTCATCTCTATGAAACCAGATTGAGGATGACCTCTGAATGAGTGCAGCCAACTGAAACTGGGCCATATTGGACAGTTCAGCCTGCATGTGGCTTCACCCTCACATGATACAGTCACTCATTGTGTTGCTCTAAAAGCGACAAACTTTAGAAATGCAACAGATTTTCCGAAGGCACACCATCCTCCCTCTTCGTTCATTTTAGGTTCACAGCCTGAGTCGGATTTTTACTGGTCACAGTTGTCAAATATTTAGAGGAAACATTAGCTGATATCTCTAATACCTTCTCAACCATGACCTAAAATGGCATTAATGTTCTTTCTGTTTTCTCTGCTCTTCTCCAGGCTGTTCCTCCAAGTCATTCAAGCTGTACTCCCCTAAGGAGCCCCCCAACGGTAGCACTTTTCCCCCTTTCCACCCCGGCACCATGCTGGACAGAGACGTGGGGTGAGTTTTATGTCTGTTTTCTGTGTGTTTGCACTGGGTGAGGGGACGTCAGCTTTAGATCAACATCTGCTGTTGGCATTTGTATTCATGTATTTTTATAGCCGACTTCATCTGGCTTGAATATCATGACTTTTCTTCCTCACAACAGATGCGAGTTTGGAGCAAGGTTATAATAGTTAACTAAAACGAAAACTAAAATTTAAAATACATTGCAGTTATCTCAAACTAATAAAAACGAGAAAAGAAAACAAAAACGATAAGTAAACTGTATCTCGTGTTCAAAAAACTAACTGAAACTAACTAAAATTATAGACAAAATGTCCTTCGTTATCGTTTTTGACTATATTTATTAGCCTTTAGGATTGAAATTAATCCGACACATTTTCCCAACCAATTTTACAACAGTTTTCGGCAGTTGTCAACGCCGTACGGCACCATCATAGCAACATACTGGGTCGTGCTTGTTTACTGCACTGACTGGCTGTGCGCTGTACTGCGACGGAGCTTGTGTTGTTGGAACAATTTGGAAGAAATGGCTAAAGTTGGGAGGAGGCAGCAGTGTCCCGCCTCCCGCCTGTATGTTTATATTTTTTATATGAAGTTTATATTATTTTCTTGTGTTTAAGGCAGCAGCCAACAGTAAAGTATCAGCATTGACTGAGCAGTGAGCACTATGTTGAACTTGAAAATAAACCGTACAAAATACTTACTCTGGCCTTTTTGAATCCTGCACCTGACAATAAGGTATGAAAAAACTAAAACTAAACTAAAACTAAGCCTTTTTGCAAAAATCAGAACTAAATAAAAAAAATTAGAATGCCTGCTCTAAAACTAATTAAAACTGAACTGTTATGGGGAAAAAAGGTCAAAACTAATTAATACTAAACTATAATGACAAATCCAAAATTATTATAACCTTGGTTTGGAGCACATTAACAGGTTGTTTGTTAATCCATGAAGTATTTAAAAGTAGTTCCACTGATGGTGACAACAAGTTGGGCTGCATTACAAATGTGTATGAGGGATTGGTTGGATTTATTCTTCTCTCTAAAGTTGCCAAAAGGTAAAAGGAGGGGACCTTTATCTACAGGTGCTTGGAGGTGGCGCACAAACTTCTACAATAGAAGGCAATGTCCAAAAAACCAATACTAAATACAAACATTTATGTGAATTAGTCAAACGTGAAGGAAGGACTGCCTTTTAAACTGATTCAGTGAAGGTTTACTGAGTGTTTTAAACAGACTGTTTCCAGAGTTTTATATTCAGACTTTCTGAATAAGGGAAACAGGTGGGCAGTGGGTCTTATGAGGGCAAGATGGAAAAACGACACCGTGGTCACAGTGCAATACTAAAAACATATTTCAGCCAAAACAACAGAGTCCTTCACTATAACAAGGCTGCACTATCTGACATATGCAGACGAAAGACTATGAAGCAGTTTTGTTAAGAGCATATAAAATCGCTCTGCTCTCATGTTTAATCAATCATCACCCTTGATCACTTACTGACTGTGAGATTTCCTGAATCACATCTTCTGCATTCACACATCAGTTCACCATGACTTCTCATGGGAACTATATTTGGGGGCAAAAATCTGGGTTAAAAAAAACTGTTTCCAGGGGTGTGGAGCACATGTGAATAGAGTTTAGAGTTTTGGTGATATGGTCAATAAAGCATTGTATTTATCAGTTATTGACAGGGTGGCCCATTTGCCTCATATTGATCAGTCTTCCTCCGTGTAAACTACTAAAACAGAGTTATCAAAGTGAAAGTTGCTAATTTGTGTCCATTGTTTTATACTAAAACTGCTTTTCACTTGTATGGCTCAATTAGATTGGAGGGTCTAACCCTGCAGGGTTATGTTAAGGGCTTTGCAGCCTCTGTTGTTTTCAGTAACCAGAACAGCTACAGTTGGTGTCTGTGAGTGAACCTGAGAAGTGTTGTTATTTACTGTCTCCTTGTATCATCCAATTTGTGCCATGTTTGGCCTGCATCCCAGAGTCTGAAAGACAGAGGTGTTCTTGGACGAGGGCATATTATCACCATGGCTTAATGTAATAATCATTGTCTCTTGTTTCTACAGTCCCACCCCAATGTATCCTCCCACATATCTGGAGCCAGGAATAGGGTAAGACAACAGTATTATCCATTTATCTCCAACTATTTGAACAATGAAAAATAGTGACTAAAGTGAAAGTGACTAAAGTAAAGGGTGGATAAAGTTGTTCTCTTGATAGAGATTTTATAGTATGGCTTTATTAGTTTTTTTAAAACAGCACTAGAAGTCTGGGTTATTGCATCTTCATCTTTATGAAACCAAAAACGATTCTCTCACACTGCCCGCTTTTTTCCTGTCCCTCTTCAACCCTTCCATGATCGATCAGGAGGCACACACCATATGGCAACCAGACAGACTACAGAATATTTGAACTCAACAAACGACTACAGAACTGGACAGAGGTTGGTGGACACTTCTGAGTCAGACACACTGAGAATGAGGAAATATACTGATTTGTTTTTTTGTTTGTTTCTTTTGACTAACTGATGATTGTTTTCCCCTCTGTACCCTGTAGGAGTGTGATAACCTGTGGTGGGATGCATTTACTACAGAGTTCTTTGAAGACGACGCCATGTTGACAATTACTTTCTGTCTGGAGGATGGACCCAAACGCTACAGTAAGAACCAAAACAACAGGGCTATCTTTTTCCAGACTCTTTTAATCATCAGGCATACAGCCCTAAATGCAACACAGAACCCAACTTCTAGAGTTCTTCCTGTCTCATGCCCTTTTTGTTTTCTGTCTTTTAAAGCAATTGGCCGGACGTTGATTCCAAGGTACTTCAGAAGTATATTCGAGGGCGGTGCCACTGAGCTGTATTATGTGCTGAAACATCCCAAGGAGTCTTTCCACAATAACTTCGTCTCCCTCGACTGTGATCAGTGCACCATGGTCACCCAGAACGGAAAGCCCATGTTCACACAGGTGTGTCCGTCTCTCTTCACAGAGTCCTCAAACAGTATATAGAGATTGTAACTTGATTTCAGTCATTTCGTTGTTTGAGTTAGCAGGAAGTAAAGAGGGTTTTTAGAGCTCTACTTTATCCAAATCCACACCTTATTTCTTTCCTGAGATTCTGTGTTTTACGATGTGACCACATTTTGTCACCTTGGGTATCTGATTACATGGTGGATGATAAAAATTTCATCAATTCAACAGAAACCAAATAAACAATATTGATAAATTTTGACAAAATATTTATAAAAATGACCCCGCAGATATAATTTATTTTGGCTAATATTTATTCACTGACAGTATGAGGTTAGAAATTAGAGCAGATATGCTTTGTTCTCCAACTTAGGCGTGAATACTCACAAGCAACTTTCTAACTTATTTTCATATTTCGATTCTGTTTCTGAATCTTTTATGACACATGCAGAGATGTAACTATTGAAGGAGTGGGACTATCTCTGAAGTCAATTTTGGTTTAAAAACTGGAGTCTGAGTCTAAAATATGTATGTCTGATGTCTGTTTATTGTAATTGAAAGGAATCAACCATAATGAGACATTTAAACAGGATTGGATGAGCTGTGTTATCTTTTATTTTTATACATTTTTAATTCCATGTGCAAAAATAGTACAAAAGATATCTATTTCCACCTTTTTGTTAACTCTGTGACATCATGTGGTTTCTCCACTGCGGTTAAATATCTAGTCTGGGTAATATTTCCTGGTTGATCTGATTACAGGTGGGCAGCTGTAAGCACAGCTGTCAGCACACCTGTGCAGATCATGTTGCAAATGTTGCTGCAGTGATCAAACAGATCTAGGGTCTGTTTCTCTTGTTTCATTACTGCACAGCTGACAACCCACTCACAAGTCGCATTAACCGTCATGTGGTGACATTTTATAATTATACGTATTCGTTTATGTTCACTTTAGTGTAGAATATCAAAGTGCCATGAGAGGACAAGTAGGTATTCAGCTGATCTGCCTGTTTGTCATCCTCTGCCAAGGCCTCTTTCTCACCTCCGTCTCTTTGTTTGAGATACAATTAAACAGCAGCACAATTATTCCTAATCAAACAGATTAAAAAAAACTTTCTTGCATGTAGGTTAATAAAGAAAAGCAGCGGGTACTGACTCCTTAAAGCTGACTCTGTGCCGTCAGCTTTAGGCTTAAGCGCTGCATACTTGTGCCCTGGAATGTCCTCTTTGCCACATTCTCCACTTGTTTGTGCACAGGGAACAGTATCGACTGAATCTTAGAGTTTTATGTCAGAGTTTTAGCTGCTAGATGTTGAATAACAGCTGATCGTACTCCAGCTATAACAAAGGCAGACAGAGAGGAGACAACAGAAGAGATGGAATGCACAGCTGTTAAATCGGTGTAGGAAGAAGATGAGAAGCAGCGATACCAGAAATGTCGTAAATACAGAAAAATGTGATACTGCCTAGATCACCAATCACAAGGCATGCAGTCTATGTTGTTATAAAGCATTGTAACATTTTTGAGGAGGTGCACGGCAAACTGCACTTGTAGGGTTTTGCATGGGAAAAGGGCTTTCTTTGGTAATGGCAAGACTTGACTTAGTCATAAACCAGCTTAAATTCAGAACCTCTGTCTTCCTTTCCTTCCTTCCTTCCTTCCTTCCAACAAAAAACAACAAAGCCAAATAAAACATCTTTACATGTCCAGCAAATAAAATTACACATCAGTACATACATATTTGTTAACACAATGACCAGTTTGAGAATGACACTCAGAGCTTTTTAAGTCCCGCCCCTTCCTTACAAATCAGATACAGTAAAGAATTAAAATCATCCTCCTGTCAGGTGGTTGCAGGATACACTCAAAAGTCTTTCTTTAATTACTTGAAAGTAGGACTAGGTGATAAAACGATAACGATATATATCGAAAATGAGTTTCGCTCAATATTAATAAAAAACAGGCCTAACCCTTCAGCATGTAATTGTCACTTAATAACCACTGTACTGATCTTCTGTCTCTTCACCGCTGCAATCATGTGCCAAACAAAGAAAATGCATGAAAACATCGATGGTGGTGTGGAGGTATTTTTTGTTTTTTTGAGGTCGCACATGAAGCAGAGTAATGTGTACTGCGAATTATGTCAAGTACATGTTCTTGCAAAGTCGGGGAATACCACAAATCTTCTTCACGGCCTGAGGCAATGCCATGCACGTGAGTACAGACAGAGAGAAGATTGTACATATTGTTCACAGGTGTGTCTACTATGTGTGAGATTCATCTTTACGACCTGTCTCTTTTTAATGTCTCAGACCCAGGACCCACAGATGCTACCAATAAGCACTGTTAAATTCATTTAATATCGTGATATATATCGATAAACTTTTTCCTAACTCCACTCTCAACTACCTCCGAGTGAGTAAAACACACTTATGATATTCAACCCTACAGAATGATGCTGGATTTGGATGTTTTTGGACTTGAGTGAAAATAGAAAGGGCACTTCAGCATCAGACAACACCGCGAACTCATTCCCCGCAGTATACTGGCCATGCACCAGGCCCAGGACCCACAGATGCTGGACCAGCTGTCCAAAAACATAACAAGATGTGGCCTGTCCAACTCCACTCTCAACTACCTCCGAGTAAGTAAAGCACACTTATGATATTCAACCCTATTTTGATGTTTTTGGTCTTGAGTGAAAATAGAAAGGGTCAAGTCAAACTTAGAAGGTTGTTTGGTAAAGATGAAGGGCTGTAGTCACCACATGTTACAACTGGAAATGGTCAACAGAACAGTCTCTGTGTCAGGTGTGAAACTTTTGTACTGTCTTATTTTTCGCTTTTTTAAACACAGTTATTCAAAGGCTGGTTAGTCTGCTGTAGTCCACCCACTGTTTCAAATGTATCCCATTAACTTCCTTTTGAAGACAATAGATGCCTTTGGTTTTTATATGGTTTGAAAAAGACAGAAAGAGTAAACCTCCTGCATCATTTTGCTTCAGATTCAGTCTCTCTTAGTGAGCAGCCCCCTCACTTGAGATCCTGTTGTAAAGAGCAACGGTGGGCACTAGTTTTTGACACATAATTAACTGTTTTCTAACAATGTGATCAGGTAATTTTGAAGAGAGAAACACCTCTGCATGATTGGGATCATTTAAAGCACACTTTTTTCTAACATTTGAAGAAAGTTATTAGCAAGGAACAACTTGAATTTAAGCAGAACCTCTCCTTTTAGAACTCCCGTCCTGCTAATTACTTATAAACCTGTTCCTTGAAATTAAAAGACAGTCGTCCCGATATACAACTCTGTAAACACACACGAAGCCTGTCCATTGAATCAGTGCCGTGCCTGCTCTAGTCAATGCTCATGTTTCCACAAGGAGCACCACGCTGCATCTCCACTGAGTCCCAGAAGTGTCTCCTCACTCTGTTCCGCTAAAGATATGTGCTGAGTCTATTTTTGACAGAGTCCACATCCAGCATGCGTCAAGCTGAGCAGAGACAATCGACCTGGACTGGAAGGCAAACAGCATATGCCATCCAATCCATTTTAAGATAAAAACACTGTGCATGACTATATTCTCCTACCGGTGTATAAGATCATCTAGATAAGAAGAACTCACTGATAACTGATATATTATGAACACAAAACAGCCACACTGCCAATCCAAGATTGATTAATCACAACAAAATCTTTATCTCCTAGCTTTGTCTGCTGGTAACAACACATCACAGTAGATCATATAAACACATTTAAACCTGAACAATATAAAAATTATTACAAGGCTCACTGAGTAATGGTAAAGGCAAAAAGTCACAGAGTGATATCCAAAGGAACGTTAACCAACCGAGGAAAGTCTCAGTAATCTCATGTTTGTATGTTATTTCCTGTAGAGTCAGTCTAGCTGTTTTAGTGGTCCAGGGTAGGGCTGGGCGATAAACCGAAAATTTAGCGATACCGAAATGTACGACAATAATCAACGTCATTTTGCCGTTATCGGTATATTCTGTGTCATTAAAATAAATAAAAGGGAGTTTTGGATGTGTGTAGGTAGGCTATGGTCTCATGTCTCTTTAAGACGTTGTCCTACGTCAGAGTTATGACTCCACCCCATCCAGTCTGTAACAAAGAGGGAAAGACAGGTGAGGAGATGGAGGGGGTTCAAAAGTTGTAGCGGCTGAAGCGACGACTGAAATAGACGGAGCAAATGTGGGAGGGAGTGAGCAGTTTGTGGAGTAGTTATTGCCCATTTTTCGTTATCAAGGTGAACTGCTCAATATATCTTAATATAAATTTAAGGCCGTATCACTCAGCTCTAGTCCAGAGTGTGGGCCGTCAAAGGGTGCAGAATGGGAACGTGGCTCACACACTTCCTGAGGGTTTCAGGCATTACAATCCCATCTTGTGCTCCTTTAACAGCGAACTTTGGAAAAAGAGCTCTGAAAACCTGCACAAACTTTACTCTGTTGTTTATGTGTGAAATATTTGAAACTTTAGGGTGTTTTTTGTGGTATGGCACGGTAACATAGTTTTACAAGAGTGCTCTCCAGATGGTGGGAGATGAGACTTACAGTCTGTCTGTGTGCATCTGGAGGTCTTTATAGTTCAAACTCAGTGAAGGAGTAAAACAAAAATTACAGCTTTTTCTGCAACGAAAAGGAAGACACTGAAATAAAGCAGTGGGGAGAAACATGAAAACATGCAAATATACTGAAGTTCATTCTCAGTCCAGAAAAAAATAACGTAGAAAGCCAACAAACTTTTCTTCATCAAGTTTCCTGACGAGAGAACAAACAAACAGATGAAGTCATCAGCGCTGAACACCAACTGCTAATGATGCTGCTTCATCGATCGACTTATCTCTAATGATTGTAAACACCGTGTGATCTCTTGCTTCTCTGTTCCCTCCTCCAGCTGTGTGTGATACTGGAGCCCATGCAGGAGCTGATGTCCAGACACAAGACATACAGCCTCAGCCCCAGAGACTGCCTCAAGACCTGCCTCTTCCAGAAATGGCAAAGGATGGTGGCACCACCAGGTAGGCAAAAAAAAAAAAACGCACAGCTTACTAAATAAGACGACAGAAAAACGTGTTTTATAAACTGTATTTACTCTTTTTTTTGCAGCTGAGCCATCAAGACAAGCCCCAAACAAACGGCGGAAGCGTAAGATGTCGGGCGGCAGCACCATCAGTGGAGGAGGAGGAACTACTAATAACAACAACAACAAAAAGAAGAGCCCTGGCAGCGGCTTCCCTCTGTCCAGCCAAGTTCCAGTGAGTACATGGCTGCTATCTAGTGTCCGTACTCTGCTATTACACCTCCATTGATAACCTCTGTCCTTACAAATACAGTATAATGCCGTATTGATTCATTAGCTAACAACATCAAAATAGCATGTAGAGCAGGTCGCGGTGATGGCACGTTATATAACATCGGAATCAGTCAGGCTGTCCTTTTGATTCTGGGTTTTATTTGTGATTCATCAAAGTACAGTTCCTGGAAAGAGGTGGAGTCATGGCTGGAGGCAGAGTTCTGCATATTATGGAGTCCTTTGTAAATAGTGCCTGAACAAAGCGTGACAACCAGGGCTTGACACTAACGTTGTTCACAAGGATCACATACGCTTCTAAGTTGTAAAAGTAAGAAGCACACAAAGAACTTTAGTGGTGCAATTAAAATTGATCAATTAATGTGTGTTTTATTGGTCGACAGAAGTACTATTATATTTTAAATTAATTTTAGGTCATGGAAGCTGTTGGAAAAAAAGGTTCCAGATTTGCCTTTAAATTTAACACAAAAATATTCAGAGGGCAAATTAGGGAAATAAAGATGTTTGTCTTATGTCCGACCTTTCTACTATTAATCAAAATCAGTTTTAGGTCAATTGGTCACATAACATGGAAGCTTTTTTTTTAAGTACATTGTTACGACCTGGAAGAATGGTTAGGGGAAGATGGGAAGTAACAATAAATTAAAACCGGACAGGGGAGACGAAATGAAGAGTAGGAAACAGTAAATCAGGATAAGCGGGTAATTTATTAACAATCAAAATTGATAACAAAAAGATCAAACAACTAAAGGCGAGCACGAGGCCAATTATCAATCACGTTCTTCAAAAGAAACCAAAGTCCACTGCCAACTAATTAATCAAACAAAAGAAACACCACAGGCTCCTGCCACCGGAAAACCTGGTCTTCAAGAACACCAAAACGCACAAGATTGAAACACAGTCAACAAATCGGTAGATCCGAGAATCAGAGCAGCTGTGCCTTCTTATACCCGCCCCCACTCATCACACCAAGCAGGTTCACCTGACACACCTGGGAGAGACACACAGCAGAAGACGCAGGACACACCCACACTCGTAACATTCATCAACCGGTAATTTATTGACGGTCCCTTATTCAACACCCGACGTTGACAGCGAGGGTGCTGAGTAGATTTAATCACACTGCTGTTGCTATTCCCGGTTATGAAGAGTGAGAAGACACCGATAGATCCGCAGTGAATGTCTGTCGAAAATCCAACCTAAAACTAACTTCACTGCGGTATTTACATGAAAAAACATTTGTCACCTCAGCTGATTTTTTGCACATGTGCCCCTAAATACATTTTACAATTTGCAAACATCAATTTTTAGATGTATTTTTATTTTTTTGGAAACGGTCGAGCCCTGATAACAAAGCCCTTCAAATACAGACAACTTAACAGCTCATCAGGTGTGCAGTAAACTTTACAGACATTGACTGAATTAAAGTCAACGCACTGTGTTAAGAGTTAGCTCGATGTATCGGCCTTAAAGCTGTGTCGCACTGTTGGTTGGTTACAAAACTTTGTGAAAACTAAAATGCCAGGAAAAAGTTTCATTAAAAACTGCAATGACCCAAACAAAAAGTAATGACCACAATGATGTGGGAAAATGATCATACAGGACATTAAGCCCAGTTTCAGTTTAGAGGAAATATGACAGCTGAGTCGGTTTTTGACAGAAGGTATGTGGGAGATTTAGCTAAAGCTGAAGAAAGTTCTTTGCTTTAATGAGACAGAATCGGGGGTTTTGGCTAAATGGTGTGTGCAGTGAAAGCCAAATCCTGCTATTCAGCTGAAAAATGGCAACACAGAGAACCAGCGAGCTCAAAGCTGAGATGGTCATGTGAAATAAGCCATGAAAGTGGATCAAGACCCTTATACACAGGCTTCACAGCAAGAAGATTACTGGTTTAAATCCCTACCTGGGCAGAGGCCTGTCTGTGTTGAGTTTGCATGTTCTCCTCCATGCATGAGTGGACTTTCTCCGGATAATCTGGCTCCTCTCATGGTCCAAGAACATGCCTGTCAGGTTCATTGGTCACTCTAAATCACCAGTAGGGGTAAGCGTGGGTGCGTGAGAGACTGTCTCTGTATGTCAGCCCTGTGATAGGCTGGCAACTTGTCCAGAGTCTGAATGTACTTCTTTTTCGTGTCCCTGCAGGATGTAATGGTGGTGGGCGAGCCCACGCTGATGGGAGGGGAGTTTGGCGACGAAGACGAGCGTCTGATCACACGGCTCGAGAACACGCAGTTCGACGCGGCCAACGGCATCGATGACGAGGACAGCTTCAACAACTCTCCAGCGCTGGGCTCCAACTCACCCTGGAACAACAAAGCCCCCTCCAGTCAGGAGAGCAAGAGCGACAACCCCACCTCACAGGCATCGCAGTAGAGCCCAGAGCGCCCTCAACAGCGCAGTGCAACCTCAACACAAAACATCCCCTCCTCTCTCTGTCACTAATCCGACCCCAACCCACTCCAGCCTAACAACCTTGAGTGCAACAACAATCAGCATTCACCCCCAGGCAACACTATCAATCCAGATTCATCCTCAGTGTGTCTTAGACTTTGTCACTGAACTGAGGGAGCTTTACAAGTTTTCATCTGCGCTGTGGCTCCTTCAGATTTAGGCACCGTGACCCACCTCTTCTTCATCCCGATCCTCAGCTCGATCTGAAAATGTCCCATCTGCTCTCATTAATATTCACTTTGGACACTGATTCTGGGAGGCGTGATAGAGGAGGCATAGGGATGTAAACCCAAGGGAGAAGAACTGTGCTCACTTAAATGTTTATACTGAAGTCCATGTGTAGGTCAGAGGGGGGTGGAGCGCATGTCGACAGCAGGGGTGTCATGATGGTGGCAAGTTGCTTAGGGACCGCTTGTCCACCAGTCCTCTAAACACGGCTCTCAAGTCTGGTCTGTGTGTGTATGGGTGTGTTTGTGTGTGTGAGCGTGCGAGAGTGTGATATGTGTATGAAGAGGGAAGAGAGGCAGTCTGAGCTTGTTTGTGGCTTTGCTGAAGCGAACGGACCAGAATTTAGAGTCTGTGGATGAAACCATTGAACTTCAAACACTAGCAGGAGAGCTGAAATGCGGCACTAGGGAAACGTACACAGACATACACCAACAGATACACACAGCAACTAAACATAGAAGTTTGAAGGATTTCTAATCCCCTAGTGCCCGAGCCATCTCTGATTAGACTATAAAGGGTCTTTCAAACAGAGAGCATTTATAACACACACACACACACACGCTCACACAAACACTCAAACACACAGTAACACATTTTAAGAGTTTTTATACAGTATATATTTCCCTAGAATGTTTTTTAATTTGTATTAAACGCCTTCATTTCAATTGTTACTTTTTTATTTTCTACCAATACTGAAAAGCTACAGACCAAGGAGCAACACAGGACTTTTATCCCTCCCCCCTCTAAAATATATTGTTTTTATCTTTTATGTTTATAAAAGAGAAATAATTTAGTGTGGATGTTTTTATTTTGTCTTTTGTTCCTTTTTTTTGGAGATTTAAATTTTTGTGTATTTGTGCTTGTATATTTAAGGTAGTAGCAAAGTTCTGTCTGACTGTAATAAAATGTATTCTTACTTAGATTTACCTAAAGCCATCCCGATCTAATGTAAAGAAACAAAAATAGGAAAAATGAGAAAAAACACTCATGAATCTGTCCCTTCTATCTCCCAACCTGCTCTTTCCTCCTCCCTCTTTTTTAAAACTTGTGTAAATTAAATTACAAACACCCTGAGGGTACAATGACACCATGAAGAGATGATTCAGTTGATTTTTTTTTTTTTGGTATTTATTTTTTAAAGATTTAGAACTTAACTCATGTATTTCATCCATACTGGCAGTGATTTTTCTCATAATGTTCATCACAATTTATGTACTGCAACTCTAAACTTGATGTCAAGTGAATGTGCTCACTGGATTTTAGTTTACCAGAGAATCCATATCTGGCTAGGACTGAGTATTTTGTTCGATTACCTTCATTTTGTGCAGTGTTTCATGACAGACAGATCGACACCTTCAACCATCTGATCATCTTCTAAAGCCAGCTCAACATGAAGTTCAGACGGCATATTTGGTAGCAGTTCAGAGTCTGTGAAGTCTGACTAACACAGCTCTATTCATTTTGTTTATTTCTGTTTCTCGACAGTCAGTTTCAGCAACACTTCTGGTTGCGTTTGAATGGTGACTTGTACCTTCTCCAATCCCTGTAGAAAAATCATCGTTTGATATATATTTTTTGATTTGGTTAGTTTCTGCCCTTGATAATTAATGTATGGTACCAATAAAAAGATACATTTTCACTTTATCAGACCATGTTTGTGGTTATTTCAGATTGTAGTTACACAGCAAACAGGTCTAGTGATGTGTCTCTAAATGTTCAGACTTCATATCCATCCAGGCTGATGAAACAATGGACATCTCTGTTCAGTGTCAGCTTATTCATGTGGTCTGTACCGAGAGTGCATGAAGTGCAGCAGAGATGAGTTTATACCTCGGCAATCTTCCATTGCCACAGCTCTTTAGGAGATGCTGAGCCTTATTCCCCCTCATGACCACAGGAGTAAGCTCATCTCCCAGTCCTATGATTGTGCCAGTGTCATGAGAGGAGCCTCAGATGGTGTGCAGAAGAAGGTGAGCAATGTGTATGTGAATGCACACTATGTCCACCGCTATGCTTACCAGCTCAACATCATCTGTGACAGAAGTGTTTTCCCCTCAGCTCCTCCTCTCCTCTCCCTCTCTGCTCCAGACGCTCCTGCTCGCTCGTATCGTTTTGACTGAATTCAGATATAATGCAGATAAATACTTAAGATAATTACTTATAGCTATTGACTGATAATAAAAGCTTTTTTGTATACACACCACAAAAAAAGATTCTTCTTTAACAGAATCCTGCCTACCCCACCTTTAATTTAATATGCCGGATTTCTTTCGGTAACAACTTAAGAATCTCCCAAACTCTCTATTGTACATGTTAGCTCACTCACTGCCCTCCGCACACATGCATCCACCCACTAACTATCACACCCTTCAGACATTTTCTTTTAACCGCATGCCACACCGTACCTGCAGAGCTGTAAAAGCAGACACTGAGGCTCCTTGTCAGCTGAAGCTCTCAGGGTCCTCTGAAGTCAGAGAGAAGCTGTGACAACTGGGTGAAAACTTTCCTCATCACAGTGGAGTAGAGTCTTTTTACTGGTGCCAGCACATAGCGGACCTTACATGTATGTAATGATATAAATCAGAAGCCTTGATGTGATTTATGAATAGAGGTAAAGTCATTAGTAGGTTCAACAGAAATTCAAAATATATGGCAGCAGTTGTAGTAAAGAGGGCATCAGTCTAAGCAGATCTAAATGTCTTTATTAGCAGTTATCACTATCACTATGAAATTTAAATACATAGAGTGAATTGAACTCATCATAGCACAGTGCAATAACTCTTTTTTTGTATGTAGATGAACTGAGCTGTCCTCTGCAACAAAACAAGCACCACCTTCCAATCATGCGACTGTCTTTGTCGCACTCCTCACTCGAAATGTTAATGTTTTGCATCAATTTCAGGCTCTTGTTATCGTAATAACAAAACCTCAAAGATGATTTACAGGTTTTAGACACTAACAGGGTAGATGTTCAGAGAAACAGTGAAGGCAAGGTGGCAGAACTTGTGCAGGATGAAGTGTGCTGTGTTGTTGAAGAATTATGTGATGAGTTTGATTTTTATGAAAATGTACAGTACATGACGCTCATATTTCCTACAAGAAATTGCACAAATCACTTGAGACTGGTGTTTACATCGTCTTTTTTTTGCTCTCACTTGGCTTGTGTTAAAATATGAGGCACGATCACTTCACAATAAAATGTTTTTACTTCAAATTACTATAACTCACTGTAATTCAGAGTGATTGAGGAAGATTTTTATTTATTCAAAACAAAAGACTGCTTGGCACAAAGATTTATTCTTTATTCTTCATATTCATGTGGCACAAGAGCAGATTAATCTCAGTAAATTAGACTTTAATGGCCTTTACAGGGAAATGAGGCTTTAAGTCTTTGCAGAGATATGTGGCTAATGTTGTCAGAAGTTGAGATAAGCTTAATACTCTAGTGTGTAATCTAGTTGTATAAAAACACGCTCTTTCAGAGGTGATTAGACACGGTGTTCTGCAATATAAAATTCTCATGCCTATCTAGATTCTGATACTGTCAAAAAGTCGTGTTTTGCTGGTCCACGATCATCACTAAAAAGTAAATTTAGTATCAGGGAAACGCAGGAGCGAGGACTTTAAAGTTAAGGTCCTTGTTAATTTTCAGCGCGTTTGTGTGAATGTTCAATGGAGACTTTTTGTGTGTCTCTTAATGTTCTTTTTCACTCTTCAGCAGCTATTCTACGCTTCCGTGTCTCTCTCATTATACTCTGATTCCCCTGCTCCTCTCTTGTCTCATCTACTTTTCTAATGACACAGTAAAAGCAAAGCTCATCTCATTTATCCCTGAAATTGAGTCCCTATATGTAGTCTTTACTCGAGATATTGGCCCCTGGATCGTAAAGTTAATTTACCGAGTAGCACTTCAGGTCAAAACATAGAGGAATCAACTGTTGTTTTAAATTGGAAACAAACCATTGTGCAATTTATTACTTGGTGCAGAGAAATGGGTCTATCACAGAGGGTTAGACTCTTTATCACAAATGCTGATCAATAATCTCCTGTAATTTGCAGAGCAATTTTGTATTTTGCATCCCACTTATCAGTCCAATTTCCTTTTTGTGGTTCATCAGAAGTGTGAGATTGCAAGAAAACTACAAATACAACCGTGTTTTGTGCAAAAATGACTTTTTGAAGAATCCAATCCAAACCAGTTGAATCCACTTCCCTTGTAGAGCACATTTGAACAAACGAAATTGTCTGCACATGAAGACAAAAAGAGGAAACAACATCGAACAAAGAAACACACATAAGAGACAGTAAAACACTTACAAGGGTAAAAGAATAAAACAAAATCAACACAAAATCACAGCAACCACACAACTCTCATGCTGTAAAATCAGGAAGGCTACCTCCTTCTCTGAATACACCATTGTGTTAAGGGACAAGTAGAAATCAGGTTATCTCCTTCTAACCATGTGATTCAAACCAGCAACATGTGACTAGATATCAGTGAGAGACAAGACTACTTCTTCATGCTTACTTACAAGAATAAAGTCGAAGTAAAATCATTACTTATGACAATGAAGTCATAATCAACTACTACTACTACTGCTACTACACTTGTGGTGCTGATGTGACAAAAGATGAAGTATCTCCTTGTTTGAGAAACATATGGAAGTACATTTTCACAAAATGCTCCATGGCTCTCATTTCAACAACTGTCATCTTAAAGGGATATTCCGGCATAAAAATAATTTAGGGTCAAACACACCGAAACACTGAGTTCGACACCCCCTCGAGAGATGACTGTTGCCAGCTGCTTGCTTCTCTAGTTATACCAGCTTTAGTTACGCCCGCAGGATAGTGATACACAGCGGTCTGAGGAGCCAGAAACAAACCTCAACCAAAACACCACTCTATAGCCACAAATAATGCTCAGAACAGCACCTAACTTCATCAACAGTACATATAGGGTCCCAGCCATAGAACTAGCCACCAACCATCTTTTTGGCTTTGCCTAATTTCTTGAGCAAAGAGATTAAACATAACTCACCCACTCTCCTCCAGCAGCCGCTCGGTCTGATTGCATTTTCATAAAGAACTTATCATAAATGTTGTTCCTTGAGCTGCGTCACCCTGCAGCAGGCCATAATGGACTGTCCTGAGGTCCCGCTACAAACGAGAGGCTGCTGGAAGAGAGTAGGTGAGTTGTGTTTAGTCTCTTTGCGAAAGAAATGAGGCAAGTTAAAAAGATATTTGTTGGCTAGTTTCTATGGCTGGGACCCTATATGTACTGTTGATGAAGTTAGGTGCTGTTCTGAGTGTTATTTGTGGCTATAGAGTGGCTTTTTGGTTGAGGTTTGTTTATGGCTCCTCAGACCACTGTGTATTGCTATCCTGCGGGCGTAACTAAAGCTGGTATAACTAGAGAAGCAAGTAGTCGGCAACATTCATCTCTCGAAAGGGAGTCAAACTCGGTGTTATGGTGTGTTTGACCCTAAATTAATTTTACGCCTGAATATCCCTTTAAACAGCAGGTTAGACTATAGGGACTTTCTTCTGGCTTTACTTTCGTAAATAATGATTTTATTACGACTTTATTCTCGTCAGTGATGACTTTATTCTCGTAAATTCATGACTTGAATCTCGAAGTCTTAATTTTTTTCTTAATGTGGCCCCAACACTCCGTCGTAAAATATTTGTCCCAATTCCGAGTTAATAATTTGTCCATCACTTAATCCGGAGAGGAGTAGACCGAGTATGTGCCCGGCACTAGGACCCTGAAGAGCAGCAGTAGGGTGTTGATAGCAGTATGCTAACACAGGATAGTGCTGTCACAAGAATCCATGTCCTGTATTTACGACATAAATTTAAGTACTATTATTGAGGTAAGAAAAAGACACACTCCTCACTTAAGCTCATTTACCTTGATGTGTTACAGGAAACATGTCAATACTTACACTCCGGTATAAGTTAGCTTACACTAAAGAAACGTTATCGCACTTCTCTGTGTCAGGCATTAGCCAGATATGCTAGCGTTAGCCGAATATTTCTGTAAGATTTTCGTCAAAGAGCCAGCTGCCAGCTCACGAAGTGCTCCATAAACAGAGATAGCGATAACGGGGGTGCTTTCGATGTGAAGTGGTTCATTTTAGCCTTTGAGTGTTATTAGTTAAGCCCAGTTAGCTGATGGTGGTCAGTTAGTTCATGTTAGCTTTAAAGCTAGCAGCCCAACCCAACCTGGACTGAGATTAGAAACAGAGCTGTCCTCCTCATCTCTTTTGATGTCGTTTATCATAAGTTTTAACTTGTGTCAGTGTAAAACAACCATACCAGAACAGTGATGTGCTGGTAAATCAGTTAACTCTACGTTAACTATTAAACTGTGTAAAGTTTTCTTTGACTTATTGTAGTTTTTCATTCATGTATTATAGTTTAGTGGTTTACTATGAAATACAGAACACCATTTACCATCAGTAAGCCAAAAGAAGAGTAGAAACCTCAGTGATTGAAGCTGTTTTATCTATGTAAAGGTGTTCTTATCTAGATTACTTTATCTGTTTCTTCAGACTTAGTCATGTCTCAGGTGGAGAAGAAAGCAGGGCTGCTGCGGAGGACCTCATCCTCCAAGAAACCCCTGAAAGAGAAGGTGGTGCTGATGTATGATGAGATTTTTGCGGTAAGTATTACAGTGAAAGACTGCTTTTTACTGAACATTGAAGAGTAATTTGAGTAACAGTAAGTTTAAACCAAGTTCTGCCCTTTTTTATTGAATTAGAAAGAGGATCCAGCCAAAAACAACCCTCGCTTCTGGGATGAACTGTTTCTCATGAAGGTAAAGTGAATGGGACTTGACGAAGTTACACACTGTTGGTTTGAAATGGTCTCTTGTTCTGTGAAGTAAAAACTGTATCGTACTGCAGAAACAGTAAAGCTAAAAGAGACATATAGTGGCTATAAAAAGTCTGCACACCCCCATTCGACTGCCTGGTTTTAGTGATGTAAGAAAATGACAGAAAGATAAATATTTTCACAACTTTTTCCACCTTTAATGTGACCTATAACCTGAACAACACAATTGAAAAACAAACTGAAACCTTTAAGGGGAAAAATAAACAATAGAAAAGTTAAAATAACCTGGTTGCATAAATGTGCACACCCTTAAATGAATACTTTGTTGCCGCACCTTAGTCTTTTATTACAGCACTCTTACAAGTTACTGCATCTGTGCGGTCTTTGTGTCTCTTGGATGTTTTGTTGTAAGGCGTTGCGCTAGAGAAAGCGGGCTGAATGGTCGGCTGTTTCAGCTGCACAGACGCCATGGGCTCCTTGCTCTGCTTGGGGTTTGTAACCTTTTGCGTTGCGCATGCTCTGCTGCATGGCACTGCTTCAGGTGGTGAAAAAGATTTGAGGTATTCCCCAACCTTGTGAGAACATGTACTCGAGATAATCTGCAGTGCACATTACTCTGCTTCATGTCCGACCTCAAAAAAACAAAAATACCTCCACACCACCGACGTTTTCGTGCCAATGTTGTAGACGACGTCGTCATCTGTTGAGCCTTCATCTGCATTTCTGCCGGGGGTAGCTCTCATTTTCTTTTTTCTCACTGACTAATTCAGCACATGATTGGCTCACCATGAATTGGACCCGTAGCAACTCCCCAAACATGGTACATTGCTGGCTATTAAAAAGGATATTGACCATGTTTCATTTTGATATTGAGGGAAATTAATTTTCGATATTTATATATCGTTATTGTTTTATCGCACAGCCCTAGCTGTGGTACGTTAGAGGATTATCAATTCATCCATACATACCAACAATGTTATATTTATGTAGAGCTAGCAGGAATGTGTGTTTACATCGATAAGAGGCCCCCTGTTCAACGTGTAGAAAAGCAAGATCGAGGCCTCATCCCCAAAAAATTGACCTCACAACTTGAAATCTCACAATCTGCAGTTTTATATTGCAACACAAAGGGAAAAATTGTGGTAAAGCTATGTGCTTGTAGACTTTTGAAACTGCTCCAGGAGGTTATAGTAAACTGTCTTTCATTACATTCCTATAATTCTTATGCCTGATTTTGCCTCATGTTGTAAATTTCCTGAGGGAACCTTCTAGAAAGGATCAATAAAGTTCTGTCTAATCTAATCTGATCTCTAATATAACCGTACAGTCTTCTCCTATCTGTCCGCCATGCTACAGGTGAACCTGGAGTACCTGGAGTCCAAGTTGGAGAGTGTTGACGGGGAGGAGGTCCAGCGGATCCAGGACAACATCAACTCTCTGTTCCACCACTGTGTTCAGGCACTGGGAGAGGAACACCAGATCAAAGTGGTCAATGCCCTGCAGGTAGAGCTATGCAATGAATTAATTTTCTTGCTTAAACCAATTGTGAGGATAAGAATGATATTTAAATGAGACTATTTTTCAGTCTTACTTGGATTATTAATTCTTGCAACTGCCAGCGTCTGGAGTTCATTGTTACACAAGAGTTATTTTATGTTCACATGAATGTAAATATCAAAGCAGTGCGAAAAGTAATTGGTTAGTTCCTATGAAATACCATCAATAGTCTAGAAGTGGTTCAATTTTTAAACCTACTACATGGAGCAAGCCATTATCATCTTTAAAGTTTGTCTCAAGTCTGTGACAACTGAAAGCAGCAGTACAGCTCAAAGAAGAAACTGTTAGAAAAGATAGGTTTCTAAAATCTGCAGGTTTACACAGAAGCTAGTTCTTCAAGTTCAAATCTCCATGTGCAAATATACACAGTCTGCTTGGCAACGACAAGTGAAAAACGGGGTGAGATTCAGGCAGTTAATACTATTAAAGAAATCCTCATAAGTTCTAAAAGAGGGTCTATTGTAAGAAATACTTTGTGGGCCATAACACCCTGATCCTAAATAGTCATCAAAACTTTTGAAGGATCACGTTTCCCTAATAGAGGTGACCACAGCTCATGTTGAAAACCCAGTGCAATCTTACAAATATTACAATACTTGAAAGAGTCTGGCCTGGGAGGGTTGACCGACAATAAAAAAAATTGCCAAAAGGACTTTTAGTTTTTTTCTGGCAGTCATTTTGGTCCTTTGCTTTCCTCCTCAGACTCTCTGTGCACTTTTCCGAGGGGTTCACCAGAAGAACAAATCTGCTTCTGGCTTTGACATCATCAACATGTTGATGGGGTTCGACAAAGCTGAACAAAGAATGAAGGTGTGTGTTTACATTTTCTATAATCAGGGAAGAAGAGAGACACATGGTTTGGATTCATGTCATGTATAATGTGTGTTATTGTTTTTGTGTCCTGTAGGACCTGATGGAGAGACTGGACAGCCTTCTCTGTGGAGATGGGTCAGAGAGTCTGAAGAGCTTGTGTCTTACGCTGCTGCTGTGTCTTGTGACGGTGAGAAAGTCGATAACAAACAGGAACTTCTAGTGTAATGTGAAAGACTTCGGGGAATGCTAATTGTGAATTATTTGTTTGCAGGTAACAGATAACATCAGTCAAAACACCATACTGGAGTATGTTATGATCAACAGCATCTTTGAAGCCATTTTGCAGGTGCGTGATATGCAAAAGGCTGTGACTAAAATTAGAAAGTGAATCTTATTTTTTACTAAATTCAGGAATCTCTGCCTTATCTCCTCCTCAGATTCTGTCAGATGTGTCCAGTAGAGGGCAGCATGGCTATGATGCTGTGGTTCTCCTGGCCTTGCTGGTCAACTACAGGAAATATGAGGTATGGGTTCAGATACTCAGATGATGCTGTAGGCCATTCAACAGAGGTGAACACAATAAAAACAGCACCTGAAGGTTGTTTTAGAGCCGGATGGTTGGTATGGGTTTTGTAAACCAGCTTAGTGAGTATTGTTCCTTGAATATGTAAAAATCAAAAATGTCTGTAGAAAAAACAGATGCATCCACAAACACTCTAGAGGGATATTCCGGCATAAAATTAATTTAGGGTCAACCACACTGAAACACCAAGTTAGATACCCCCTTGAGAGATGAACGTTGCCGTCATCAAACGTCTTTTTAGCTTTGCCTCGTTTCTTTAGTAAAGGGACCAAATACAACTCACCCACTCTCCTCCAGCAGCTGCTTGTTTGTGGGGGGAGTCCCGATGAGTCGATCACGGAGTGCAGTGGATCATTTCATGTCATAATAATTTTTTCACTGCAGACGTGCTAGTTCTTCTGCCTCAGCGTCTCGATCTGATTGCATTTCCATGGAGTAATAATCTTAAATGTTCTTCCTTGAGCTGCGGAACTCTGCTGCACTTGGTGATCGACTTGTCAGGGCTGCCCCACAAACAAGCAGCTGCTGGAGGAGAGTGGGTGAGCTGTGTTTGGTCTCTGTGCTGAAGAAACCAGGCAAAGCTAAAAAGATGTTTGGTGGCTAATACTATGGCTGGGACTCTATATGTACGGTCAATCCAGGAAGTGACCAGGGAGTGAACTAAAATAGCAGAAGAGGTTGGAGTGAGAGGTGGAGGAAGGCAGAACTTTGACAAAACTTTTGTTCCATATTTCATAGTACAGCTCAAAGTTGCTGCTTCAGTCTTCATTGTGTAGTTTTTGCTGCTTAGAGTTGTGCAGGTTGAGCTGTCAGAACTTGAAGCTGTTTTTTGTGTTAGAGTTTTCATTATTGAATCGTTACTGTTTAAGAAATACTCCCTATTGAGTCATTGTCATTGCTGTTCTCATCGTGGATGAAGGAGAATTTGAGTAAACTCTAGAGTTTAGTGTTTGTAACAAATTACTGAGAGTTTCTAATGTCACTGATGTGTGTTTTTCAGTCTGTGAACCCGTACATAGTAAAGCTCTCCATTGTGGATGATGAGCCAACACTTGATGTAAGTATGAAACAGTAGAATAAGCGATAACAGACAGGTTATCAAAGTTTGGACTAAAACTCTGGATGCTTTCTTCCAGGGGATGGGGATGGTTGTCCACCAAGCTCTGACAGAATATAACAGGTAAGATTTAAAAATGTCCAAGCATCCAAGACGTGTTTTTATTGACTAAGTACATGGTGAGCTAAGGACACAGGCGTCATCAGTTTAGTTTGATGTCTATTTCCATTCTCCTGAATAAAACAACAAAAACGTTTTATTCTTTGGGTTATTTATATCTGACATTTTTCTTTGTCTGTCAGTAATGTTTTTTTTTTTGGATGAGGCAGAGGTCTGAAAATTAAAATGCTGTTTGTGAAGCCTGCATGTGTCGACAGATGCATCAAAGTGATGGATGATGTCTCTGTACAGTTCATTGTTTTTGTGTATAAACCGAATACTGCTTAGATAATAAATAGCAGTGGGTTGAAGGAGATGTTAGGGAAGTGTGTGTTAGAGTACAAGTGCTATGTTTAAGTGGAATCATATATCTCTGTCAGAGCTGTTGTACAGCCCTGTCAGTTAATTTCCCGTTTCCTTCATTTTTTAATTACTTAAGTCTTTCTTTACTCGACCTTTTAGGCAGTACAAAGACAAAGAGGAGGAGAACCAAGGTGGCTTCTTCTCGACCCTCACTAGTATGGTAAGATCTTACTTTATATTATTATGATAGACATTTTTTAAGATTGCTTTACCCTAAATAACATTCATGTGCCACATTTGATGAAATGCTTTTTAAAGAGCTGATAAGAGATCTTTCTGCTTACAGGTGGGAAGCATGTTCATCGCTGACGCTGACGAGAAACTCTCTGTACAGTAAGTATAACATCATAAACGTTTAAGTCGTAAGCCAGACTAAATTGGATAGCATGGATGAGAAAGTCCGTTACACCTGTGAGCTTAGTCTGTCTTCTGTTTAGGGCTGTAAAGTCCTAGTCATCTGGTTCACTTATTGGTCGATGCGTGCTGAGTCGACCAAAATTCTAAATGGTCAACTCGATTTTTTCCGCGTCAATTTACAGTCTATGGTTAATTTCATCAGGAGAAACGTACCAAGTGATAATGGTGATGTTTTCAGAGCACCCCTGTCTCAGAACACTCCGCTTGTTTTCACCATTTTGGGTTTGCCCGACCCATTGGAGACCGGCTGGAGACAGGAAGATTGAAGAGCGTCCACGTCAATAAACATCCGGTGGTTTGCCGAATATAGCATTTGTGTTTAGTTGCCTTCTTGTGCTGATATCAGTATATTTTCACCCCGCCGAGCTGTGTTGTTGCCTGTCACAGAAGAGTTTGCCGTCAGAGATGTAAACCCCCCACCCTCCCGTTTTTTTGGTCGAAAATTCCAGGGCTTTAGTCGACCAAGAATTTCTTTGTTCTTCTTCTGTCTGATTGTTTCGGTTACAAATCTTTATGTAATTGAACATATATTCTGTTAGAATAAACAGCAACACTTCCTGTACAGCATTAATCGCACACCATACAGTCTACATCATCTTTATTCATCAGTTAAATAGAAATTATAGGTTGAGTTTAAGTCTCTTGCTTGAAGCTGTGATTACATGATTGCGAACTCAAATGTGATTTGCTAAAGGCAAAGCTTTGTCGTGTGTTGAGGACAATATTTAGTCACATAATTGATTAACAGGTTGAGGTTGTTACCAGGTTAAATCCAAGTCCCGCTCCTCTGCGCTCTGTTTTGTGGATATGGAGGTTCACAGGATTGTGTCTGTGTGGCCTGCGGCTGCTTAGGATGAAACCATGTTCACAAAAATATCGAAGCATCAAAACTTTGATCACAGCTCCACTTTAGATTCTGTGACATATTACTGAAAAAAAGAACTGTAGGTGAAAATCGAATGTAAGTAATTTGAGATATGATGTATTGGTTGTTATGCAGCAGTTAATGAAACAGAAAATTAAAAGAGTGACCTGCTGAAGCGATTGCTGATAAACTTTCGACACCAGACTGCCCCTCCACTTTTTCCTCAAGTGTGTCTGCATCACAGCATGAAGCGTCTTTCTGCCTGGAGTTTTGGAGATTTAAAATGAGTAAATTGAGTCTGACCATAAACTTTCTTTTCTCTCAAGAACAAATGAGGCGATCCTGTTGGCACTTTATGAAGCTGTGCACCTGAATCGCAACTTCATCACTGTGTTGGCTCAGGTAAGATTTATTACCTTTTCTCTTCCCCTACTAAAGGACTCAGCCTTTATTTTCAAGTCATAAAAATGCAACTATCCAATGTTGATGTTCGTTTGTTGTTGTTTTTTTAACCTTACTAGGAGAGACTCAGAAGTGTCCCCAAATTAGTCTTAGGGTTTGTAGAGTCCAAAAGGGTCTGAAAACTACAGCAGGACATTTTCAAGAGCTTTTTGCCTCGAGAATACCCTTACATGTTGAACTTTTAGTCTTTTTACACGTATCTCAAAGCTCTTTGTATAAAAAAAACCTTAGCCCATTTTTCTTTTTACCTTTGGCGTCTTCAGGTCGCATCTTTTCCATCCTCCATCCTCTAATCAAGTGCTGTGATTTATATGTGATAATATTGGGGAAAAATGTTTTGAATATTTTTTATTGTGAAGCAAACAGTGTGTCAAAAATACATCCATCTTTGGTTAATAAAATGCTCCAAAGCTTTGTAGCATAAATAACAAATGTGTATTAGTGAGGAGAAAAAGGTTACCTCTTCTCTGACCATGTATAAAAGTAGATGTTAAACCTCTAAAATTACTAAGTTTTCACACTTCTGTTTGTGCTTTTATCTAAAACTGTGACTCAAAATGAAAATCATGTGTCCGCCATCGTAAACTTGACTCTGTCTCTTTCTGTACGAGTTCCTTTTGAAAACTCAACCTCAGTACATCAGTCGTCCTGCCCCGCTATCCTTAGAGAAATGAAAAATCTGAGGTAGCTTCCACTCTAAAGCCACTGAACCACCGAGCAGCTTTTAAATAAATGAGCAGTGGTTATTAATGCACCCATCTGTGTCCATGTTTTTCTCTGAGACCTCATGTGACCCTGTCCAGCCTGTGCTTTTACAAGAAACAACTTTTTACTATTAATGACTGAACATGTGTATATTTGCTGTTTTAACAGAGCCACCCTGAGATCAACATCCCCACCACGCCCACGACCCCGACTCCAACCACCCCCACAACACCGCTTGGTACAACACCGCCTTCACTAGACAGTAAGTTTAACACTTTGTCCGTTTTACATTTCGAGACTTTAAAGTCCCACTACAATCGTATTTTTTTACTAATTAAAGTGTTCTCAGTGGTCTTAAATTGTGATTAGTTTTTAGCCAAAATCACGTTACTTGTGTCATTTTTAAGGGTTTTCCTTCTGCAGAGCTCTAGTCGCCTCTGAGTTGTGGACAGACAGCGCTGCTCTGCACACTCATCTTAGTGCTAGCTTGTAGGCTAACATTGTCGGTGTAGTAGAAGTAGCAGGTGACATAAGAGCTATCCAGCTCTCAGACACTAATGTCTTTAGTAAATATCATGATTAGCTTTCTTACAAGCATTGCAATCCGCTCTCCTCCTCTCATCCTCTCTATTTCTCCGAGCCTGGCCTGCATGGCGGGGCTCTGAGGGTGGAGCTTGGATTTGCTATGTAGGAAATCTCCCTGTATCTAAACCTGCCGTTTGGGTCTGCCAGAGATTCACAACTATTTGAATGAAGAAATACTAAGAAATGCAATTTCACACTTAGTTCTCTCATGATATGCCCTATAGCATCAGAAAAATGCCATATGAACATGTAAAGAACAAGAAAAACATGATTTTCATCAGAGTGGATCTTTAAGAAACTTTGTACTAGATTCTTCCCAGTTACTCTGTACTTGTTTCAACTCTGCTCTTCAGCTTCCCTGCTGATTCATTACTTGTTCAGAGACTGATAGCTGGTATTTGGGAGTGATTTGCATTGAGAGTAAAATGAAAAACTTTATGCCAAAACATAGAATTTAAAATATGATAAACTCCAACTCAAAACTTTGCATAAATACCTTTTAACAAACCTTTATTCAAAACCAAAACCTTCAGTTAAGAGTTAACCAGTTTCACATACAGAACAGTTGTACGCACATGAACAAGACTCATCTGGGGTAAAAGTTTTGCAAGATTTCGCAAAAAATCCATTTTTTTCCATCCATGTCCCTTCAGGGACTCCGTACATGATGACACCTTCCTGAGTTTTTATTTCTATCTCTTTGAATCTCTGCACAAGTGTGTCACAGCAGAGTTCTTCAAAGGTAGATGTTACCAGCATGTTCGAAATCAAGTCATTCGGCATGCACACACACTGTATCTGTTAAAAGGTGCATGTTTCTATCTTGGGCTTGCTTTAGACCTGAGAGCCATTTTCTGTATTAAATATTAACCCACGGCTTTAAATACAGATGAATGTTTGACATGCAGCCTGCATTAGGCCTTATCATGGGAGCTGCAGCTCTTAGAGGACTGTGTACTCGGATCAGAAGCGCTCGCACACGTGTATGTGAGCACATCAGGGGTATACTCTCCCTTCCACAGCGCAGCCCCATGCGATCATTTGTTTACTGACAGGGTGGAAACGTTCTGATCAGAGCGAGAAACGAACAAAAGTGGTTCAGAGGTCATGAAGGGGCAATGAAGTCGACTGCCTCATCTTTTATCCATGGAACAAGCTGTATCTTTAAGCAAGCAGAGATTTTTTTTAATGGATGAAGCAGCTGGTATTCAAAAGACAGCAACGACAGTAGCTAGTAGTACTGGGACAAAGAAATCACTTTTTTAAATGTTATTTGCCCGAATGAGCGTTCCCTCCTCCAAGGAAGGGCAACAGCGCTTCTTCTGCTGTTTTTGACAGTTAGCTTTGAGTTTACGCTCAGGTAACTGGGACATTATTATTTATTCAATAACTCACTGAACAGTTTTGTGGCTCAGACATCGGTGTCTTTCTTTGTACTTCATACATGTGTATTCAGCGTGGGAGAAAATATCGGGTAGGGATTGTGCTTGATCTGAGTTTTCTTTGCTCGGTAGTGATGAACAACCCTGAGCTGCCCCTGGACCCAAACCTGCAGACTGGTAACCTTCTGATCACCTTTCTCAAATACGCCTCCATCGTGATGCAGGACACTAAAGGTAATCATCTGCATCCTCTGCCTCTCTGTCTCTGTCATTCACTTCCCAATTACTATTCATCAGTCCACTTCTCTCGTCTTACAGTTTTCTCACGTCGTTTTATAAGACAACAGTGACAAAAAAGCTGTCCTCTTCGATCCTACAATCTTTAATGCACTTTTTATCACACATACCTAAACTTATTCTGATCACAAAACAGCAGAAGGAAGAAAAAAGTTATAAGTGTTATAAATGTTCGTTTCCAGATGAACATCGTCTCAACAGCGCCAGACTGTGCCTAATCATCCTCACCTGCATAGCCGAGGTAAGAGAAGAGGGACACTGCAAGGACATTTCACAAACACAGCTGGACAGTTTTCTGACTACACATCTGTGTGTCTATGTGTGTGTGTGTGTGTTATAGGACCAGTACGCTGATGCCTTTCTTCATGATGACAATATGAACTTCAGAGTCAATCTGCACAAAATGGTGAGTGAAAACTATGAACGGTTGTTTTTTGTTCATTATTTCTGTACAGATTATTCAACAGGAAGCTTCTCTCAGGGTTCAGAGTCTTGTCCAGTGATGCTAAAGCACATTGACTTGGGATGGAACCGCCTGGCTGAGAAATGACTGTCTCTAACACTGAGAACATATCTCTTGTTTAATGATGTTTTATGGGATATTTGACATTGGTTTATAATACTTAGTAACGGCTCAAAGTGTGTAATGTATTTAATATCTGTGTTTGTTTTTTTTTTCAGCCCATGAGACACAGAAAGAAAGCAGTGGACAAGAACATCCCTTCAAGGCCGCTGGTGTGTGCGGTCCTAGGTACGAAGAGCATTTGTTTACGTACTCAAACCAGCTGTTACTTTGATGTTTCATATTTTTTAAGGTTATTTAAGAGGCTGTCAATTTCAATGTACCATCTGATTTGATGCAACAGCTACTAACAAGTTGTTAGTGGGGACTGGATTACTCTCCCGTCTGCAACCACAGCTCTTCAGTTATATTCAGTGCTGAAAGGGAGGAATTAAGAGACATTTAAATTAGTTTAATTGTAGTTTTGTTGTCTGATCTCATACTTGTGTCTTCTCTTTTTCCTCCACCTTCTTGCTTCTTGTTTAGATCTGATGGTAGAATTCATTGTCACACACATGATGAAGGATTTCCCCATGGATTTATACTTGTAAGAACACACTCACAGTTTTCAGTCTGATCTTCATCCAGCTCAAGCCCAACATAATAACTGCTTCTGTGTGTTTACTTCCATTACAGGCGCTGTGTGCAAATAATCCACAAGCTGCTGTGCTACCAGAAAAAGTGCAGAATCCGGTTACACTACACCTGGAGAGAGCTGTGGTCAGGTTAGGATCCCTCACTGGTCTTTGTTAATCTGTTTTAAAATACTGAGCTGGTAGGGATGATAGGATGATAACAGTCTTAAAGAGAGGACAGAGAGGTCTTCAACAATGATTCCAAACTCAGAATAGTAGGGAGGGATGTAACTTAATATGGCAAGTAGTTCTACAGGTGAGGATCGGCTACTGCAAAGGTTTGATCGCCCCTGGTTTTGAGGTGAGTTTTTGGCCTGTGCAGGAGCAGCTGATTGGTTGACTCAAGTGCTCTACCTGGACTGTCATGTAGGGATGGGCGATATGGGCTAAAAATTGATCACGATAAGATTTGCCATTCTGGTGATAATGATAAAAATAATATATTTCCAATCTATATTTTTGACTCATTTTGTCTTTAGAACACCAGTTGAAATAGTCAAATAAGATACTTAACCACAAGTTTGAGTGGTAGGTTATGGAGGAAACTATTGACATCAAACTAGTCTCAAATGTGAAAACATTTTCAACATTTGTTGAAAACTCTTATTGCACAGAGTGAACAGCAGCAGATCCACAGTCCGATGTCAGGCATACCTAAATGAAATCATCTCAGCCCCAGTCTTGAAGGAAATCCCTCATGTGGAGCCTCGTTCAGTAATGAGCTGCTCAGAAACGTCTTCTTCGTTACCTTCAGCCATGTTTGTTTGTTATTCTGCTCTGTGTGGGCAAGTCCATCGCTCGCACATACAACATCAACTTGCATTTATTGTATTTATCATAAGATGGCAAATATTTATCTTGGAGGATTTTTCTGACTGTATATCGTAAATGATGATTTATCGCTCATCCCTACCTTGGAGCTGGGGACGCTCAGTTGTTAGACTGGTCGTAGTGTAATCCATCAGGTTAATCATCCTAAATTAATCTTGTTCTTGCTGCTGAACTAAATTTTGGGGTTTGCCTTTAATTATTAAGTTCTTGCATGATCAAAAAATGATTATCACTGAACATCATTGAACATAATCACCAGCACCAAACAACCAGATTTGTCAGCACAAAAAGTATCCTCATGTTAAAACAATTTTTTAAAAGTTCATATAAAGTGTCCTTTCTCCTCATTCCGTCATCTGACTGTTCACAGAAGCTGTCAGCAGGACCCCATAGAAAGTTCCTTTCAGCTTAAACAAAAGTTAGAGGACACAGTATTTGCATAATTTCAACACATTTGAATTTGACTCCTCTCAGAGTGTCATATATAGTTCCTGCCTCCTCTAAACAAAGCCAATTTACTACTGAAGTCATCGGAACTGTTGTTTTTGAGATCTATTGCATCATTGAGGTTTTATGACGAGTCTCCAGAGAAAGCCAGTCCAGACTCATGGCCTGTTTCCAGCCTTGTCAACGCACAGCTGGAGAGGATATTAGCTTGTAATAGCCCTGTTGCAGTGAGTATCATTAGGATAGATATTCCTCCACTCAGAAAAATAATCAGCCAAAGTCCCTAAATGACACTGACCTTATCCTCATGGTGATGATAACTGCACGCTCTGAAATAAGACTGAAGGAGAAAAAAGCCAAATTAAAGAGACATGTTTGTCTTCATTCGGAGTGTTGTTGTTGTTCCAGCCTGTTTAAAAGTGTGTTAAAACTTTGCACATTTTGGTTGTTCTTATGGCTTTTGTTTCTCTCTGTAAGGACCTGCTTTGACGTTGAAAAGTCTCCCCCCCCTCCTGTGTTTCCATTATCCACCTTAATAAAAACACACAGAGTAAAGCAGACTGCCACCATATGACTCAGCGTGTCGCCGACTATCACCACCAGATTATCTCATTGCTGTGTGCATGTCTCCCTCTGCGCAGCTCTCATCAACCTGCTGAAGTTCCTGCTGTCGAATGAGACCACACTGCTGGCCAAGCACAACATCTTTCATCTGGCCTTACTGGTGAGAAACGCACAGACACACTCGTTCAGTGTTCAGACAGGACTTTGACGGAGTACAACACATAATAGAAATGAGTTTCTCGAGGGTGTGTGTATTTTCTTGAAGTGAGAACAGAGCCAGATGCTAAGTTAGCGGTGCTTCTTTTATCCCAGCTGTGTGTGCGTGACTTAAATGACATATCAGACCCTAAACTGATCTTTTTTAATCAGACCGTGTCTTTTTACTTCCTCATTTCTCCGACTGATTGGAGTGTGTTGGTCATTTCACGTGTGTTTCCTTTTCCAGGTAGTGAACCTCTTCAACATGTTCATAACATATGGGGACACGTTCCTGCCCACCTCCAACAGTTACGACGAGCTGTACTATGAAATCGTACGAATGCACCAGGTCTTTGACAACCTCTACTGTATGGGTACGTTAGCGTGAAGAGGATCGTGCATCATTCCAACAAAAATCTCAAATATTAGCGCTCTTGAACGGATGAAATTTGGTTAAGAACTGGTTGTTGTGTACAGAAGATTGTATTACTGTGTCCAGCTCCTCTCTGTGCTGATCTTACTTTTTCTTCAAAGCACTGGTTTATTCCTTTATCTTCACTTTGCAGTTTATCCTTATAAATATTGAATTATGCAAGTTTTCAGCTCGCCTTCTGTCTCCTTTCTGAACTTTCAAAGTAACTGTCAAAGAAATTTAATGTCCTTAAGAGTCCCCTAAACTCTCAGAGTTGAGTTAAAGTGTGTCTCTGTCTTTGTGTCTGATCCTGTTTTTACTCTGCCTTTCAGTTTTGAGAGTATCAACCAACACCGGCCAGTGGAAGGAGGCAGCCAGCAAGGTCACACATGCGCTGGTCAATGTTCGGTAAGAACGCACACAAGCCAAGACTGACAAATGTTAAGGAGGAGGAAAGTTTCATCATCACATTGCAGGATTTAAAAAGGAAAGGTCAAAGTAAAGTAAATGACGTCAAAGCTATGAAGCTGTAATTGGTACTAAGTTCCTTATCCACAGCCTTGCTTTCTTTTACTCCTCTAGGCCCCTCTTTGATCATTTTTAAGCCTTTATCTCCTATACTCAAGCCCAGCTCCGCTCCATAAACATTTTGAACAATGTCCCCTCTTTACTAGTTCCCCCATAATCTCTCGTCCTCCATCGTCTCTGAGGAGGTGATCCTATGAGGTCACCCTGGCTTTGAGGACCCTAGGGGCCCCCTGTTTCAGCAGGATCCTCCCCTAGGATTCACCCTCTAAGGGGGCCCCTGATGGAGCAGACTCCATGCTTATATAAGGAGGCATGAGATGTCAAGTTAATATTTGAAAGAATAGATGGCAGGGAGGTATAAAGACACAGTTGCAACCAACTCGCATGAAGGAATCAAATCCACTTTGGTTCTCCCACAGTTATCGACTCCAGGGTTCCTACTATTCCTGCGATTGCATTCTTGTCTGATAAACAAATGCCTCTGAAATAAACCATTAAACTTAAACTTTATTTCATAGAACGATATCCTAATGCTTGAAATATCGCCTCTGACTTAACATCTCAAATGTTTTGTTTTCCGTGCTGTATGAAGGAATCAAAAAGAATAAACCGACTGGGACGAGAAGCAGGTGTTTTAGTCTGGGGATATTTTTCAAACTACAACCTTTTTGGCGAATCTAGTGAACACTTCGTGGTAGGACGTGGTAGGGCGATTTAGCAAAAAAAAAAAGATGACGATATATTTTGTCATATTGTCCGATCTCAATTATTATCACAATTTTTTATGCCAGTTTTTAAGCATCTGTACTAAAAACTAAAGAAATTAGAGATTATTTCAACATTTTATTAACATACAAGGTAAATAACAAAGCAAATTGAATAAAATAAACTTGGAAAAATACAAAAAACATTTTAACTCAACAGAACAACAAATGTAGATAAATACTAAATAATACAGTGAAGTAGTCTTGAGTGTTTTTGCAGGTATGTAAGATCCAAAATAAACAATCGCCCCCTCAGGGATAATGAAGACGCCTTAAAATGTGAACATTAGATGATGTAAATGTAGGTGATATGATTGATTTCTGCTTTGGTCTGGTAGCTGCACCTCTAGTTGTAGCTAAACTGCTAATGCTACTTGTGCAGTCAGCAGTGACAGGTTGTGCAGAATCCACTTGCATTTTCATGCTTTCAGTATAATCACTCGGGAAGAACTTCTTCAAATGATTAAACCGATCTGTTGTGTTGCCGGTTTTTGAGGGCAGTGACTCACGTTGAGTAGCTTTTCTTCTCAACAATGGCATCTTTGGAGAATTACTCAAAGTCACGGCTGACACCTATTTTGCTGCCCTCAGCTCCACGTTAAGCTCCATGTTCAGTCATTTTGTTTACTTCTCCTGTTTACTTTTCCGGCAACTTACAGAAGTGAGCAGGAGAAGCTCGACTCTGATTGGCTGTTGTGATGCAAATTTCCACTCTGTTTAATCAAGTAAATATGCTCACAGCTGATCAGTGTGAACAAACTGAAATTTATCACAATCATAAATCACGACCCAGTCCTACCTCATGGTATAACTCAAAATGTTATGAGACTTTGTCCTCCCTGAGCCGTCAGATTTCTTCTCCTGTTGTTTTACATTGAATGCAAATGTAGCTCATAAAAACTGCCTGCTCAATATTTATGTCTGACAAACAAACATAAATACACAATAATGACAAGAGGTGTGCTGTACGGAGAAGTCGCTGCAGCACACCCTCAGGCATCGGACCGAAAAGGCTGACATCATCACTTTACAGAAGCTCTGATATTTCCCTGAAGCTGCTTCTCCCTGCAGTGTTCAGGTGAATGCACAGATGTTCAGAGACAGCTTGTTTTGACGCTCAGGTCCAGATGATAATGAGATGCACTGAGATTTGAAAGGATGGTGTTTGTGACAGAAAACTTGACTTTATCCGTAGATTATTATATCCTGTATCGCTGAGTCTGTTTGAACCGCATCAGTCAGATTTTTTTTTTTCTAACCAGACAAAATCTTACACAATCTTTCTCATCTCAGAGAAGTACAAAAACTTTATAACATCAATTCAAGTTTCATAAAAACAAAGAAAAACAGCCGGCTGGAGAAGGGAGGCCTGTGTGGGCCGTAACACAAAAGAGAAATTGTTTATTTTTCAACTGGTAAAAACTCTTCAAACATGATTGGTGTATCAGCAGATTGATGCTTGCAGCTGTGAAATGATGTCCTTGAATTTAATAGAAAATGTTTGTGTCTTTAAGGGCCATCATCAACCATTTTAACCCCAAGATCGAGTCGTACGCCGCCGTGAACCATATCTCTCAGCTGTCAGAAGAGCAGGTAAACACAACACACCCTCAGCCCTCTTTGCATGAACAAAACGTAACATGGAAATAAAGCAAAAACTCCCTGCTTCAACATCTCGAAGCCGTTTGGTCACAATACCCCTGAGATACGTCTCGTGTCATTTCAAAAGTATATCTGGATGAATTTTTTAGTGCGCCATGGAGAACACAACGCGCTTTAGAGTGTTTTAGAGGGAGTTAGAGGGAAAGTAGTGACAGCTGTGTGTGTTCACATGAATACAAAACATTTTACACAATGACACACACATTTGAACTGCACTGTAAACACAGCAATGCCAATTACTCTATTGATCCAAATATGAGCTTTTCTCTTGAGTTAGTCATTAAATGTAACTATGGACAGCCTCCCTCAGCTGTCGCTCACAACTAAAGCGTGAAGAGACATGCCCAGAGCTACTGAAACAAAGAAGAGGGACAAGTTAGTCATCAGCCGGGGAGGAGTTATGATGACAATATTGAAATAATAGTTATTGATGCTGCAGATTTGTTACACACTTGCCAAGAAATGAAGTTGCACTGAGCCTGATTTCTTATAATTAGCATCAAACTACGTAAAATAAGCATGAGCGTGTTGTTATAAAGCAAATCAAAGGAACATTAACCTGTTAAACAGCCTGCCAGACGTTTAAACTCTTATGCCTCATTTATCAATCAATCAATCAATCAATCAATCAGTCTTTATTTATATAGCACTTTTCATACACGACATTTAGCACTAAGTGTTTTACACAGAAAAAGGAATAAAAGAAACAAAGAATAATGACACACACATTCTCTGCCTATTTACAAATGTGATCAAATTTTACCTAATTTAAAAGTTAAACTTATTTTAAAAGACTGATTGTTAAAAACAACTGTCTTGTTTATTTTATTTTCTATTTTTTATTTTTTTTAATAATTTTTTCAAATTGAGTTTCATGCTTTCACCACAGGGTACATAATCTTTTTCCAAACAGTACAATCGCATTACCTATCAAACCATAACATAATTTATCACAATCCACATTCTTCCATGGTGGTGCTGGAATAACATGAAACCCTTATTCATTTGTACACTAACACAGGAACAACAAAATAAAAACACACAGTAAACAGTTTCAGCATTTAAATCCATATACTATTCATGCAGATTCTATTCTCTGCCCTAGTTTACAAAAAGATGAAAAGTTAAAACACTGGAAAAAACAGAGGCCCCCTCTCTTTATTCTTGGAAAGGATTGAGGAGATACTACCTGACGATAGAAAAGACACTAGCTGATGACAACAGTAAGGTGAAACAATTTAATGATGTATGGAAACAGATTAATGAAGCAGTATGAAATATGAATTATTAAACCATTCAGTCTTACAGGTACGGTATAGAGGGGGTAGGGGATCAGTGGAGAATTCAGGACAGGGACCAGTGTTAAGTGTTTGTGTGTATGAGGAACAACAGTCTTCAGAGATATTTCTCTGAAAAATTTCTCTGCTTTATCGTTTCCTCCTAAATTAACATTATTTATTATTTAACTGAAGCAGGAAACCCTGAAAGTGTTGTGATTATAGATCCGTGATTTTATGTCTAATGCTCTGTTATTGTGCGGGTTTCTTTGGCGTCTGAAGCCGTTTAAAGAACGATGAATTATGCTCACAGCTGGAGTCCCTCTGTTGGATCACTAATCTAATAGTGATCTAACAGGACTACTACCTGAAAGCTGGACTTCCTTTCATCTTAAGTGGAAAAACTTGTGACTGGAGGAAGGCTGAACTTCACCGTAGTGAGCATTGTGAGCTCTATTTAAAACCTAATCATTAATGTTGAACCAATGAGGATAGAATAGAGTAGTCTGTATTTTTTTACAGGCTGATAAGAGGGTGATGGATTTGGTAATTACACTCTCCAATTACCTCTCTGCTTTTATCCACAAGATTTATTCACAACAGAGAGGGAAGGCCGAAGTTAACTTATGAGCTGAAGGTTTTTATATGATTTCCCTCTAGTGATTTAACACCTATTACACACAGGAGATAAAGAAACTTTGTTTTTCAATTAGGCCCTGGGTTTGAGCTGTCCCTTTTAACACTTCCTGAAAAGTAAATGTTGTTGTGGAGAGACTGTAGTACAGTCATGTCAGCTAATTCAGGGATCAAACAAAGGCTCTGCTGCTGTATGAATAAATAAATACTTGAGAGAGTGGTTACGATCAAATCATCAGATGGAGAAATCCGTCGTATCAATAAGACATGGAGCAGAGTGAACTTATTCATGAACATATGCCTCAGTAACTGTTTCTACCTGCACTGGACAAGAGCGCATAAAATCAAAACATATTCTGTGACCATTTTCAGACTGATTTTTACTCTACATCTACAATAACTTTTTTTTTTGATCCAATGAAAATAAGAAGTAAACACAAAACTCACGAACTGGGTTGGCAGCCGAGATTTTTAACTTTAAAAGAACAAATGGCTTCAGCAGCTCTTTGTATTCCACATTCTGGCACTGTGCTTTAGTGTTGGACATGTTACTTTTATAAAGTAATTAGTTACTAACTACTTCTACCAAGAAGTAACTGAGTTAGTAACTGACTTACTCCACTAAAGAAGTAACCAGCTACCAGGGAAAGAAACTATTGCGTTACTTTTTTCATCTTTTTCTTTTTTTTTTATATGTTGAAGAATTTGAAATTTTTTCCAAGCGGGTTTCCAAAGACAGTTCGTCTTTGTTAGCGGAGCTCACGTTAGCTGGCCTGCTATCATCACCATGTTGTTAACAACGATGTTTTGGGCCACTAGTTCTGTAGAAGCTTCAGTGGATTAGAGTTGCTTACAACGAACGTGGACAAACACTTCACTCCGGGACATAGTGTACGCCTCACATATATGTTCTTGCCTTTAACCTCAAGGAGATTAATGTAGTGTCTGTACTTCCCCTTTAAAACGCCAACTTTCCCTCTGAACTCGCCATTGCTGCAGCTTCCCTCTGCTAGTTTGTGTGCGTGAGGCTTCTGCGAGCATGTGTGGTTTATGTACAAACCATAAACTGTATATAGAATGGACGTCGTCTGCCTCCTCGCTGGGTGAAGCCACTCCGAGAACAGCACCCTCTGTTGATGGGCTGCAGTATAGGTCATCAATCCCGCCTCCGCCAGCAAAGCTTATGGAGCTGTGGACAAACTTTAGAAATTAATCACACAGAACATAATTTTTCTCCCCCCTGCTTGTGATGTTGACATGTAGTTATTGTTAGACTGGTTTGTGTTCAAGTCCTCTTTTTTCTGTTCAGCTCTGTTTTTAAAAGTTATAAGAGGGTTCATGTTTTCTTTGATTGACACTTAATACAGCCTATTGGCGTTCAGGAATTGCGTAGCTCAGCCGGGGGATACGCTGTTTGAGCCGAGCGTCATCACAGTGACTCTTGGCGACTCTCCCGTCAAATGCGCACAACGCTACTGCGCAGCGCTGGTTTCAGGAAATTAAGAAAAATCCCAGAAATACAGAGACCTTTTTGCTTCAAATCCATATACAGGCGGAACCAAGTTGTCCATGGTATATACAGTCTATGGTACAAACTGAACACTGCCTCTGATGGGCTTAGCATGAAATCTTACTCTGCCTTGTCACCCTCCACCACCACCAAAGGGGGAAAAACCCCCCAGTAATTTTCAACTTCTGAGGCTGAGATGAACCAAGTCGAAGGACAACGGTTTCACTGAGTAGTTTGTAACGCGCCTCATTAAATTGTCTGTAACAGTAACGGTTGTAACGATGAAAATAGTGATTAGTTAGATTACCCGTCACTGAAAAAATAACACTGTTTATTTTACTTTCGTTATTCCCATCACTGGATATGAGCGAAATGTACTCTTGTTCACACACTGATATTGATTAGACACATACCTTAAAACACGTCATATTCCAGTTAAAACAGACAAATATTTATGTTCCCTGTGGCAGCGTCAGTGTGAACAACTCCCAGAAGAGCATGGATGAACAGACAGTGTCCAGTAAAGATAAACAGCTAGAGAGATGCTCTCATTACGACTTAAGAGGTTAAACCCCTTGTGATGTTTTTCTGTTTGGATAAAAGGCTCAGACCATGAACTGCTATAACCCCGCTTTGTTTTTCTCTACCCTGTCCTCCTCTACACTCATCAGCTTAAGGTGACTGTATTTTAGAAAGATATTTTCGGCAGTACCATTCATTAGAAAATGTGTGTCACTGGTCTTAAAATTGAGTTAATAGTTTGAACGAAAAATAACACACAGCAGGAGAGAGCTGAATGAAAACAGTAAGAGCTGACAAGTCGCATCTGACCTGAACAAAATAATATTTCATCAGAGACAAAATGTTAAGAGTCCTGTTTTCAGAGCAGCATGACTCAAACCTTTATAATGGGGCAGAGCAGAGGAGGAAAAAGCAGGAAGGGTAATGTGTTGATCTATTTCAGAGACATTCAAAAGTCACTTCTTTGTCTTTCTTCCTCTTCTTCTTCTTCTTGAGTGTATATAATGTGTGTGTCCATACATTTCACTTACTCCTATTTCTGACAATACAGCACTTATGATTAGCACTTATCTGTGCTTTCAAATCACATCCATACGCATACATATCCTGTCTCTGTTTGAATATGTAAAATTTCTTGATCTGATTAAAAATTTGAGGGATCGGATAATCTGAATCCACTGTTTATATGAGTGTAAAATCAAATAATCTGATCATGACGTGTGTGTATACATGCACCAAGTTTTATTCAGATTAGAAGCATTTGGACATGTGCAGAGTTGTCTGATTTCACTAAATCAACCACAGAAGAAGAAGAGTTGTATTTACGTATGTGCTGTCAACAAACCAACAAACGCCGTAGTGGCTCGTCAACCAATTCAGGATGTTCCCCCCTGTTAAATATTGTCACTAGATGGCACCCTTACTTACTTATTTTACTGTTCTGTCAAAGGTTGCACTGTGCTTTCAAATGTAACATCATTATGCCGTATGAATGCCTTATTATGTTATTGGAGGAGCAGACACGGCACCTGCGGTTGTGTTTTATGCCAGAGTGTTAATAATGAAACCTCCTGTACTGACCTCAATCAATAAACCAAAGGCTTAAGAGTGAAGATCGATTCGGGTTAGAGAGTCACGATCAGAATAAGTTTTTACATGGACGCCAATAACGATCGGCATAAACCACCCTTCTCGATCGGAATACAATTTCTTACCGATTGAGCCGAATTGGTTTAGAATCTTCCGATCGACATGTTTATTCCGATAATTTGTGTCCATGTAAACACAGCTAGTGTGACCTTATGACCTTGTGGGCGGTATCCTTTGAGTGACATTTCCTGTTGAGGTGCACATCAGGTCAGATCTGGGGTATCAAATCTGCCATGTCACAGAGATGTGCTTTTGACCCCGTACTATCTGCCTGAAGTGTTTCCACTCGCTGCAGTTACACTATAAGATAAATGGCCTCTACAAACCCACTTCATTAAAACCAAGCTGCTGTACTCTCTTTCTGTCACACACATTTCAATATTCGAGTCCAGAAACACACTCCTGCTTTGAAATGACGCTTTAAGATAAACAGGATGATGACTGTGTGTACGCAATCATGTCTGCTTACTGATGCAGAAAGTTACCCTGTGTGTTTGTGTGTGCGTGTGTGCGTGTGTGCGTGTGTGCGTGTGTGCGTGTGTGTGTGTGTGTGTGTGTGTGTGTGTGGGCATAATGCTGAAGCAAACACTTATCATTCGATCATAGAAGCAGTCTGATAAAGATTACGTCGTCTCTCCGTCTCCTCTAAACCTTTTCATTATTCTTGCTCTCCTGTTATTTTTTCCTCTCTAATCCATCGGTCACGGCTCACTTTCTCCTCCTCCTCCTACTTTCTCCTCTGCTTTTTTCCCCATTTGTCATGATTGTCAACAAACCCTAATGCATATTTGTTGAGGTTTTTATTCAGATGTGCCTCAACGTTTTCTCAGAGAGAGAGAAGAGGATGATGAAGAAGGAGGATATGAATTTTTCATCAGTGTACTACGAGAGGTTGAAATGAAAACAACAGAAAAGAGAAGAGCTTTAGATTCATTAGAGGGAAAAAAAAAAGGAGAGAAATGTTTTCTGGTTTCTCACACTCTCCATAAATTGCAGAATGATGTGTCAGCTGTTCTCTGAATTTACTGTCAAGGCTAAAGGACAATAAGTTGTTCTGCGAACATAAACCGTAAACATCCTCTCTATATAAAAGACTGGATTGTCCAAGAAATGTGTGTTTTTGTGGGGGCCTGACAAAGTTCAGCTCATGCTCTCACAGTGTTTCCTGGTGTGTGGAGCTTCCATGCACAGACATTAATAAACGAATGGAAAAGGTCTGGTTAGGGGCTATTTCACAGATTAATGGGGGAACGGCAGGGGTGGAAGTGTGGAAAATCTCTGCATAATTAGCTCTGATTTAGCTCACCTTATCGCAGCTGGACTGTACCTCAGGCAAATGTGCACATGAAATCACAGTACACACACTCACTTCAACAGAATGACTCGGCTGTATTTATACTCTGACCTTAAAGTGGATGAAGCGGATTCTCCTAAATGACCTCCTCACAAAAGAGTAGAGATGGGAATTGCTAAGAATTTAGCAGTTCCGCTTCCATTATCAGTTCTCTTATCGATTCTCATTGAGTAAGAAATAAGATAATACAAATAGTCTTTTTTGCATTAACTCTTTAATATTGTCACCTTTGGACAGAAGCTGTGTCTTATCCATGCACGAATAAGTTGTTATGTGACCTTCCCTTTGACCACAAATCTGCTCCCAGTTTGGTGACATTCGTTTATCTTCGCCTCTGTCATTTTACTCTTTCTTACTTGGTGAAAGGGGCTGCCAAAGGTGTGTGATAGCTACCCGCTGTAGCCTCTGAGCTAGTATGATCTGGCAGTCATCGTCATCTAAGAGTCTGATAAGACCCCTTTACTGTTTACATTGCTAACCTGTTTGTGATCAATAAAAGAAAGGTGGAATATAGTGGGTTGTCACGCTACCATGGAGGATTACCAATAAAGACTGCAAATGCAACCTAAAAATTGGACTTTGACATAGAGCTGGGCGATATGGCCTCAAATTAATATCACGATATATTGAGCAGTTCACCTTGATAACGATAAATGGATGATAACTACTCCACAAGCTGCTCACCCCCTCCCACATTAACTTCGTCTACTTCAGCCGCTCCAACTTTTGAACCGTCCTCCATCTCCTCACCTGTCTTTCCTTCATCACTACGGACTGGATGGGGTGGAGTCACGTCTCGACGTAGGACAGCGTCTTAAAGGGACATGAGACCATAGCCTACCTACACACATCAAAAAACAACTTTTATTTATTTATTTATTTTGACACAGAATATACCGATATGGGGAAAATGACGTTGGTTAGAGTCGTAAATTTTGGTTTCGGTAAATTTTCAGTTTATCGCCCAGCCCTAACAGAGGATTACCAATAAAGACTGCAGATGCCACCTGAAAAATCGGACTTTGACAAATGGCACATGACCTCCAGGTCAGTGCAAAGTCAGTGAGCAGATAGAAGAACCTCAGCAGGTGGACAGATGTTTCGTAGAGAGACTCAGCGTGAACACCAGAGAGACATGAAGCACACAGGTCACTTGATGCTAATGACTTTGGTATCTGTGAATGTGTCAGACTGCCAGTTATCAAGACACAGACTCTGACTTTGGTGTCTTTACAAAAGAAATCCTCCTGAGAAAAAGACATACTCACAGGACAGCTTTGTATGAAACCTGTGTCAGAAGAAAGCAATGTTGTAGTCAGTCTGTGTTTTTGGACGGCAGTCTTGTGTAGGTATTTGTTCAATGTATGTTTGAAGTTAATTCTGCTTTTGTTTGCAAGTCGTTTCCCACCTTCATTCAATAAAATACACTACCTAGACAAGATATTTAATGTTCAAACTGATAAACCGTTTCTCTCCTCTATCATTCCACTAGGTTCTGGAGGTGGTTCGGTCCAACTACGACACACTGACCCTCAAACTGCAGGATGGTTTGGACCAGTTTGAGAGATACTCGGAGCAGCCCAAAGAGGCTGCGTTCTTCAAGGAGCTGGTAAGAGAGAGAGAGAGAGAGCGAGTCGAGAAGAAGAGTCGGTGCTCCGTACATTAGTACATATCAGATTTATACTGCAGGCCAAGTGCCAAAGAAAATCCAGTACAGTGGTTCTCAAGGGGGGCCAGGACTCTCGGATTATTGGGAGGTGTAGGGCTTCGTCTCCTCTAAGGCTGTCAAAATGTTCTGATAAATCATAGTTAAGACACTTTTTTTGATTATTCAAGCGGGTCCTGGGGGTTCAACTTTTCTCAGATTCAAGTAGGGGGGACTCCAAAGAAAAAAGTGCATGTGTGTCTATAAAATGAAAGTGTCCCTAGTTAAAGAAAAATACCTTTTACAGAACTATACAGAGCTAGATGTGAAGGTGTTGTCGTCATTAGTGTTTAAACTAAGGAGGATGGCATGATGGCTCCCCAAAAGTGAAGCCAGAAGCTGTCCTTCTGCAGAGGTTACCATCATAGTTGCAGCTGCCAAATGCCGAAATCACCCTCCTAGCAGGTGACCCTGTAGCAACCTTATGAAACCTTTTTTTTTTTTTCAGGAACTAAATAGTGTGTTGAAGGTTTAGGGACCGGGATCAAACCTCAGCTTCTTTCTTCTGCATTAATGTTGTCATATTGTGTATTAATGGGTTTCCACCGCTCTGCCTCCAGGTTCGCTCCATCAGTCTGAATGTGAGGAAGAACGTCTCTCTGAACACACTCAGTCAGGACATCTTGCTGAAAGAGTTTTCAACCATCTCCTGAGACTCCCAGCGAGCCTTCTGTTTCCTTCAGACGGACATAATATTTTTGTGCGTGTGGACAAGTAAACAAACTCCGACACATACGACTCTAAACACAGACACCAACCGGGACAATCCTCCTTTTCTTTCTGTGATTCTTTTTTGTTTCTCTGCTTCCTGGAAACTGAATGAAGGAAACTTCTCTGCACACGCTGACGTGCTGGATACACTTTAGAGAAAAACCTGAAACTCTGCAGACTTATTATGTTTGTGTTCGTCCACACTGTATGTGTGTCTGTGTGTGCGTGTGTGTGTGCGGGTGTTAACTTTAAGGAAGTGCCCGTGTTGCACTGGTTCCTTGTGCAATCTGCAGTATTGGCTGGACTGTTAACCGACTCCTGAAAGTTTGGACTCAGAGTTGGAGACTTAAAGTATTTTGAACTTTTAGATCCACCTCCTCAGCCTCTGGCGATGGTGTTGGTAGCTCCTTCTGTCATATGGACAGTTAAAGATTTTCTCTCCAGTGATTATTTTAGAAGATTAAATCTTTGATAGCTCACTAATATTTGTACAGGTGACTTTGAGCCTTTTTTTGAGTTTGATCTTACTGTATGTCCTCTTGGATTGTGGCATTAACTCTGAATGCTTTGCGTGTGAATGTTAACTTAATTCAGTTTCATGTTAAAAGAGTTCTTATAGGAATATACTGGAGTAAATTTAAGTTATGGTCAACCACACAGTAACAAAGAGCTAGACACCCCCTCGAGAAATGAATGTTGCCGACTGCTTGCTTCTCTACTTGTTCAAACCTCAGTAGCGACCACACGATAGCAATACACAGCGATCTACGTCTCCACGTGCAAACCTCAACCAAAAAGCCACTCTATAGCCACAAATAATGCTCAGAACAGCATCCAACTTCATCAACAGTACATATAGGGTCCCAGCCATGGTCCTAGCCACCAAACATCTTTTCAGATTTGCCTGATTTCTTTAGCAAAGAGACTAAACACAACTCACTTGCTCTCCTCCAGCAGCCGTTCACAGAGTTGGCGGAGTTTCGCAGCTCAAGGAAGAAAATTTATGATTATTACTTAAAGAAAATGCAATCAGAGTTCTTGTGTATCTTGTATGTGCACTGCAGACGCGGTAGTGCTTCTGCCTTAGCGTCTCGGTCTGATTGCGTTTCCAAGAAGTTCCTTGAGTCGCAAAACTCCGCAGCACTCGGTGACTCGTCATGGCTCCCCCACAAACAAGCAGCTGCTGGAAAAGAGTGGGTGGGTTGTGTTAGGTCTCAAAGCTGAAAGGATGTTTGGTGGCTAGTACTATGTCTGTGACCCTATATGTACTGTTGATGAAGTTAGGTGCTGTTCTGAGCATTATTTGTGGTTATAGAGTGGTGTTTTGGTTGAGGTTTGTTTATGGCTCCTCAGACCGCTGTGTATTGCTATCCTGCGGTCGTTATTTAAGTTGGTATAACGAGAGAAGCAAGCGGTCGCCAACATTCATTGCTTGGGTGTCTAACTCAGTGTTTCGGTGTGTTTGACCCTAACTCAATTCTACGCCGGAATATCCCTATAAGGTATTTTGTATGTACATGTTTGTGAGGGGAAGGATGTTTTGAAAAGTGATTCATTTGAGAAGGTCTAAAGTAATGAAATCCTTTTAATCGTTGCTCTTCTTTCTATTCTTTTAAAACCATCACATCCACTACTGTACTCATCCCACATGGCATTTTTTTCTGGGGAAAACCTGAACGTGTTTAAAACCGCTCAAAGTTAGTTGGATACATACAGCCGTTTGATCTCACCCCGGCTCTTTCTCCGTCGGATCATTTGTAGTTCTTTCTTTTGACCGGAAGTAGATCTGAATTCTGCAACATCTTCAAGTGTAGGGTCTCATCTTTTCATAATTAACTCCCTTAGGTATATTTATGTTTCTTTTTTAAATAAAGGTTGGTTTCCTGATAAGAAATCAGTGCTGTATCTATATTTACTTGTGACATCAAAAGTATTCTTCCTAAGCAAACTCTTCACTTTTAAAAACACACACACACACACACACGGTCCTCTGCTGACTCAATCTCGGGTGTGACTCATGGGGGTGTCAGTGGGGGGGTTTGATTTCTTATCCCCACACTGCAGCAGTGAACTATGACTTTTCATTGGACGAACACTGGCCCTGATAACAAATGCCTTTCACTTGCATCATCTCTTTACCTCTTGTCCCCCCTGTTGAGCTCGTTTGAACTGTTGAGTAAAACGTCAAGCGGCTTACACTCAATTGATGGAGTGTGTTTGGGTGTGTTTGCAGAGAGGATGACTGCACGCTAAGCTTCACTGATTTTATTATATAATAGTTTGGCTCTGCTCTCTTTGTTTTACTCCAGTGTCAGAACCAACCTACTGTACCTGCAGTAGTTCATGTTATTCAAAGCTAGCTGCATGTTGGTTCATTATAATGATTCAACAGATGCAAAACAAACACTGTAAGCTCTAAATACTCACTGCTGTACTTAATTTAGCACCAGGCAGCAAATGGGAAAAGTTCAAGACTTGCTTGTTTACAGTATTCGATGATTGCATCAAATGTGCAGCTCTTATAAAGCACCCCTTCCCCCTCCTCTATATCAACGGCAAGTGTGTGTAGAGGGTCCACACTTTCAAGTGTCTGGGAGTCCAAATCTCTGATGACCTCTCTTGGACGAACATCATCACAGCCATTGTAAGGTTGGCCAGCGGCACCAACTCCTCCTGAGAGTCCTCAGGAAGGAGGATAAGGACAGATTTCCAACCCCTCTGTTGTTTACCTTTCACATCAGTCATGTGATGGTGTGTCTTAAAGGGATATTCCGGGTTAAATATAAACACACCGTAACACAGAGTTAAGACAACCCTCGAGAGATGAATGTTGCCGACCGCTTGCTTCTCTAGTTATACCAACGTTAGTAAAGACTGCAGGATAGCAATACACAGCGGTCTACGTCTCCACATGCAAACCTCAGCCAAAAAGCCACTAGGGTCCCACTATATATAGTCGATCACCGAGTGCAGCGGGGTTTCGCAGCTCAAGGAAGAACATTTATGATTAGTACTTCATGAAAATGTTCCGCTACACTCGGTGATCGACTTGTCAGGGTTCCCCTTCAAATTATCTGCTGCTGGAGGAAAGCGGGTGAGTTCACACTGAGCAAGAAACGGCTATTAGACATCCAGTTTTTTTAGACTTAATTTCAACCGTCCAGATTCTGTTTATTTTTAGACGTAATTTAGACGTTGCACTTTAACCCATTATTCAATAACGATTTATTTCAAAAATTAACATTGAGTTACATAACTGATCTCCAAGTACTTAACCAAAAATAATTATGATAGCTGTTGAGCAATATACAGTGAAGTAGAGATATAGCCCAGATTTAGACTTGGTCTAAATTTAGCCTGAGTTTAGACCAGTCGTCTAGGCTACATTAAGACGTCTATTAGACCAAAAAATGCTCAGTGTGGAGTTTGGTCTCTTTGTCTAACTCGGTGTTAGGATGTGTTTGACCCTAACTTAATTTTACACTGGAATATCCCTTTGGGAGATGTCCTTTTTCATGTGACTGATTTGCAAATATCAAACTTGGAGATTCAAGACAGAAAAAGATAGACAAACTTGCTGTGTTTGAGTCGTAATCTACACAGTACTAAAGGACCACTTGATATTATTTTTTAAACCAAAACAAGGAGGAAGAAGATTCAAGAGTCTCCTGTTGGTGACGGTAATCCCAGTCACATTGTTTCTGATCAGCAGACACATTTCTGCAACGAGATAATGAAACCACCGAGGCTTTCTCTTCCTTCAGGGTAGAAGTAACATGTTTCCCTGAGTGTGTTGCAGAGAAACTTCACTGCTGAGCATTTCTGAAAGCACCAAGAATGGAACTGTTTTCAGAGGAGCGTCTCATCATGACTGCATTGCCATACATAAAACAAAAGGAGCTGTAACTGGTGTTTCAGGGCATGCTGGGCCACCTGTGGGCTCCTTCAACTCAGCGGCAGAAGTGAGGCTGTCTGATTAAAACTCCTCCACTTATTGGAACTCTTTCTTTTCTCTTGTTGTGTGTCCCTGTCTCTCACAGAGTAGTTACAGCTGGAAACTAAGAGTTTAAGAAATCACTCTGATAAGCCTCCGATGGCTTTTAAATCTGAGCGTGTGAGAATGAAGGAGGGTGTTTACGCTTCCTGGATGTCACTTTATGTAATGTATTTTAGTATCGAGGACTTCAATCCCCTCGCATGACGTTTTCCCAAATCCTCTGATTTTGTTGGCTTTATTGTATATTGGGCAGTATATCAACTCTGTGATATAATCACCGCTCTGTGTGCCGGTGTCTGTGAAAGCTCAGAAGCTCGTGCAAATGCGAGTGGGTGCGTTTTACTGTGACAAGCCATTAACGCCGCAGTGTATTTATAACGTTTCATTTGAGCATATCAGCCCTCTCATCAAATATTCATTCAAGGGAAGATTGCCTACTTTGTCTCGCCTGAACCGCCCTCCTTCATCCCTTTATCATCATTTCACCTCTTCATTTCTTTATCTGTGTGTCCTCACCTGAATCTGTGTCTGCATAAAATATGAAAATGAAACTAAATCAACTCAAAGGGCCTATTTTCAGAAGTACATGAAAGCATTAAAACGCCTCCTAAGGACACGAGGCACTCCTTCTTCTGTCTTCTGCTGAATATTATCAACTGCTAAGCGCTGTGCCAGCTCACCTTTTTCTGTATATTTTCACTATATCTCTCAGCGTGTGCGTTATTTGTCACCTGTATCATTGCTCCCCAGAGTGCATAACTTCAGGCATCAATCCCAGCTCATTATTGGTTATCTGTCGACTCCACTTACCAGCCTGCAGCTGTGGTAAACTTCCCTGTAAACCCCAGTGGGAGATAAACACCATCAATACTGGGAGATTTAACCGTCCCACGGTGCATAATATATTCAAATGTCTCACTTCTGCCTTCCCTCTGTCTTCTTCAATTTCCCCCTTGAGATTTTCTACCTTCTCTCCATCATAGATTTCTTCCTCTTTCCTTTTCAAATCCACCTCTTCTCCTCTCTTTGATTCCTCTTACCTCACCGCGCTTCTTTGGTGTCCTCCCTTGCCTTTACATTTCCTTTGTTTGTCTCGTCTCCTGCAGCTTATAGATATTTTCTCTTTTCCACCTGGCAGTCTCCCGACTCGAGGAGGGACATAAAAACCTAACGGTTTCTCCAGTTTTTCCAAAATAAGCATTTTATCCTAGAAAAATAATGTCTCTTTTTATAGTTTAGGTTAAGTAGAGGTCACTCCAGAGTTTGGAAGGTCCGTGACCCAAATGTCTGATGACCTCAAAGTCGCAAATCACGAGGTAAATTTATGTTGTCATAATCATAGAAAATAGATAAAAGCTTAAAGGGATATTTCGGGATAAAACTAAGTTATGTTCAAACACACAGTAAGACCGAGTTAGACATCTCGTCGAGAGATGAATGTCGAGTGCAGCAGGGTTTCGCAGCTCAAGGAAGAACATTTATGATCATTACTTCATGGAAATGCAATCAGACTGAGATGCTAAGGCAGAGGAACTACCGTGTCTGCAGTGCAAAATGATTAATATGATGATTATTACTTCAAGGAAAAGATCCGCTGAACTCTGTGATCGACTCTTCAGGACTCCCCCACATAAGCAAGCGGCTTCAGGAGGAGAGTGGGTGACTTGTGTTTGGTCTCTTTGCTAAAGAAATTAGGCAAAACTAAAAAGATGTTTGATGGCTAGTACTATGGATGGAACCCTTTATGTACTGTTGATGAAGTTAGGTGCTGTTCTGAGCATTATTTGTGGCTATAGAGTGGTGTTTTGGTTGAGGTTTGCACATGGAGATGTAGACCGCTGAGTATTGCTATCGTGCGGTCGTTACTAAAGTTGGTATAACTAGAGAAGCAAGCGGTCGGCAACATTCATCTTTTGTGGGGGTGTCTAACTCAGTGTTACGGTGTCCTTGACCATAACTTCAATTTACGCCAGAATATCCCTTTAAGGATGTAGTGAACAAGATTACTTAGAGGAGTTTTAATTGAGATTCCTCTGAACATGGTCTTTTTCTTCAATATAATGCATTTTTAAAGTCAGCAACCAACACTGCGGATGACATGAGAGAAGATTCACATCATGTAGAAGGAGCATCCTTTTTCACTGCAGCTATCACACTTATTTATTTGATCACATAGGACACCAAGACACACAACTGATCCTTAGGTTCCACATTGGAGCTTTAAAACTCAAACATGAGCATTAACATGGTTACACAAACTGTAAAAATCTTTCATTTTAAAGCTGCTAACACGGTTGTGCTGACTCCTCATCTGATTGTCTCTTAACCTCATTGAACGGCAGAGCAGAACTGCAACATCAAAATCATTTCAGCTCATGAATCATGTGGATTTATCATCTTACCGAAATCACATTTTCTTTGCAAAGAAATTACTGAACTTAAAGAGGAAACGTAATCTTGATCTTTTTAGTAAAACTCCTTAGAGGCGACTTCAAAGAGAAGAGAGGTGTTTAGTCTAAAAATAGCTTCACCGAGCGACCAGCCTTCACTAAAAACCTCAACTTTTAAAAGTGACGCTCTCTCCTCTCTGATTTATAGGCATATGAGCAAAAATAAATTTACAAAGTATAACAGTGTTGTAAATATAAAGCTCTCAAATGTAGTGAGATGACAAATAAGATATTTAGCCACTCAGTGACAGTCTTTCTTGAAACCTTGTCCCAGAAAAGCTCAGTCTTAGGAATCGGTGTGTTTAAAAATAGAATCTTCTGATGGGAACAAAGCTGTGAAATCTTGAAGTTTATCCCATAAATCAGGCCGTGGCCTCCTCTGTCTCCATCAAGCTCACAGACTGTATTTATGGACGTAATATTCAAATGATTTTTTTAACATCATCAGGTCCTTGGTGCTTGCATTTACTGAAATATGAGGAAGTCATCTGTTAGCTCTGCTCAACCAGCTCAAGGACGCGCAGCTGACAGCGTATTGATCCGCAGGTATTACTTCTCCTCATTGAAGCAAAGCTGCTCAAGACCGGAGCCAAGGTGAGACCATCCATCAGAGCGGCAGCGATCAGCAGATATTCAGGCCCACATCCAAGTGTCTGTCAGTCTGTCTGTCCATGTCACTCCTCCTCCTGTCAGCTCGCACTTAACGCAAGTTAGAGGGGAGCACTCGAACCCTTTACGGAGGAAGATCTACTGCTGCATCTTGTTACATTAGAGTCTTTTTTTTTTTTTTTTTTAACTCATGTACTGATGTTAAAGGAGGGTTTTATTCTCATAGCTAGTTGAGGCTGAGCTTGTTTTCATTTATGTAAAGGTCAAAAAATAGTGTCTATAATATATGTTAAATTGAATCATCAGTGGACCCATCAGACATCTAGTTTTTTTTAAACCTAATTTTAACTGTCTAGATTCTGTATATTTTAGATGGAATTTAGACGTTGCACTTTAACCCATTATTTGATAACTATCAAATTTGGTCTAAATTTAGACGTCTAAAAAACTTTCATTTTTAGATCTGTGGTAGCCTGATTTTAGACCAATCGTCTAGGCTACATTTAGACGTCTATTAGACCTCTTTTAGACCAAAAAATGCTCAATGGGGAGTTATACAAGTCACATATTGTGAAAGTTGTATTGCCCATGTTTAGATTGCAAAATTTTGCCTGTGGAAAATTTTTTATATTTCTTTATGGAAATGCAATCAGACCGAGACACTACAGCAGAAGAACTATCGCGTCTGCAGTGCACATACAAGATACACAAGAACTCTGCTTGCATTTCCATGAAGTGATGATCATAAATGTTCTTCCTTGAGCTGCGAAACTCCGCTGCACTCAGTGAACAACTCGTCAAAATGCTCCCCCACAGACAAGTGGCTTCTAGAGGAGAGTGGGTGAGTTGTGTTTGGTCCTTAAGGTCCTTACACACCAGGGCCGACACAAATCTAGAATGTGAAATCACGAAATATTCAAGGCGAATTTTGACGCGCCTGTCTATATACATCAAGCCCGATGTGATTTTGCTACTTTCCGGAGGGGAGAAGACGCATCCTGGGGAAGACTTTTCCCAGTAAAAGTCCCGCCTCCTTCACCTCGGATTGGCTAGAAAAGCTGGGAACGTCATCACACGCTCAAGCCAAATGGTCAGCACTTTTAGCCAATCAGAGGCAATAAGATAAGCACATGAAACTATGTTAACAACCGTTAGCTTACGTTAGCAGAGATGAAAGTTAGAACAAAGACGTTTAGCAAACTGTTGAAGCACACAAATCATCATCATTTTTGTTTAGCTCGACAACGTCACGTCTTCGTCGTGGAAAAAAAGGGGCGTTGACGAAATATTTTCGTCTACGTCATTGTCAACGAAAACAACACTGGATGGATGCGAACCAAAAGTTACTTACAGGAGCTTTAATGGTTTAAGATATTATGGTGACAAAATGCCGAAAAAGCCTCTCTGCAGTGAAGGAAAGTGCATAAAAAGAATAGAAGTTGTTTATATTTTCGTGGATTTTATAACATGAGAATATGTTGTCTACTTTATTTAGATTCCAGTGTTGACTCTCGCTCTCTCTCTCTCTCTCATCCACTGATGCTCTTCTTGACTGACAGACTCTGACATTTTTGAACACTCAGCAGAATAGAGTCATCAATATGCTCCAAAGCACTGACTATATATCACCATAAGGTTTGATCCCTAGGCGCCCCCCCATCCTGAGTGACGCCAGAGCGCAGCCCCATATGGCTGTGAGCGCGCGCTGCTGTTAAGCGCGAGGAAGGAAGATCATTTAGGAGAGAGAGACGAGAGGGGGACGGTGGAGGAGGAGGAGGAGAGCTCTTCTCGGACTTTTTGACGCTTTTAGTCGCTCCTGGTTGATGCTCGTAGGAAATTGACCTACAGGGATGAGGAGGCAGAGGTCGTAGACGACGAGCTGTTGCTCCACAAACCCAGAAGGTTCGACCCGGAGGACCGGAACAAGCATGAAGTCCACGAGTCAGGACCAGAGTTTGTCTGACTCCAGAGAGCTGGACAGATCTTATGACCCTCTCACAGGTAAAATACACCTTTATCATCTTTGTTTGTTTGCTGACCTGTCTCTTAAAAACTTTGCTTTGGTTTTCTACAAGAATTTGAAGTTTATTTGAACATGTAAAAATAATAATAATAAAGTAAAAAATACAACAGCAACTGACAGAAAGTGATTCATGTTCAAAAAGGAGTGGAAAGAAGTCCAGACTTATCTATTCTCACCCCCTCTCCTACACTAATGGTTTAAATATATCATAATATTATATAATAATATTAATCATTATAATAATAATAGCAATAAGAATAATCACCACTGTGAAAATAACAAAACAACAACCTTAAGACCTTAAAACAGGTAGACTTAGTGGAGGACTAAAGCTGACTGATGGGTAAATGATGTTTGACTTATAGGAGAAAAAAAGAAGTCGTCTCAAACATCATATTTATTCTTCTTCTGTGGCCTAACAGTTTGTGCAAATGTGAATACTACACACCACAGCTTCTCTGTTACTTCATTTAGCCAGCATTGTAATCTCTAAGAAACTTTGAATGCAGAAAGTTAATCTCATATAATAATAATAATACATTTCATTTATATTGTGCTTTACATCTGAGAAAACAGATCTCAAAGTTAATACAGTGAAAGGCAACAGTAAAAACAATCAATAAAAGAACGACAGAATTTAAAATCAGGCTTTTTCTAAAAATGAGGGTCTTCAAGTCCTTTTTTAAAAACATCTTTCGTCTGTGGAGCTCTGAGGTGGTCAGGAGGGGCGTTCCACAGACGTGGAGCAGTAGCCTCAAAGGCCCTGTCACCCATGCTCTTGAGCCGAGTTCTGGGTGGGCGTAAGACTCCACCACTAGATAACTAATTCACAGTTTTGAAACCCTTTAAAATGTAAAAGAACCGGAGGAACGTGTGTAAATGTCTCTAAAAGCAGCCTCTTCCTATCACCCACGGGTTAGAAGCAGAAAGACTTCTGTTTTAGGTTGGAGCCGGAGTGCATCCTTTTCAGTATGATTAATGCTTTTGTGTTGAATATTGGGCAAACATCTGGCAGTAAGAACAGATGGTTGAATCCTGTCTTTAGTAGGAGGTGGAACAGCGCACCGTGCTTCATGGAGGTTACATTAACCTTTTATTAAGAACATAAATAACTGAAACAGTGATTTATTAATTATTGGCCGACAGTTTCTAGTGACAACTTTTAATATCTAAGGATATTTTTCCTTTTTCTTTCTAAAGGGGCGAAATTTATTCTATTTCAAGAGTTAACTTTGAACTAGCGATGAGCCAATACTTTTTTTTCTGATACCTAGGCTGAGCGTATCGGCCGATATCCAATACCGATCCAATACTACTGTTGAATAAATGAACTGTATACTAGAGGATGACATTTTTCGGTAATTCCCGTGGGTCACGTGATTTCCGCGGGAATCCCACGGGATCGGAGTCATGTTTTAATTAATCCCGTGATCAGGACGGGACGGGGAAAAAAGCAACGGGAGCAGGCAGGAGCGGGAACAACATTAATAGATGATCATTACAGCCGTGTTCAACAACCAGATGAACAGATGCGTCCATTTTTGTACTCATCTCTCAGTGAGAGCCAACACTCTTGACCGCGCTAGCAACACAAAAGAACTACAACAGTGGTTTGACTTCCTGTCAGCTGTTAGCGCGGCTGAGCATTTCTACCCTTCAAGCCAGGAGCACGGATACGTCATTTTGTGACATTCTGTAGTAATTTTGAGTGGGAGCAGGGTGGGAGTCATTCGGGACGGGACGGGATTTTTTCTCTGGGAGTGGGACGGGACAGGAGTGAAAATCCGCTCCCGTGTCATGCTCTACTGTATACCTTGCCCTTGAGTGAAGACATCAGGCTTGATATTCACCTTGTTAAAAAAAAAAGGTGACAAATTAACACAGATATAAATTGACTTAATATCCTTACTAACAAATAACAAATTGCACTTTAGCACACAGCAAAAAGAAGTAAGACTTCCATGTAGTAAAAGAAAAATTCATCAGATATCCGATCCAGTTAATTTGTCAATATTGGAGCCGATATCCGATCCAAATATCGGATTGGTGGATCCCTACTTTGAACTGATGATACAGAAAAATCGTGACTTGCAGCTCTTAATACATCAGATGTGAGAATTGTGAGGTTTTAATTCTGACCTCAGTGTCCTCTCTCTCTCTCTCTCTCTCTCTCTCTCTCTCTCTCTCTCACACACACACACACTATCACACACACCTCATGCCTTTTGCTGTCATTTTTGTGACAACTTCCCGAAATAGTCTTTTCTTTTAAACATGACGGTATAAATGTTTAAAAATAACTCCCGGCACACTCTGTTGTTAGTTATAGTTTAGGACAGATGGTAGAAAGACTGTGGTTCATGTTCTGGCTGTTGAGCTGCACAAAAGGCGTATCTGTGATATCCATTCAGCAGCAGGTTAACCAAACAGTGAACAGGTGCATGAACACTGAGGCTTCAGGGGGCGTTCAAGAGACACAAACAGACCTTTTTATTAAAGAGTGAACCACAGGGGCGCTGTGATGTTCAACAGCCCGAGGCGCAAACTGTGTAAGTGCAGAGCCTTTAGTGTTCACCTCTATTGTTATTTCAAACAAACACCCTGCACTCGTAGTAAACGCGTCAAAGGTTAGAAAAACACTGCTTATGGAAAAACATGTTGAAAGGTACATTTTAAAGATTTATCAGCCACATAAAAACACATCGAGACGCAGCAGAAAATGCTCTTTATGTGCGGCGACTCAGCTGTACAGCTGCAGAAACCTCTTGTTGTTTACTCCTGACCATCTTCATACATTATAGATGGAGGATCTTTTTCATGTCATCACTTTCTACACTAGACTTCACATGTTACAGTGACCCTGACTGACTGACTGCTGCGGCTGCTGTGCTGCAGCTGGACTGATCTGGAGATACTTATCTAACAGTAAAGCTAGCGGACAGTTTGGCATAAAGACTGGAAACAGTTAGCCGGGTTTTACATGGGGACCTGAAACACTTAGTGTAGTGACAGGAACTGAAGGAAAGAAGGAGAAAGTAAACTCAGCTCAGCTTTAAGAATAGAGACAGTCAGCCTGACTTTGTATAAAGACCAGAGACAGAAAGTTTTGCTCTCCATAGAGACAAGAAACAGTTGGCTTAAGGTACAGACTTTAAATATTTAATGGAGTTCTGCATTAAGACTGGAAACACTTAGCTTACTTTGGCATTATGACCAAAACCTGTTTGTGCTGCATTAGGACTGGAATTAAGATGAGCTGATAGCTCGGCAAATAAATTTCAAACAGTTAACCAGGCTGAGCACAAAGACGTGATATAGTCAGCCTAGCTTTGCAGAAAAGTCCATGAAAAACTAAACCTACAGAGAGCTGTGCGTCTTTAGGGGTTCCCACATATACCCAATGACATTGTCTAACTCATGGTAAATCCATCACAGTCTGTTTGGTGAAGTTTTTAAAGATGTGTTTTAGGGCTGCATGATTGTGACCAAAAATTAAATCCCGTTTTTTCTCCGTAAACTCGCATTTCGATTACGATTTTTTTATTCAGGGACAACTTCACAAAAACTTTACTTTAAAAATAAAATGTTTTTCTATCATCTCTCAAAACAAAACCACTGAAAACAATGTAGTGCATAAGCCAAGCCAGTAAGTGGCGCTGTAAAGGTCCTTACACACCAGGACTGACACAAATATAAGACGTGAATTTACGAAATATTCGGAGGCGAATTTTCACGTGCCTGGCTATAAACATCGAGCCCGATGTGATTTTGCGACTTTCCGGGGGGGAAAAGACGCATCTCAGGTGGAAGCGAGAAGAATGACACAACAGCAGATTGAATCATGCAGCCCTAAGATGTTTAAAAAAACTCTATAGTTAGGATGAAATGGAGCTTTGGTTCCGGCCTGGAGCAGTTTTTGTAGCTTGCTCTGTAATAAGGCATCGTCATGCTTTTGAATCATCACTTTGCACACATTGAAAAAACTTAGTTCAACATCCACCTCAGAGACTCTCTGGGGTCACTTTTTGGTACCGAACAGAGACATGAGGCTGTTCCCTCCTGCTGGTTGCAGGTCCATGTTCATTGTGACTGACAGGAGTTTATAATCACTCCTCCCTCTAAACCTTTTAACAGGAAATCAAACTTTATTGTGTCTGACCGAATCATATTTTAGTGGTTTATGGTTTTAATGCTGAGTCTGCAGATTTGTAGAGATGACATTTTTAAGTGAATGTTGTCTGCGCTGGTGTGACAGAGTCTGCCTGCAGAATCACTGGAGCAGCCTTCTCAGTATTTGTTTGTATTCACTCTCGTGGATTTCATGTCATGATATCATTGTAGAGGCTCATGGACGTTTTTCTCTAATGCACAGAAACTTATTACTGATAAGGTAAATATTTTTATTTATGTAATATAATTACTCTGTAGATTTTAAATTCAAAGCCCTCCAGCAGCAAACAGACATCATGTTAAATGTGCCAAGTGGATTTGGTTGTGGGCTAAACTGACGTTTTAAGACCAATGTTGTATAACAAAACACTGATGCAGATCCAACAGAAGTGAGGAGGTGACGTCTCTGTCTGTGCGAGGTCACAGGAGGTGAAATAATTTCACGAAATAAACCTCCGTCAGCTTTACCTGGAAACTCATGATGTAAGTGGAAGAGGAAGATTGTGTAAACTGTCATATTTTGGTGAGTGCGTGCGTGTTCGTCTGCGTCCAGTTTGAATCAGACTGATGTCCGTAATCTGAGGCATGTCCTCTTGAGGATTATGGTAAGAGCGGAGGCTGTTGCCCGGGCAACGTTAGCTTACAAACATTTATTTGGATCTGCGTGACCCTGCTTGAGCTGCCATGACCCTGCAGTTGATGCGAGTTCTTCCAGTCAACCAGGAATGGTTTGATTTAAGCTCAGAATAATGAAACATCGTATACTAAAGGGTGCTTACAACTATTGTGCAATCTTTTGAGAGGTTTATTTGTAACAAACGTTTCTCTTTCTACTGATTCTACTGAGTTTTCCCTCTTTCACTCTCTGCCTGTGAACCAGTGCTCACCTTTTTATTGCTTTGAATACTTGATAAGGTCTCTGTGTCACACACAACTCTGAATCATGTTTGATAATATTTATTTTGGAGGGACACAACTCCACTTTTATTTAAAGCTTCTGTGAGGAACTCTCGGTTCGTGTCCAATTTGGTGCCCCCTGTTGACAGAGCAGTCTTCACTTATTTTATTGTCTAAGTGCTCATCCAGTGATTCTCATCCTGCTGACATTTGACAGAGAAACAAGATTTTTTCATGAATGTTTTAGGTGTAAATTGTTAAATAACTGTTGGCTGTTTCTGCAGCTGTTAGGCGGACAGCTTCCCACCCTTAACAGCAGCCAATCCTGTGGCTGATGGCCTTGTTTGCTTTTAGATATCATAGAAATGCAATAATGTAGAGCTGCAGATATCGAATATTTTAGTATTCCATTGATTACTCGAGTAATTGGACCCAAACGGCAGACTCACATAAAGTTAGATTTCCTAAAGCCCCGCCATGAAGGCCAGACTCGGAGAAATAGAGGACAATTGCGGAACAAGCGCGAAAAGTCGCCAAAGTCACTAGGTTGGCAACACTGCAAGAAAAGCCCCTCTCATCATTTATTTTTTCCGCTCTTCAAAACCTAAACAGCACGTACTCCTCCTTCTACCCTGGTGACGTAAGCGCCTTGTGTCACCTTCGAAAGAATCCGTGCGAAACAGTGACGATTTGAGCTTTTAAACGAGAACTTGAGGCAGAGAAAATTCCTCGATCGTTATTTGTAATCAAGGTACTCGAGGTATTCGAGGAATCGTTTCAGCCCTACGATAATATACATTTCAGTCTCAGAGGAGCTTTAAATGGCCTTCATGATTAGTTTTTTCCCTCGTGTTTTTTTCTGAATGTCAGAAACCTTCCTATTGTACTTGACTGAAGCTGATGGGTTCGTACAGTAGCCCACAAATGCAAACACACTGCGACTACTCAAACGATTTCCTTAATGAGGTGCAGGCTGCAGATTTCCATCTACACTTGTTCTCATATAAAATCAATATCCCACTGTGGTATCCTGGCTGACCGCAGAGCTAATAGCTGCAGCAGCTAACTGAACAGGAGATACTGGAACAAATCTTGATGCCTGTCACAAACTATTCGAGCTCAGGTGAGTATTTCAAAGATGTTTAAAGTAGTGTTTCTTTACAGCAGTCAGGCATGGCCAAAGCAGGTTGAAGGTTTATTCTAGTGGCTCTAAAAATGAACTGAGACTCAACGATGATACTGGAGTCTGCCAAATCTATCAAAACGATCAGGTCAAAGATCACTACAGAGGATATACCTCCAAACACGTATGAATTTCTAGCTGAAATGTCTGCACTGGTGGATCTATGCTGAAGGTTAGGATGAGAAAGAGTCTGTTAATGTTACGAGCAGCATTAACAAGAGTATTGATTGCTCTCAATCAAAGTCGCCCTCAGGGTCTCCGGGGCTGAGGAAAGGCTGCTGAGAACCTGTTGAAGTAACCGCTGAGTCAGTAAACCCCTTAGATGTTCAGCGTTCAGCTTGTACTGTAGGACGTTTAAATGTTACGTAACATAAAGTGAACATTTTTAAGGAGTTTGCTGAACAGTGTTGATGAAATCCTTCATGTTTAATATCTTATATAACTAATACAATCAGCTGGAACAATGCTGAACACTTCTAAGCCGTTTGCTCTCTTCGAATATACAACCTCCTCTCCTGTTTTTCTGCTGGATTACTCGGCAAACATGTCCCATCACTCAGACCCTTTCAGAAAGCCTGACAGTGACAAATATATCAGTGATCGATGACCTGCTCATTCTCATGTCTAAAAATATCTGTTATCGTCGTCTCTTTGAAAAACTGATCACCGTTTTAAAAAAAGCATCTTCTAGTTTTTTTATAGCTTCGTTTTCTCTTTGACGCTGACTGATCTGTGTCAGCGTCAGTGCGTGTTTGTGCGTGTGCGAGAGTGTGTACAGGAGGCGCCCTGTAAAGCTTTATTTGTTTTTCCAGAGCTGTGCAGCTGCTCTGCTGGATAGTTTGATTGACATATCCTATGTAGAAACAGGGTGGCAACTGGTTTCATGTCGCAAAATGAGCCAATACCTCTCTTTATTCGTGCTTAATCAAAGAGAATACATGCACACGTCTGCAAAGTTGATTTTGCGTAAAGGAATACAAAATTTTTTATTAATTTGGAGTAAATAATTTGATTTTTATTTGAACTCAGTACACAATCCCTGTTTAACAATTCTCCAGCTTTTCATCGCGACTGTTCCAGAGATTTCTCAGGTGTGTGGATGAGTTTCATTAAACATATAACTATAATTATAGCTGCTGATCACCATGAACAAATTTATGCTCATTTAACACTGGCGATAAAAACTACCAATCAAAGGATGCACACTTTCACGCTTGACAATATGTCACATTATGAGCAATTCACCGATTTTTAAAAGGAAAGCAGATGTAAGTTAATGTTATTTTGACTCTTAATCAGCATCAGATTACTCAACTGTCAGTGTTTGTGTCCTTAAATGCTCTGTGTGGCTTTCTGTCTGTGGATTTGTTTTGCTTTTCTCTGATTGACCGGTCTTAAAACTGATTAAACTGCAACACTGCCCTCTGCTGGAAGAAAGGAAACACATACGTTATGACCCATCTAGGGGTGGCAAGGACACAACCTGACAGTGGATCCATTTATTTGGTGGTTGTGCCTGTTTTTGTGTGCTCTCTGTTCAGCTGCAGCTTGTTTGAGGATCAGCACCTGGAACCATAGTACCAGTGCTGTTTCAGATACAAACACATGGAGCGCACTGTTATTGTACTCTCTTTGGATTTATTGCTGGTGTTTCTGCCCTGATCCAACTCAAAACATCCCTTTTTCTTTTGAAATCATTTCTTTTTACATGATCATTAATCATCCTTCAGACTTACACTCTTAATTGAATCATTGTTGGCAGCTAAACTGGTGTTAAACTCATTTAATTGTCTATCTTCTAAAAAATCTCACTTTCTCGTTAAGTTATGATTATGAAAAATCCCTCCTTTAATGATGTACCTTAAACCCACAAACATCAAATCTAGGGCTGGGCGATATGGCCTCAAATCATTATTACGATATATTGAGCATATCACCTCGAAAACGATAAATGGGCGATAACCACTCTACAAGCTGCTTCATCTACTTCACACACCGCTCCAGCCGCAACAACTTTTGAACCGTCCTCCATCTCCTCACCTGTCTTTCCCTCTTTGTTATGGACTGGATGAGGTGGAGTCACGTCTCTGATGTAGGACAGCGTCTTAAAGGGACATGAGACCATAGCCTACCTACACACATCCAAAACCAACTTTTATTGATTTATTTTTTTGACACCGAATATATTGACAATGACGTTGGTTATTGTCGTAAATTTTGGTATCAGCAAATTTTCGGTTTATCGCCCAGCCCTAGAGAAAACCATATATGAACCTCTTCTGCAAATGCTCGGGACTTCTCAGGGTCTGCAGCCATTTCAGATGGACTGAGGTGAATTGGAGAGCACTCCTGTGGTCCACAAGACAGACCACCAATGTTGCTGTTTTTTGCATTATTTTAAATATTGGGTTTTTACGATTTACAATTTTACCTCATTTAACTCAGAGTCCTGATTATTTTGGCATTCAGGTCGTAGGACTGAGTCAACATTTCATCACTCTCGTGTTCATTTGTAGCACTTCATTGTCAAGTTCAGTCTCTGCAACACAGACATCATAAATTCTGAGAATTGTTAATTCAGTTCTGTTGACATGGGCGAATTGACATTGGTTATTGTCGTAAATTTCAGTATTGATACATTTTCAGTTTATAGCCCAGCCCTAATCAAACCCAAACAATGATAGACCTTCAAATGTGCTCGGTGGGTAACCTTCAGTCCTGTGTTTTAAACTCAGCTCTGACTTTTTTATCTGACGGGTCACACTGGTCCAAAATCAGATCTGCAAACTGAAGTTTCATGAAAGAGTGAATCAAAGTATCTGAGTGCAGATTTTCCTGTGATTTAACCTGCTGCTCTCTGACCTGTTTCCAGGTAATCCAGCATCAAAACCTCATAAAAAGAGCATCAAGCAGCGCTTCCTCAAACTTCTCCCCTGCTATCGCTCCAGCTCCAGCTCTTCAGTAGGTCAAAGTAAGTAACACAACACACAGTCCATCATGAGCAGTGTTTCATGTGCACTGTGGGGTATCACGTTATCTATCTCATGTCTTTCTGTCCTTGCAGAGAGTTTGACAGAGGATAGTGAGCTGGCCACACTGAGTTACAGACCTGAGGGGATCGACCGTCTTGTACAGCAGACCAGCTTCAGCAGGAAGGAGCTGCAGGTCCTCTACCGGGGATTCAAAAACGTCAGTCAGAGATTCCTGATGAGTCTCTTTTCAAGTCCTTTTCACGTCTGTGTGTGTAAACCGGGACTGTTTACATTATCTGTAACTTTCAGTAAAGTTTGTGTTCATGTGTTGTTCCTCCCCGCAGGAGTGTCCCAGTGGTGTGGTGAATGAAGAGACTTTTAAAAGCATCTACTCGCAGTTCTTCCCTCACGGAGGTCAGTCCTTCACACACACTGGAAACATATCTGTTCCTGAAACTAACATTAACAAAGTCACTGTTTCACTGAGTCTTTTTGGAGACATGATGACTGACACTTTTTCTCTCTCTGTCAGATTCAAGTATGTACGCACATTTCCTCTTCGAGGCTTTTGACACTCACAACAACGGGGCGGTCAATTTTGAGGTGATTTTTTCCCATCCATCATTTTCTGCTGCTGTTACTTTTTTTTTTTCCTTCTGTGAAGTGTGTTGAAAACTTTGACAGTATATGGAGGAGGAGTAGGGCCACCAACACAATGAAAAAACAGTTTTTTTTTCAACTAACTTTTTTTTCTCAGAACACAGAATTTAATCTTAAAATTCTGATTTCCCCCACCCCCCTATAATTCAGATTTTGTTTTCTTGAAACCATGACTATTTTATTTGGGGATTGTGACATTTTCCGCATAATTCTAATTGTAATATTTTTGTAATTGTGATTGTAAAATCACAATTCTAATCATAATCATATCTTTTTTTCTCATAATTTTGACTGAAATTTAATATTTCTGTCTTTTTTTCTCATCGTTTTGACTTAAATTTTATAAGTCTGACTTTTTTTTCTCATAATTCAGATTTTTTTTTCTCAGAAGTCTGACTTTTTTGAAATTCTAACATTGTCCCAATAATTCTAATGATAATCCCACAATTCTTACTTATTTTTCTCAGAAGATTGACTTTTTTCTCCCTTAATTCTGAGCTCATAAACATAATTCTGACTTTAATTTCATGATTTTTTCTCAGAATAACAACCTTTTTTATGATTCTGACTTTTTTCAAGGAATAATGTATTTTATCATATTATGTTGACTTTTTGATATCATAATTCTGACTGTGAGCTCATGATTCTGACATTTTTTAAAATCACAATTATGATGTTTTCATGAGAATTAGAAGGGGGAAAAAAGTTCTGACCTAATTTTTATTTATTTATTTATTTATTTAAAGGCCTGTAACTATCACACGAAGTCAGGTTGTAAAAAAATATCTGAACTCCCAAAACACTTCAGATTAAACCCCAGCACGGTACAGGTTATTAAAATTTACCAAAGAGTGATCGTCTTTATAAACACTGAGCTGTAACATTTACCTCACACCACTGAATCATTCACAGTAAATACCACCAAACACACCGACTTAAACCACTGAAGTCACAGCAGTCCTCTTGCTCTCTCTGTCCTTTCTGATTCTTCTGTTGTTATGGCGATACTGTCCAGATCTCCGTGATGACTCTGTGTCTCTCCTGCTGTAGGACTTTGTTTTGAGTCTGTCCATCATACTGAGAGGCTCCATCACTGATAAACTGAACTGGGCCTTTAATCTGTATGATCTGAACAAAGACGGCTGCATCACCAGAGAGGTACTTAAACCATTTCCCTCTTTGTCTCTGCGCTTGTATCTTTTATTTCTAATTTGTTGAATTACTTCTCCCTCATTTCCTCTGTGTGTGTGTGTGTGTACAGGAGATGACAGATATCATGAACTCCATCTACGACATGATGGGGAAGTATACCTACCCCAACATGAAGGATAGTGCTCCTAAAGATCATGTAGACAACTTCTTCCAGGTAAAACACACGAATCTGTCAGGTGTGCTCTGAAACCTGAAACCTGAAACGCCAGTTTAATTTGCTTTTCTACCAGGTTCTCGAGTTTAATTGGAGTTCAGCAATAAGACAATTCAAAGAGCTAAATGTAGACATTAGAAGAACCATGGAGACGTATTAAAATAAATGTGATCTTATCTGTGTGTTTTGTTTTCCAGAAAATGGACAAGAACAGGGACGGGGTGGTCACCATCGAGGAGTTCCTGGAGACATGTCAAAAGGTTTCCTGCGTTCATATTTTCAGACCATCTTCCAAAACCACATTCATAAACCAGATAAAATCTCCACTTTAATCTGTGGCTCTGTCAGGAATTTAACTTTGTCCCGATGTTTCTTCTTCCAGGACGAAAACATCATGCAGTCCATGCACATGTTTGAAAATGTGATCTAAGGTTTTTGGTGGACACACACGTCAGATTTTCATCTGTAGTTTTCAGCCCCAAACCAGAGTGGACGGAGTTTAACAGGAGCAGAAACTTAAACACGATATCCACCCCTGAAACCACTTCTTTGATCCTTTTAAATCAAGGTTTGTTGTTTGGGAATAAGTCGGAGGAGCTGTTGTTTTAAGGTGTTTTATCATGATGGATGAACCAGTTTGAAGACGCATGTTCACTGCGGTTAAAAAGCAGCTCTTAAAACACGGTTAATAAATGAAGAGATTCTCAAAAAAAGAGGCAGTTTAGTACCGTGGCCTCCGTACTCGACTAAATGAAAGCTATAAACCATCTTATTTTCCTGTAATGCATGAATGAATGTGCAGACACATGAGGAAAGCTGAAAATGCTGAATTTGTTTTGGAGTTTTAAACTCTTTCTGTACGAAAAGTCATGTTGACATTGAGAGGAAGGCTCAACTTTACAGGAATGTTATCAACAACTCTTTGCTGCCCTCTCCTGTTTATTATAACACTGTGTATGACGTGTCTGCATGATGTGTTTGTTCGACTGGCCATTAAAATGTGAAACCTTAGTCTACATATATTTTCTATATGGACATAAAAACAGTGAAGATGAATAAAAACAACACAAACTCTTTTCTTTAGTTTGTCAGTTTTGTTTACTCAGACTGTTTCGTCATACTTCAAGGTGGGGTAGGCAGGAATCGATTAAAGAAGTATCTTTTTTGTGGTGTATAAAGAAAAGAAGTTTTTAATATCAGTCAATTGCTATTAGTTATTGATGACATTTGAGAATATCATGATATTGCTGTGTTCTTTTGTGTTCTTTTGTGTCTGTGTAGTCAACATTTTGAGATTTTTGAGCGGTCCGCTCTTTCTGACTGTAAACAAAGCCGTTCTCCACCTCCCCAACCTGATTGGTTGAGGCGGACGCTGCTCCCTCGTGTTGTGAGGCACGCTCCACATCCTCGAATAACATTCATGAGCCCAAACAAAGTTAGCATGCTACAATATCGGACAGCAGAAAACCAACCAGAAAGTACGAAAAATGGTCTTAATCCTCCTTTAGCCACGACTGCCGACACAAGCAGGAAAACAAAGTTAATACCGGAGACTCTGGCAGAATGGGCGCTTAAAAAGGAGGTAGACCGGAGAAGAGCTAAAAAGCCGGGTCAACATCAATGAAGCATAAATGATGGGGGACACTTCGGGATCTTATGGACCCTGTAACCTCTCTGCTGGACAGGTAAACCGCTTTAACAAAGAAAGCCAAGTGTCTGTGACATAGACTGTATACTGAATGGACGCCGTCTGCCTCCTTGCTGGGTGAAACCACCCTGAGAACAGCACGCTCTGGTGACAGGCTGCAGTATAGGTCATAAATCCAGCCTCCGCCAGCAAAGCTTATGGAGCTGTGGACAAACTTTAGAAATTTATTACAGAGAAAGTAAACTTTTCTCCTGACATGTAGTTACTGTAAGACTGGTTTGTGCTCAAGTCCTCTTTTTCTGTACAGCTCCACTTTTAAAAGTTATTAGTGGGTTCATGTTTTCTTTGATTGACACCTGATACAGCCTATGGGCGTATGAAGATTGCATTGCTCATCCAGGGGATACGCTGTTTGAGCCGAGCGTCATCACAACGACTCAACCCCGAATGCGTACAACATTTTTGCGCAAGTGGTGGTTCAGGAAGTGGAGAAAATCCTGGAAATACCGAGACCATTCGGCTTTAAATTCGTCTAATGACGGTCTATGGGTGAATCCCTGAGAGGTAACACATGTAAAAATGCATCTAATTAGATACTCAATAAACAGACAAATAACAAATACATTTAATATATCCTTTATTTTTATTAAACAAAATTTCAGTAAAAACTCTTAAGTAGAAAGACAAATTTCCCTGTCAGTAGTTTTCTCCAGCTGTAGGACCGACCCCGACCTCTTCTAACTCCTTGATTATTTCACTCAAATCTTTTCTTTACAATTCAGTTCACAACGAGATACATCTTTGTTAATGTTTTAATAATGCCAAATTATATCAGCCTTTCCCCGGTGAATAACTTATAAAAGATGAGAAACATTTCATAAAACAAACATCTACACTCTAAAAGGTAATAATCCACGTTACATCCGAGTCAGGAGCGGCCCTACACTGCTCTCTGAAAGGTCCGTCCCAGACCTCCACATCATCGTTTGTTCACTCCTACTGAATTAGTGCTGAGAGGACAACAGAGCCATCCTGCCTGGCTCTCTACCAGCGGGAGAAAGTCGACAGTAAATAGTGTCAAACTTGCGGCGTAGACAGCAGTGTCTGTTACAAAGGCATTAAAGAAAGGAAAAGAGCGGTGAGCAGGTGCACCGTGCACGTACAGCCACCTCTGGCAGTGTTTTCAACTGTTATTTACTTTTTTTTTAACTTTTCTTAAAAAAAGAAGAAGCTACATGATTATCGTCACAAAATAAAATCTCTTTGGCATAGAATACCCACCCAAAAGCATTAACACGCTCACACTCACTCACACATCCACACACTCACAAGTTCACCTCCCATGCTCGCACACACACACACACTCTTTAAAGGTTTTCTAACAGAAACCTACAAGCGTTGTCGTCACTGTCAGAATGAAAATCAGCAAAATTATGTTATAAAACAAAGTTGAGCCCTGTTAACATTATATGAGTCCCGTACTCAGTGATAGTTGCATATTTTACATGAGAGGCTGAGAGCTGAAGGAATAATCTCTACTGGTGACTACGTCTCTTCCTCCTGGTGTGTCCCACATCAGCTCCTCTTCCTCCTCCGTCACCTCTCCTCTGGCTCTACAAGAAGGAGAAAGAGACAGATTAAAAAAATGTTTAACTTGCCAGAAGTTATTTAGAAATCATTAAGTTGTACTTTATTAACATTATAGACTATAAGCGCTCTGATAACATCCTTAATTTGAACTTTTTGCTTTAAATTTTGAGTCTCCAACATGAGCATTTGTGATCAAGTGTTTAAACCTGAGCTTTCCTGTCTGTCTTTAAAGGGATATTCCGGTGTAAATTTAAGTTGTGGTCAAACACACCGGAACACCGAGTAAGAGCCCTGACGAGTCGATCATTGAGTGCAGCGAAGTTTCGCAGCTCAAGGAAGAACAATTGAAATTCTTATTTAATAGAAATGCAATCAGAGTATTTGTGTATCTTGTATTTGCACTGCAGATGCGGTAGTTTATCTGCCTCAGCATCTCGGTCTGATTGCATTTCCATGAAGTAATGATCATAAATGTTCTTCCTTGAGCTGCGAAACTCTGCTGCACTCGTTGATCGACTCTTCAGGGCTCCCCCCACAAACAAACGGCTGCTGGAGGAGAGTAGGTGAGTTGTGTTTGGTCTCTTCGCTAAAGAAACCAGACAAAGCTAAAACAATGTTTGACAGCGAGGACTATGGCTGGGACCCTATATGTCCTGTTGATGAAGTTAGTTGCTGTTCTGAGCATTATTTGTGGCTATAGAGTGGCTTTTAGTTGAGCGTGTGGCTCTCTCAAGTAGTCAGCAACATTCATCTCTTGAGGGGATGTCTAACTCGGTGTTAGGGTGTGTTTGACCATAACTTAAATTTACACCGGAATATCCCTTTAAGGGGAACACGGAAACTGAAAGATCATAATTTTCACTCCAACACTGAGGAGGACAATCCTCTAAGTTCTAGTGCAAGAAGTTTTCAGATGTATTTCACTCAAAAACCATGGCAACAATCACAACAGGTGGTAAAGGTTGACCCCTTGATTTGGGTTTAAATAACTCACGACTAACTCACAACTTTAAATAACGAAAGTCTAAGAATAAAAAAAGTCTGATCTGATTTTAAACTTTTGAGCTACAATGACATCAGTTTTACAACCATGTGACAATAATCGTTTTAAGGACAAGATATAGTTTCTAATATCATATTTAATCTGCTTTTTTGACTGTATATCCTGCTTTTCATATTCATGTTTTATGTCTTTTTACTTGTTCAGTTTGTTCCTACTGTTCATTTCATTTCATGCACATGTAGAGTACTGAGGGAAATGTTGTCAGCGCTCTTGTTACAGAGTTATACTGTTGGTAGGTCAAACTCTAGTTTCACTGAGAAAAATATTAAACAAAAAAATTTACATTTAACCGACAGTTCATGATTTGCAAAGGTGAACTTTGCATGCACTAACCTTGAGGTCAGTACTCAGGGTACGCTTGTCTGTCGTAGGCCATGCTCGCTGCGTATTCGTCATGCATCATGCCCCCGTCCATGCCGTCCATGGGCATATCAGCTGGATAACCTCCATAACCCTGGAAACCAGCATCCAGCTCTGAAAGACATCATATTTGTTTTAGTTTGTTTCTTGTTACTCACTGGAAAAACAGATTATCTGTAATTTCACTTGGCTAATTGAACACAGCTGTTATAATAAGCCGGTGAAAATCATCAAACATTTTCCCCGTTTTAGGCATATTTTGGTACGGAGAGCAAGAGACAGGCAGACAAGACCCTGATCCTTTTTCCTCTGAGGGTCTTAGGAGACAGAAAATACCACAACCATACAAGGAGAAAAGCCAGATGAAGAGGAAAGTGGAAATAAGTGAGGGATGAAAACACAGAGAAGGAGGTCAACTGACGCAGAGCAAGTATTTCAGACAAAAAGAAGAACGAAAAAAGGAAACAAAAGACAAAAGAGAAGAGGACAAAGGCTGCGGTGACTGAGTTCAGTATAAAGTTAAGAGTTATGAGGCAACAGAGAGAGTTAAGAGAGAATACGGCAAATTAAAACCAAGGCTTAAGTGTCATTTTACAAAAGGAAAGACACACTTTAGCTGTTTAATCATGTTAAAGACATCCAGTTAGCCGATTACAGCATGTTCAGAGTGCAGTCGCTCTCTGTGGTGGAGTGACCCAAAGCTGGAGAATGTGCTGTCTCTGCACATTTCAAACATAGTTACTCACCATCTGGATACGGTCCCTCTGCTTGTATACTGTTGTGCGCCTGCAGGGAGGTCAAGAGATGGGGAGAGGTCATTTAAAGGCAGCACTTTGATTTATAGACAAGTATTAATAGCTTTTTAAGTATTGTTTATCCTTAAAATTATAAACATGTCATGAAAAATGCTTTTAAAATATTCTCTCGATCTTCCATCAGCATTGTTTAAAAGAGGTCAAACTGCCGTGATGTTAAACCAGAGACGACAAAATAATAAAATAAAGATCAGAAACTGATTTTAATGTTCAGTTGTTGTGTCCTGGCAGCAGAGGGCGCCACACACTCACCATCTCCCAGGCAGCCGGGTCGTTTTTGAACAGAGAGTGTGTGAGCTCCACAGAGACCCGCTTCTTATAGTCCGAGTTCTTATCCTCAGAGATACGGAAGAGCACAGCTGCAGCGTAGGTAGCTAAGGAGGAGAAACAAGGACACAATTAGAGATAAACAGCAGACTTCCTCAACATTTTAGATAGAAATATGTCCAAGATTGGGAGTACTGAAGGGAAACAGACTCTCAACTTTGGCCATTTCCCAACGAACATTCAAGATATCGCAGAAGTACAACAGATAGAGTGCAAATGACTGCAGGGGGGAGTCTTCTTAATCCAAAACCAGGGTTACTACACATTTCCATACTTTTTCATACCTTACTTATTCGAATTATTTTTGGAATTACCTACTTTTCTATTTTAGTAAACAGTATTAAAGAACTTTGGTAATAATCTGGAAACATATATACTTTTCCATACTTTATTTTTCATTTTCAATATTTTTTAAGACCTGGAAATTGATCAAATTACTTTTATACTTTTCCATACTTGCATTGCAACCGTGCAAAACACTACAATTTATGTTAATCTGCAAACATCATAGAAAACCCCTGGATGCTCTCGCAGCCGATGATACCTCACAGCTTAGGAGGGTTGCATGTCTGAGGTCGTGGGATCGAGACAAGATTTAGGTCTTTTGTTTTTTAATAATGTGATGCCCTGAAATACAGTCATTTTAGCCAGAATTTGCACAAAATCCATATAACTGCATAAATACTAGGGCTGGGCGATAAACCGAAAATTTACCGATGCCGAAATGTATGATAATAACAGACGTCAATATATTCAGTTTCAAACAAATAAATAAGTAAATAAATAAAAGTTGGTTTTGGATGTGTGTAGGTAGGCTATGGTCTCATGTCCCTTTAAGACGCTGTCTTACATCAGAGAAGTGACTCCACCCAATCGAGTCCATAACAAAGAGGGAAAGACAGGTGAGGAGATGGAGGACGGTTCAGAAGTTGTAGCCGCTGAAGTAGACAGGGGGGTAAGCAGCTTGTGGAGTAGCTATCGTCCATTTATCGTTACCGAGGTGAACTGTTTAATATATCGTGATGTTGATTTGAGGACATATCGCCCAGCCCTAATAAATACTGTTTTGTTTTTTTTCTGACAGGAATCGAGCTACAGTGCAACTTAGATGAATTGATAGATGAGATAACAGCTACTCTTCTCATTGCTGTAGGTTCAGTTTAGTAATGGAGAGCCCCTAAAATAAAAACATTCCCCCTCTACTCATGAGACTGAATTCGATAATAGCAGAGAAATGTTTCATGATGGTGTAAAACTGAAAGAAAATATCAATAAATACCTCAGACATTCGACTTGAACTCACCCCAAACTCTCTGTTTTAAATTTAGCATCAGCGTCGCTCTGACACAAACCCAAACACAGGCCTGGCTTTGAGTGTAAAGTGATCTCATGTTTAATTATTTACTTGGAACTTGTTCTAAGTTTTTGAATATTTCATGAAGTCAATGACCTGAATTACTTGGGTAAACTTGCAGACTCAATCCTAATTCTTCAAATGTTTTCTTTAAACATAGGGTATGGACAGAAATCTGCACTTACAGGAAGTACCGCACTTGTGTAAACTGTTTCTTTCCACCTCCGACTAAATGCTGCATCACAGTCAGCTCTGGTCAGCACATTATCTGAGCGTCTTACCGATGCCCTCGTTGTTGGAGTGGAGCAGGTCCATCAACGGAGATGAGGCTCCCTCTGCATCAATCAACTCTGCTGACGGTTTGTCCAGAGCCAGCTCACACAGGACGCCGGCCGCCACGCGCTTCACGTTATCCACTGGAGAGTAAAGAAGCTGAAGAGGAGAGGGAGGAGAGGAAGTGAGTGAAACGAAACGAACGAAGAGAAGTCGGTGATCGAGAGGAGAGAGTGAGCTGAAGATTCATGTTACCTGAACAAATAGAGGGATGGTCTGCAGGTTAGCAATCTCTGCTCTGTTGACGGGGTCTCTAGCCAGGATGTGCAGAGCTCCTGTGCTGCCCTCCACAATCTCCTCCATCCTCACTCCATCCTGAGGAGCAGCATGACAAGAACAGTTGTTACCCAAGCATACAGAAAATACTCAATAATTCACAACTCCCTTTCCCTTCCCGATCCTCAAAACACACGTTGTTTTGCCAACGATCACAAGCATCCTTTCAGACGAGCTCCTCATGTACCTGGTAAGTCTGCTGGGCGGATGATTTCTGGGCGTCTTGGTGGGCTTTAAGAAGCAGGTTAACCAGGCGGGGGATCGCCCCAGCATCTCTCAGCGGGGCCTGGTTCTCGGGGCACAGCGCCAGGTTGCGGATCAAGCCGTTTACAGCCTTTAGGGGAAGAGGAGAGGAAAGGAAACTTTAAAGACAGTGCCTCTTGGACTGGCCAACAAAAAATAAATAGAGACAACTTTAAGCTTCTCCACAGAATAATAAACGAATGAATGATAGAGTGCTTCTTAAAACAGTTTTACAAAATAAATGAAGGAAAACAAAGAGAAACTCAAGGAATATAAAGACTCAGCATTAAAAAAATACTGTTTACTTTATATTAAAAACGAATAAATACACCAAAAGATTTATGAGAGGAAATGAAGTAAATACAGAGACTGCTTTACAAGAAGAAGTCTGAAAACTACTAAAAACAAAAACAGACCAGAGCCTGCTTTAAAAATTGACAATAAAACTTTAAAATCATTTCCGAAATTTATCAGGAGCCCATGAAGGGAAGCTAAAATATGAGCGATGTGTTCTGGTGAAGAGGCTGTAACTTGTGCAAACTCTGTCGGTTTTTCAAGACGTGAGTACGAAGAGTTCCAGTCGTCCTAATAGGATGAGATACAAGCAATTTAGTCACTCATTTTGGAGAGTGTCAAAACAAGATCGCATATATGTGCTAAGATGCTGGATCAGACTGAGGATGAATTGATTATTCTTCTCCTCGGTGTCCAGTCTGGTCAAACATACTGCTCCTGCTGTCATGCTTTCTCAGGCTGATTGAGACTCTGGCCTGCAGCCCAACCTGACATCCCCTCAGTCCATCTGTCATTTTCTCTCCTTTGCCCACAGATTTGTCTTTTTCACCGAGCCCATTAATCACCAAATATCTCTTATGAAGTTATCCTAAAGTGGTTTTGGAGAATCTTTAACTTTTTTTTACTTTCTGTTAACTCTCATCTCACTAGAAAAACTATTTCTGTAAATTTTGATCAGTCAGATGTCATGTGGTATGGAAAATGTCTGTTTGGGGTGACCCTCCCCTCCTCTCTACCTTGATGACGGGCCAGTAGTAGGGTTGGTTGAGCAGCTTGACGATGGCGGGGATGCCGTAGTGTTGTCTCACAGCGTTCTGTGCCAGCTCGGCCTGTTGGTGGCGGGAGGTCAGGTGGCGCAGAGCACAAACGGCAGGCTCGGTCACATCCTCCTTCTCACCTGCACGCAGTATGGCGTGGATCAGAGACTCCACGCCGTTGTTCATGGTAACCAGGGATTTGTTGTGAGCATTGTTGCATGTGAGGTTGGACAGGATGCCGGTAGAACAAGTAAGCATGTTGAGGTCGTCTGAGCTGAGGAGGCCGACCAGCGTCTGCAGGAGACTGTCCATACCCTCCTGAAAACGATTGGAAGACAGATATTAAAGACTTCTAAAGACGACGGGAAGTAAAAACAAAAAGACGGGGAAAGGCTAGGACACGGACCTGTTTGGTAGCAGCATCAGACAGGTTTCTGAGTGTCCACAGACAGTTCTGCTGGAGACGCTGGCTGGAGCCTGTCAGGTGTTTTCCCAGAGCCTGCATCCCACCTGCAGGGACAGAGCGGTTAGATCATTCAGCCCTCAACATTATTTAATATGTTGTACTGTCATGTAGCTGAACTAAAGCCATTGACAGTTCAGGTATTAAAAAGTTGATCCACCTGTATGACTGCCTTACAAAGACGCACAGGTGCGCACACACACCAAAAAACACACATTACATACCAGCCTCAACAATGGCGGGCTTGTTGCTGGGGCACACAGAGAGGACTTTGAGCACACGGCTTGTTGTCCACAGCAGCTTTTCATAGTCGTAGTTTCTCATGATGTGAACCAGACCCTCAGGACCCCTGTTGGCCAGGATGATGAGCTGTGTGAGAAACAAAGACAGAGAGGCGGAGTTAGACACAGAAAATGCTGAGTGTCCTGAAACGCTCAGGATCCTCCGGTCAGAGACTTTGACCTGTCGAGGCAAATTAACACTTAATCATCTCCTATTTTACTACTTATAACCACACCTAAATCCTCACTGTGCCATCTTCTGAGGACTCTGTTCACATGCCACACCCAAAACAAAACACATGCACACACAAGCTCGACAGTGTCGGATTACAACACCTCACTGGTATGAGGTGCAACAGCCATTTTGTTTTGTGCCCTGACACACACACACACAAACACACACACCTTGCTCTCCTGGTTGCCGTAGGACAGCAGCTGCAAACAGTCCGTAGTGATGGCCAGGAACTTGTGGTTGCTCTTGTTCAGCAGAGGAACCATTTTCTGCAGGCCGTCAGCCAAACGCACCGCCATCTTGGCTCCTTCCTGATGCAGCAGTAGGTTGTGGAGTGTGGTGATGGCGTAGAAGAGCACGGACTCCATGGGAGAGCTGAGGGAGAGACGCGTGTTTGTTATGTGTCAGACGTAAAGAAATGCGAGTTATGGTGTCGTGGTCTTTACTTTCTGTTTGGATCCTTTTCTACAATCATCTTAATTTAAGGCTGACATTTGTCTCATTTCATCCTGGAGTACCTGAGCATGCGGACCAGAGCAGGGATCCCTCCAGATTTGAAGATGGCGAGCAAACCCTCTCTCTGGTGGGACAGGTTGTGCAGGATGCTAGCTGTAGCCCGGGCTGTCTCCATGTCACTTGTATTCTGCATCGCCCGCACCACTGCTGACACCATCTGTGGGGACTGCATCATCACACGCCGAGAAGCGTCTTTGCGTGTGAGCTGGTTGACGATCTGCGCGGCCTTGCTAACCACCACCTGACGAGAAATGACGGGGGAGATAGACGGTCACTTTCTCCTGAGGGAAAATAAGTTTCAGAAACAGCGGCAGCTACTTTTATCCTGTGACAGTTTTAGACTATTTTTGTCTGAGTGATCCTGCGATCCTCACCGGGTCTTCGTCGTTGAGCAGCTTGGTGAGCTCAGGTATGGCGCGGGTGGCTAGCTCAGCATCATCCTGGTAGTTGATCAGATGGATGATGGCGTCCTTGAGCTGCTGGGATGGCTCTGCCAGCTTCTGGAGGTTGGTCATCTTGGACGGGTCTGTCTCAATGGACAGGGTGTCGGTCCCGCCCAGTGGATCTGGGAACATGGATGCACGAACCCTTGCGGCTCTGGTCAGAGAGTCTGTTGGTAAGAGAGATGGTAATGATGATGATGATGAAATTGTGGGACACATTTTATTATTATTACTGGTATTATTCTTTTGTTTTGGAAGCTTAAAGAGATATTCCAGCATAAACTAATTTAGGGTCAAACACACCATAACAACGAGTTAGACAGCCCCTCAAGCGATGAATAGTGCTGACCGCTTGCTTCTCTAGTTATACCAACTTTAGTCACGACTGCAGGATAGCAATACACAGTCGTCTGAGGAGCCATAAACAAACCTCAACCAAAACGCCACTCTATAGCCACAAATAATGCTCAGAACAGCACCTAACTTCATCAACAGTACATATAGGGTCCCAGCCACCAAACATCTTTTTAGCTTTGCCTAATCCATTACGGTTTACAGCGGGGTGACGCAGCTCAAGGAAGAACATTTATGATCATTTCTTTGTCAGTTCCTTGAAGTAATAATCACCATATTAATTATTTTGCACTGCAGACGCGGTAGTTTTTCTGCCTTAGCGTCTTGGTCTGATTGCATTTCCATTGAGTAATGATCATAAATGTTCTTCCTTGAGCTGTGTCACCCCACAGCAGTCCGTAATGGACTGGCCTGAGGTCCCGCTACAAACAAGCGGCTGCTGGAAGACTGTAGGTGAGTTGTGTTTAGTCTCTTTGCTAAAGAAATTAGGCAAAGATAAAAAGATGTTTGGTGGCTAGTACTATGGCTGGGACCCATATGTACTGTTGATGAAGTTAGGTGTTGTTCTGAGCATTATTTGTGGCTATAGAGTGGCATTTTGGTTGAGCATGTGGCTCTCTGTATTGCTATCATGCGGTCATTACTAAAGTTGGTAAAACTAAAGAAGCAAGCGGTCGGCAACATTCATCTCTCGGGGGGGGTGTCTATCTCAGTGTTATGGTGTGTTTGACCCTAAATAATTTTTACTTGGCCTCAGTATTTGGAGGGACTGAGCTGAACCAGCCCCAGGCCCTGAACTATCCAGGCAAATACCAGAAAGTTCCTGCACATGACCTGATTGAGGTCTTTCTGTCGACTCACCTTGCATGTCACCCGTGGTGGTGGTGGTGGTGGTCATCGTGAAGTGCTTGATGATTTCACCGTCATCATCCCTGATTGTGTTGGCTCCAGACTGGATGCCAGAGTCAGCCCCATACATCGTCTCCTTCCACTCCATCACCTTCGCCCTGCCGCTCTCTACCTCAGGCCCTGCAGAGCAGAAAGAGGAGGATTGTGAGGAATCAAAGCAGGACATTTACTTCCAAATTTGGTCAATATGGAGTGAGGGATTTATGAGGATACTACAGCACATCTTTTCTCTACTACATTAATTCCTAATAATTATATCTTGCGTATCTTTTACTCTGATGTTTCTTCCTTTAACATTGATGAGAACAGTTTTCCAGAAGTCACCTTCAGTTCTTATTTATATTCTGGGAGTGGCCTCAATATAAATACATGAAAACAATAGTTGGAAGTAGGAAACGTCAAGATCAAAATATTCAAAGTTTCCCTACAGAAGTAGCTTTGAAGGAGGTGATGCAGAACAAATGAACATGGAAATACAAAATTACAGATTAACATCAAACCATAGTGTTAATAGGCTGCAAAAAATGTATTGCAATTTAATGGAAAATCACTTACTCATTGCCATCCTGGCTTCCCGTTATCAAAACAACGCTGAAGCGAACCTAAAAAACACACAAACAGAGGCAAGGTTAATATCCAGCGGAACATTTTTCTGCCATAATGATGACAACCTGCACGCCTCTTTTTCTTCATGAATAAATAAATACTCCAGTGAGGTTTCTGTACCCTTATACAGCCCCCTGTCTTTCAGGTTTTCTACGCAGCTGGAGTCTAACAGCCCACAAGAAGACCCCTTAGCACACTCCTCTCACTCTTAGACATGCACCCTGACCTGAAAATGACAACACATAGCAGCAGCAGAGGCTCTCGGGGGAGAGAGAAGGCGAGGTGGGCGGAGAGACAGCTGTAAGTCTGGAATGCTAGCCAGCCCAAGTGACCTTTCACCCCGGGCCTCCACCCATACAGCCGTGGGAGCAACCTACTGCTGACGCATGGCAATCAGAGGAAACCTGCTTGTCAGGTTTGCACTCCGCCGGCTGAGAGTGTGTGTGTGTGTACAGACAGAAAGCGTACTTCTCGTCAAAGAGAACTCCTGGGACTTTACTTGAGACTTCAGTTTACATCATTACTTAATCAAGTCCATTAAACCGGCCTTTGTGGGTCTCTTTGAATAGCTTCGGTCTGACATCTCTGGCTTGCGTAGATTTTCTCTGTGGGCGGTGCTCAAGATTGAGTAACTGCTGTGCTTGTTGTTGCAGGTTTGTGCCGGCCCCCCCTTCATGATCTCACCTTGTTTAAAAAAAAACTTCCTGCTAAATTTGCTCAGGGTTTGACTCACGCTGAAACACCTCATCGATACTGTCTGAACACGGCCGTTTTGTTACATTGGCTTACTGTACTTACATGTTATTCTCTTTACTGTTTAAAAAGCATATTCCTCTAATAAATAACTTAAACTAGAACCTTTCTTCATAAACGTTGATGTAATGAGACTCAAAATAGCCTCCAAATTTCTATCTCCACATTTCTGCGGCATGAATGTCACCCACCACAGAAATCCACTCATAATTACATTCTGCATGTGAAATACGGCCGATACCGCACAATGCCTCCACTGTGCTGGTTACAAGTATTTTCAGATGTCTGACAGTCACTGACAGGATTCTTTGCGGAGAACATTGCAGGGGTGCATTGTGCTCGTGTGTGTCTGTGCCAATCTCTGCGGGCACGCCAGATGCTGAACTGAAGGTATGAGGGATTTAAAAAGGCGAAGTCAATCAGCAAAGGCCTTAACAGAAGAAGGAAAGGGTGGAAATTATTGCCCTTCTTGGAGCTCTTCTCTATGACAGCTGTTTATGACTCGATTCCACGCAATAAGCAACCAGTCTTATCTTCTGTCTTCACAGCTAATAAAACAAGTCGGGGCTAAAATCCACAGTGTCGAGCTGCAGTGTTGGCGTAAACTGAGCCATAAACCCTTGAATTATCACCTTTCCCTCTGCTCGCATTCATACTTAACAATGTGTTGAGTACTGTAATCAAAGTTGATCTACAGGTTTGGAGGAACAGAATTTGTACAGAGATGAACTGCTTTGTCTGGCTGCTTTGGACTGGAACTGTTCATATTAGTTAAAGCGCCACGCCCTCATCTTCATGCCCCCAGGCTTTGCATAGGGTTGTGTCGTGTTGTGTTTCAGTCCCTCAGCCGACCCCGCCCACTTTTCTCCCCTAGGCATCTATGTGTGTGTGTGTGTGCAGTGGTGTTTGTGGTAGTGTGTGTAGCGTTGTAGCTCTAGCAGGCAGGGGGGCTTTGTTTTCCATTAGTTTGTATGACGGATGTTGTTGTGTGTCAAACAGAGAAATGTGTGTGCTTCATGTTCTTCATTAGCCATCGTCTGTCTTGGATTTTCCAGCTGTGACACGACTTACTCGGTCTAGTAAATTACTCACACCTCCCCACTTGTTATTGGCATGTTTAAGTTGTTTACCATGCATTCGTTTCATTCATAATCCGTACACTGACCTAAATCTGCTGTTTCTGTAAAGTCTGGACATGTTTTATTGTTGATACTCACGAAAAGGACTCAAAGAGTTTCAGTAGCTGTAAGTCTGGCGTGAGATCCTGCAGGACCAGACCTCGGAAGACTGCCTCTGCTTGTAGCTACATGCTACCTTTCAGATAAAGCCCTGATTCATACATGCACAGACAGAAACTATGCTTACAATCACTGAGTATTTCTGCCTTTCCAACTAAAGGTGTGGCCTCTCTGAAAACCGAGCAGGAGGGCCTGCCGTCAAGATCCAAACGATTGACTCTCTACTCATCAGTGAGGGAATGGGACTGGATTAAAAGAAACAAACCACTCCGTTCTGCCTTTTTTAAAGCTTTTGTATGAAAGTAAATTTATGTGTTTGCCCCCTGTAGCCGCTGTTTGAAAGAGACTAACAGCATTCACAGCACGCTAACACAGAACTTTTCTGTTCTCTGTAAATCAGGGACAGTGTTTGTGTAGTCTTTGTTTTCCTGGGCGAGGCAGCGGGTTCAGCCAACTGTTGCAATGCTGCGACACGCCCCGCATATCGCCTAGGTAACTGAAATTTCACTCAGGCTCTGTACTGTGGGGGTTTTATCTGCTGACCCATCTGATGTCTGGAGCGAAACTTGCCGGATTGCTGATAAGGATTGTTGCCTCTTGGGTTTTCCTGATAATTTCTTTTTTCGTGACTGTAGCTCAAACCAGTGAAAGAAAACAATCTGTATTTGAAACATACACCAAAACTGAAATTTAGAGAAAACACACAGTTTTTTTACTGTGTTAAATTGAAGGTATAGTTCAGTGCTGGATAAAAGCCCCTGGTTTTATTGTGCACTTTCAGCTGGACTTTGCTCTCTCTCAGTTAATGAGTGATGCACCCCGTCACTTTCACTGTACCTTGCTCTGCAATTGTTATTCCCACCACAGCCCTTACAACCATTCATCCACCCACCTACATCCACAACATGGGAGCCACACTCTTCACTCAGGATGCACAAATCTGACACTCATCACCTCCCACTGTCTGTTTTAAGTAGCAGCTTGTGTTTAAGGAGCTTCTCCTGCTGGAAAAGAGAAAAAAAAACCTCCACAGTAAAATCAGGAATGCGTATCACTGAAAACTGCCAGTGAGTGAGTTGTAAGAGAAAAGCAGAGGTAGATACTGTTCACTTGTTGCTGAAACACCAGTGTCACATTCCACACGAACGTCATATATTCAATCTGTCGTTTGTAAATCTCTTGCTGAGTGGTGCAGACTTTCTGTACTCTGCTAACACTGAATGAACTCTAAACTGATCCCACTGACTCACTCAGAAACTCATGAAACTCACAGATACAACGAGGACACGCCAGCTGAGTGACAATGAATGAATAACTCGGCCATGAGAACAGGTTCACTCATCAGCCCCCTGTGCAACCACAGGCATGTTACACAGGGAGTGTCACCCCAGCAGTGACTCGCACTGAACAAGGGTGTGGCAGAGAGTGAGGGTGTACCAGACAACTGGGCGAGGTTGAATACACCTTATGGCTAGAGGGGCTAAACTGTAATGTGAGTCTTCTTCATGATGAATTAATCTTGTGGTTAAAAACTGATAGAAAGGTTATCAAAACCATGCCAGAGTTGTTTTAGTTTATTGGCTCAAGCTTTTCTTTAGGTCTCAGCAGGAATGAAGCAGGTCAGGATGACTCAGGAAAGAGGCCCTGGGGGCTGGAGATCCCCTGGCTGAAATCCTCAGAGGCTCCTATTATACACTTTATTGCAGAGTTTGCAGTGATTTATTATGTTCCCTCATGGTTGTCTCAGAATAACTTAACACAGGACTTTTTCAGTCTGTATGTCTACCTGGAGAAGACTAAAGTTTGACATCTTTGGCAGTGCTTTTATCTCAAGTTTGACTGTCCAACGAAAACACTGATATTGACCAGCTAATTTAGAAAATACAAGGCCAGGGCTATCAAATGATTAGATTAGCTGAGCAATAAGTATAAAACAAAAGTATAATGTGATTAATCCCAGCAAATAAGTCTTTGTGCTCATCTGTCTTACATTTGAAGCCAGATCACAAAATCAGTGAACCTTACATTAAAGACAGACTTGATAAAGGAGATGTTTTTCTATCAAACAGTAGGGGTGGGAGAAAAAAACAATACAGCGTAGTATTGTGATATTTTGTCTGGTGATGTATCGTATCATCTCATCTACCAAGTATTGATTTTTCTAAATGAATTGCTAATATGGAGTCAAATCTATGATAATGGAAAAATAAAATCAACTCTTTGTCCAGTGAGGTTGGCAGAGGAGACATCATAGAGCAGGAAAAAGTTACGTTTGCAAGATGTGCTACATGAAAATAAAATACAGCGTAAATAAGACAAACATAAAGGAAAGACAAATGCTGAATTAGCTAAATAGTTGAAAAAATTGTATAAATCACAATATATTGTATCGCAACACTCACTGTATAGCAAAATGTTAAAAATCGCAATAATATTGAACCGTGGCCCAAGTATTGTGATTTTGAGGAAGTGGGAGTACCAAAAACAGCAGTTCCACAAGTGTCCACTTGAGGCAGGCTGTAAATACACAAATAACAAAAATAATGTAGCTACAGTCTAGAACAAAAAAAAAAAAAAAGATTTTGGTCTGATTGTGATTTTTGCATAATTACGGGCCCAGCTGACTTGACTAAAAGGAGTCAGCTGTGAGTGAACAGGATAACCTTTTTGCCTCTTGCAAAAGTTAGGCTGAGTCAGCTTTCTTGTAAGGCAACTCCCATCAATCAGCTTCAGAACTTCAGAAAACAAGAGCTGACGTCTATGGTTTTTCTGTCCTGATCTAATAAACTAAACCCACCTGCACCTCAAGCGCTCACTGAATAATACAAATGATTTAAAAATCAAATTAAGATCAAAAACAGCTTAATATAGTCGTGGGCATAATCCCTGATCAGAACATTATCCCCAAACAGAAACTGGCAACTTTTCACTTGGCAACAGCTGAGCTAACCGCCTCATTGGCTGGCTGTAGTGTCAAATTTGAGGTACAGAGATGAAGGTGGTGTCAAACTTCATGACTGTCTCTAACTTTAAATATTTTTTTAAAAAGTACATCTTTTTCTTTCACTTAGAAAGAGGAGGAAAACATGTTAGGAGCAGAGATGTTTGCATTAGTGCATGTGACCTGCACTTCCTGCTTGTAGTCAGAACATCCCAGCTTTGTGGTTAAAAACTTAACCTCATCTGTCTGTCTGTCTGTCTGTCTGTCTGTGATTCTTAACAGGGCTGCTGATGTCATGTTTAGGCTGACATGCAAATAAAGCAGATTAAGTTTCCACACATCTGTAAAGCTTTCTGCACCATCTGCACGGATCAACCATTTAACATACGGGCTGCTCCCCCGACACGCCCGCTGTCACATATACGTCCCCTGACATGCAATGCAACCGCGCTCCTCTTTCTCCCGACAGTTTCCCATATTACTTTAACACAGGACCGTGCACTCACACAGCTAATGGCTGGTGCAGCCTGCTGAGCCTGCCGGGTTGACATTGTGCTCTATATGCACTTCTTCCCTACAGAGTCAGGGTTCAGTTGTCCCAATGGGATACAGCTTAACACCGACCACTAACCTTCCCAATCCACAAACCACGCATCCCCTACCCCCCCGCATGTCCCACAATGCCTGTCACAGAGGCAGGAGGGGCTCACTAGATAGCTGTTTGCTATAAATCAATAAGAGAGGATGTGAAGTGGTGCACAGCTAATGGATTTATTGTGGTGGGTGACAGGAAGTGGTGGTCAACAATATCTGACTCACCAACAATGCTGGGCAGTCTGGTCAAAGGGGAAGTTTATTAGCAGAAGCCGGACTTCCACAAACGTTCCTACGTGTTACGAACACACAACTATGGTGACAAACCAGTGTTTGGCTGTAACATGGTGTGCTTAGTTTTAGAGGAACGGGACTTCACTTTTTCAGGGAGAGCATTCGTCAATTGACTGTAACAGGCAGCTGATAAAATCCAGACCACAGCAACGCCGACATGCCAAGAGCTCACAGAGAAAGAACAGACAACGAGATACTGCTGGGGTGAGCTACGTACACACACTGACTCCATCTAAACGTGGCAGATACAGAGGAGCATTTCCCGCTGCTTCCTTTCCTGATCTGGAAACATTCCCAACAACAAGTCAACCACAGCCAGCGTGCCGATGAATTAAATAAACAGCGGGATGGTTAATGGTCCCTGATCTGTCAGTTGATTCACTGCAGCCACTTTAATGAGTCGAATTAGGCCACTGGATCCAGTATGTTGGCTGCAAACTGGTGTGCAGTTGTTTACTCCCTGTGGGACCTCGCTGTGAATCAAAGGAAATGTGAGCTGCCTCAGAGGAGGTGCTGGAGAGCATTGCAGGATCAGATTACACGAAGCTGATAAAGAAGAAGGGAATGAGTCAAAGGGGGAAAAAAAAAAGGGTGTACCTTAGTTATAAACCCTCTCTGAAAAGCCACAAAGGTCACCAAATAGCCAATTACATGTCAGATAATGTGAAAAGAAGAGAATTGATCCAACTAACATCCATAACAAGAGAGCTCTACATATACTGTTTAATTTTTGAACATTTGATGCTCAGTGTTTTGGTTTTGGGGGAGTAAAAAGTGATTTTAAGTCGTCTGTTTGTCTGCAGATCTGCGGTAAGACGGATGGCCCACCCTCCATGTTGTTTGGTGGACTATATAGGAAGGAAGCGGATGGACTGAGTCTGTGATACAGCACAGAGAGGTTCTGTGTTACTTTGTTTGGTGTAGAGAGGAAAAGAGTAGCTGCATTGTCCCATTGACTGCTGTCACAGTGAAAAGGAAACCGGGTCTCAAGTGTCCCTGTTGGATGGAACCAAAAAGGCTGAAGCACATCAAAATGCCTCTGTGTGTTCACTGGCCAAGATTAGTGGCCAGCGCTGCATCCAAAGCCCCCCGTTTAAAGGCCTGACGGAGAGTTATTTCTTAAACTGTGACTGCTACGCATCGGTGTACGGCTGAGCACTGAGGCGATGTGACAGATGATTAATTTTTCAGGGAGATTAGAGGCACGAGGGAGCGGGAGGGGGTGCTTTGGAGAGCAGGGGAGAAGTCTGCAGAAAGGGAGGGGGGCAGAAGAAACACCTCAAGTTCATGCTTTCTTTATGACGAACACAAACAAATAAGAAACATGAAGAGTGAAAAGTTAAACCAGACCAGCTATTTTCAGACAATTCCCTTTAATTTTAACACTTCATGACGAATAAGAAGAAAGAATAACAGCTCAACTTTCCTCTGTATCCAGTTACTCTGTAAAGTATTCGAAGGGGCAAAGGATTGCACAACTCACTCCAGAGCATGAAATCCAACATGAACACAACCAACAGCTGAGTTACGATGAGTTTCACCGAACAGTGAGGGAATGTGAGGCTATTTCTTTCTTTGTGAGATCGAGTAGTGAATATGCCATATGAGTATGAATATGTCACAACTCACACGCTCTGGTAATTTGCTTTCCTTTTCAGCCACACCCTAGCTGTCCTTACTCTCCTTAATCTCTCATACAAGTGTAATTAAGCGACAGGGAGGAGGAGGAAGAGGAGGAGGAGGAGGAGCACAGCCGACACCGCAGGCCTCATCGCAGACACTATGCTGAGAAATACGACTCAGCCAAATCATCCAACTGTGAAAACTTTATCTTTTGAGTCAGAGCTGGAATCTGGTTTACTCCCCACCCCCCTTTTCTTGGTTACTCTGTTAGTAATGAAAAAATTATCATCTGTAATGTATTCTGGAGAAAACAGCCAGATTCAGCTATTTCCAGCAGCTATTGGACGGGTGCTTGAGTGTTTTGGACAGAGCTTTGATAGGAGCTGAGCTGCAGTGAATGACCTGGCAGACATTCACACAGATTCAAGAGTGCAAGTGATGGGAAGAAACAGCCATTAGGCCTTTGACGTTTTAAGTAAGGGACATTTTTTGTCTTCCTACTTTGATCCAACTGAGTGAACTGTTGAAGGTAAATAATTAATTTCAGAGACCGTCATGGGAAAAGTTGAGCTGGCCTGTGTCAGCTTTACTTGCTCAGCATTATACGGTGTGCTATGCTCGAGGCTTCTGATTTTATCTTGTGTCAGTGACAGCAGAATCTCTCAAACGAAAGGATGTTTTCAGGCCATCCTGCCAATTATTCAATGACTGTTTTTTTGTCCTGAACAAAGACCCTTAGAATTCCTTTGAATGGCTTAATGAGCCCCTTTCTCTGAAGACCTAATGTTTTGTTGCACCTGCCCGTTGAGACGTCCATGTTTGAGGTGTTTATTCACTGGGTTTGTTGGTCAGAGATTATAATTCCATCAGAGTACTGGGTGTCTGGGAGGCTGCTTGGCTGGATAGATCAGCTTTGGCTTGACGACCTTATTGTCTGAAGAAGATTTCACTTAATCCTCTGGAAGGGAACCCCATGGAGATTTTGATACTGTCACACCAAACTCCCTTTTGACTTCAACCACAAAGACCCCTATCATAGCGGATAGGGAAACTTTATCTCTGCGTGCCTCTTTCTCCATGGGAACAGTAAAACACAGAGGAGGCTGGGTGTTATGCAAACACTGTGCAGGTCATTGGACGTGTGCGTTTGGAGGTTGTAACTGAGCCCCTGGAAAGTACTCAGTCAGGCACCAATGAACAGACAAAAATGAGGCAAGACGGTGAAGCCACAGAGAGAGAAATCCTTAAACAAAGAGGTCAGGGTTTATACCATACAGTAATCCCCTTTGCAAAGTGTAGACCTATTTATAAACTGAAGGATCTCCTGGCCACTTGCTCTGCTAATGTAGGACAGTATCACGGAATTAAGCAGGAGGGGGGAGATAATCACCGTGCTCCCACAGCTGTAGCTGCGAAATCTACAGTAAGTCTCTCCCCCTCGCTTCCCCCCGCCACCGCCGCCGGCCCACCATCCAGCCGCCCCCTTCCCTGGAGGGCAGACAGGAACAGCTTTTCAACCAGGGTGCTGTCTGCTGCTGCACTACTTGATGACACAGACCCTGGGTGAGCTTGGCAGAGGGCTGACTGGCAGAAAGTATTGGCACCCTGTCCTATTCAGCATGACACACATTCAATGGCCTCAGCTGGACACGCTGAACGAGAACGACATGAACGCCTCAAACTTGTTCAGCCCTATTTCTGGTGCTTTTTGTTTTTATAACTCCCTGACTGTTTGGAAAAAGACCAGTAGTAAATTTGATTCAGTGTTTAATAAACCAGTGGACTCAGGCTCTGTAACTTCTTATTAATATAATGGACGTTATTGAAGAAACTGGCTTTATTAGATGAGACAGACCAGATAGTATCAAAGTACTTTACAACTGATGCTTGTCTAAGTGGATTTACCAATCAAATTGAATGGAAAAAAAAAAACTATTCTGAGGTCATTCAGGAGCATGACTGATAAGACGTCTGTCCTGTCGAGTCTGACCCACGAGCGAACTGAATAATGACATCATGGAAGATCTGGCAACATCTGGAGACATCACAGCGGTGTGGGAGTCATGAGCTCCATCATAACACGTACACATTTTAGGGATGTGATTAATAATTCATCGTCATACATTTACACACGTCTGCAAACTAACCTCCCCGCTGCAAAATTAGATCGTTGCTTCACTTCATTTTTTTGTTGTTTGGGCTTAAATATTAGAGATGGAGCTCGTAACTCACTTTTTGTTTCATCTGCTTTATTCTACCAGATCACATTTAGATAAATTGATCAAAATCATGTCATATTTGGCCCTAACCATATTCTGGGAATCATTAACTTGCAAAATAAATGCATTCATATCATAAAGGTCAAACAAAACAAAATTGTAAATTAAGCAGAAAACTAAACACTTGCTGCAGTCCTTTAATGCCTGAAACCACAAATTATGTCCAGAAAATTCACATTTTTTTGGAGCTGAAATGTTTATTTGACTTACTACTGAAAACCAAAAAAATCAAAATGTCCTTAAAATTAAACAAATATACTTATGTATCTCGTTTGATACACTAGATTTTTTTGGAAACTAATCAACTACAATTTTTATCATTTATCAGACTGTATTCTGGGTTTTATTTAGTAATATGTTGATCATATTCATCTGATAGAAGTATATAAAAGTATGTATCAAATATGATACAAAAGGCATTAAAGGGTTAACAATTTCTTGGAGATGAGTGTATTTTAGAAACAGCTGCAAATAACTTCCTACGCAAATTGGTTAATCAGTTGATCACATCAGCCCTACTTTACTACAACTATGATTTAGCTGAAACCATGAATGCTGTGTTGTTATCTGGATAAGAAGTGCCTGTAAAAGTTTATGTGAGAGATTATCCCTGTGGTACTAACTGTGTTTCACAGTCTCTACTAGGGATGCACCGGTCCAATATTTGGATCAGATATTGGCTCTGATATTGACAAATTCACTGAATCGGATATCTGATGAATGACGCCAATCCAGCTTTCCAAATCAGTCTTGCTTCTTTTTGCTGTGTGCTAATGTGCAATTTATTTGTTAATAAATAACATTAAGTAAAGTCATATCTGTGTTAATTTGTTACTTTTTTTAACAAGGCTAATATCAAGCCTGATGCTTTCACTCACAGGGCAAGGTATACAGTTCATTTATTTAACAGTAGTATTGGATCGTATCAGATATCGGCCGATATGCTCAGCCCAGGTATTTGTATTGGATTAGATCAGAAAAAAAGGGAGGTAAATTAGCTTAACATATGGTAATTGTTTATAGCCCCTTCCTCTTCACCTGCCTCTCTCGCACGCGAAAACAGGTACGCCCGCGCGCACTGGGACACTCCATTGACAAGTGACGTCGAGCCGATTAATCGATACTGGAGTCAGAAACGTCCTTTTAGTTTTATCAGAGAGTTTCAGTGACACTTGACGATAATAAGTTCGTAGTCGAGACCAAACTTTTGTTGTAAGCGGAGCTCGCGACTCGACGTTACAGCGAAACAGCAGCGGTCAGTTTGAGGCATGCGGAAATGAATTCCAAATATGAGGATTGGTTTCGCACCGAGGAAAAACACAAGGAGAAATTAAGGAAACATATAATGGGAGGAAAAAGGCTACACACTTCTGACAATTGGATAGAAACTACAACTGAAGGAGGAAAAGGGAAAAAAAACTGCATGTGTCGACGGCAAAACACGGTTAAGAGATTTTAAAAGTCTGCATTTGGAGGGAATAACCAAAGGTTCAGGATCTTACCTGTGGAAACACACAGAAGTGTTCAAGTTTTATTCCAGACTGAAGTAGTTTTTCTCAGCACGGACACGTCTCTGTATTCCTGCCTTCCACTTTCTACTCTCCACCAAAGCTGCTGCTGCTGCCTCTGCTGCTGCTGCTGGCCGACAGTCCGCTGAACAAAAATGAGTAAAAAGGAGCGTCACCTCAGCGCGTAGACTCCGCCCACTCTCACCCCGACCCCACCCTGCTGCCACAGCTCCTCCACACGGGGAGGGAGAGACGTCAGAGTCTGGTTTATTGTTAGGGACTGTAGTCGATAGAGCAAACAGAGAGGAGATGTTTGCTTTTCGAAACGGCTTCAGTAAAGACACTTTAAGTGATATGAGGGAGGAAACATCACGACTAAACTTTAGGACTCCAATTAAAATTTTATTCTTCTTCTTACAAAAAAAAAAAGGATTTTCCACCCCAAAGTCTCATACGAAAATGATATCTACACAAGTCATCTTCCATTACACGGAGATAATCCTAACTTCTCAAAATAACTTGCTATTGTTAAAACTGATGTCTTTTAAATTGATTAACAGAGAAGGAAAAAAGTATTAATTAATCCTTATTTGAAACATACTTTTATATACTTCTATCAAATCAATATGATCAACAAATTACTAAAAAAAACACCTGAATACAGTCCAATTAATAATACAAATGTCCTCTTGTAGTTTTTCAGTTTCCAAAAACATCCAATGTATCAAACAAGATACATAAATATATTTGTTAAATTTTAAGGATATTTAGATTTTTTTACAGATTTACAGAAGTAAGTAAAATGAACATTTCAGCTCCAAAAAATGTGAATTGTCTGGCCATAATGTGTGGTTTCAGGCATTAAAAGGATATGAATGATATATGATTCAATTACACAGTGAGATATTGAGTCTCCTGTAGCTTTGATTGGACAGTCAATTTGGCTTCTTGTAAAATTTTGATATCATACCCATATTACCCATATTTGAGTGTGAAGTCATTGTGTTTTACATGTGAATGTTTCTACACTGACTTGATGTGCTGACACAATTTGGTGCACCTGCACAACAGCCGACCACACCTTGATTACAACACGAAACCAGACGACGTCATGAGTCATTTCAGCTGGGAAACGGCACGCTGTCAGAGCCACTATACTCATGCTCTTAACAGAGAAATACATGCATTTGAATATGTTGTCTCAGGTCTTTGACTCAGCCTTTTTTTTCACTCCTTTTTCAGACAATAGTTTCAAGAAGTGAGGGTGGATACAGAAAAAAGGGAGGGAGGAAGAGAGGGAGAGAAAAGGAAAGAGCTCATGGGAGGTTTTCTACATGCAAAATTAAAGAAATACCGTTTGATAAGGTACAAAAGAACCTTTGAAAAATTAAACATCTCTGCTAAGTATGTAATATACTCTGCTACTACTAATTTAAGCATTTTTTCTTTAGATGGCGTCTGCACAAAATGCACTGGCTAAAGACGTAAAATAAAAGAGAAGCTGGTCTGTATTAAAGAACACTTTTTGTCCTCAAAGGCCACCATTGCTCCACAAACATTGGGAGTGAGCATGGAGGGTTTCCCATTTTAGAATCTGACCACTATGTAATGCTTAATACGACCATTTCTACACACTGTTTGTGTTTTTAACATAGGACTGTCTGCTTTAATTACAAGACTATTGTTGCATTTCTTTTTTAATAATCCAAATAAAAGTAGAAAGCCAAACATCAGAGAGCGGGTTTCAACTAAGTGAATGTTGGTTGAGGTTAGGTTATGTGACACATGATGGGCTTAGTTGACCACAAAGAATAATTTCCTCATTAATTGTGGTGAATTTAATAAGAAGATGCCTCAGGTCCACTCTGACATCATTATTACTCACTTTATTATTTAATCCAGGAGGAAATGCAGACAAAGAAGGGTTAATTTTGTGCCCCCCTCTTACTGGTTCAATTTTACTCTGTATATCTGTCTCCTTAAGCATGTAATATACTCAGCCTATATTGCAGACTCAGATAGGTCAGGCGATATTATACATTGTGCCTCAGGCGAAATGTCATGGCTCTTCCTATGCGGCCATTGTGACAGGCATCATCTGTGCCTCCAAGAGTGAAAGAGACAGGGTCGGAGGGGGACAAGGCCACTGCTGGTTTTATGGGCTATTATATTTGTCAGAGTGAATGTGTTGACTGACAGCCCTCTCTTTGGAAAACAGCTCCGGGCACAATCAACATTCTTGGCTTCTAACATGTTGGGGATGTTTATTTGAATATTAAAAGAATGGGACAGGGCCTTCATAACTTCATACTCTCTAAACTTTTACTTTTCCCCTCGCATGTCTTGTCATGTTTTGGCTTCCTCAGATATCCTGGGATAGCATACACAAGGGCAGGAGGGACATGAATGGGGGTATTGTTTTGAACACAGCAGCCTCTTTATGTTGAAAATTTGCCAGGAATTAAAAGAGTGGGAATCATGTGGGACCCCGGCTCATTGTAAGTCTATTAGAAACACCTGCGACATTGATTCAATATCTAGATTTTGGAAGATAGCTTAACACATGAAGCTCTCCTGTGTTTGCTCCTGTCATGTGTCACATTAGAGATATTTTCACCGCTTAATAAACCTTCAGACATGTTTCTCCATTAAAGCAGAGGTCAGTGCGATGTTTACACATGAACCTGTCAGAGTTACAGTGTTACTAAAGTTAATCTCACTGTAAGCTTGATTCTGTCTTTGACTCCAAGGACAGAGCACACTGATATGATGTCCCTGCTTCACAATACTGGCTTGTTTGGCTCACACTGGTCCTCTGCCTCCTTCCCCACAGGAAATGGCCCCATTGTCCTTAGGAGAGGAAGTGGCCTGCAGCAGACCACTGGCTGACTGGACTGATTGAAACTAGGGTAAATTATTAATCATCACTTACAAATGGAAGACACGCAGCCATGCTGTAAAGTGTCCACTGAGGAGGAGCTGCAACAAAGGACAGTAAAGCTGCAGCTGACCACCTGTGTGAAGTCAGACAAACACTTAAAAACATTTTCAGTCATTTTAGATTGAACTGGAGTCTGGAGAAACAGTGAAGTTTAGGAGAAAAATATAAAATTATATGAGCAAACTTGTTGTTTCTTTGACAAAATACACTGAAGGGCCTGGACTCCTTAAATCAATCAAGAAGCTGGTCCGATATCAGATATTGACTCCATAAACAGCAGGAACCAAAGACCAAACAATTTGCTAGAAAACGTGCACACAGTCACCATTTTAATCATCTCCTCTTAATGACAAAAGCTCTTTGTTTGTCTGTAAAAAGATGATCTTAGAAATGTCAAACATGGCTTTATATACTTTTATATACAGAATAATGTTGAATCTTCAAATTGAAATATTCATTTTACCTTGCCATATATGATACTTCAATACTATACAGTATGTAAGTTATAAGACAACACTACCATATTAACTGCCTTAGGAAAAGATGTTTTTCAACTTTAACATCTAATACTTCAAGCAAAATAAAAACAACCTTTTTCATTTCATTCTTTGACCACCAGAGGGAAACAGACACTCAAGCAATCAGTTTTGGCTCAACATGCAGCACTGAAGGCATTTCTAAGATTCGGATCAGATGTGAGTGAGGGTCTGTGTGTGGACTGTGCCTAATGTGTCTTTGCACATTCTCACACCAGCTGGGATGTTGGCTCTCAGGGTTAAAATAGCTCAACTACTGGTTCAGTCACGTGACAGTGTCCGTGCGAGTTTGAAAGAATCAGATAAAGTGAGAGAGACAGCTGAAAATAAATGCAGATATTCTTTTGATAGCACTCACAGCAACAGAGACACTGCATCTGAAAATAATGGCTTAGTTTGTCCATTACGAGCGCTAACCTTCCTATATAAAACTACTTCAGTTTTCTCAGGTGTAATATAGGTAAGGTCACTTTGTATTGAAAGTGTGTCACCCGTTGGCCACACACCCACTCTGCAGGCTCCATCAGTGTCAGATAGGACAACCAAAAATACCACTCGAGTGAGATGTGATTTCTCTTGCTTAAAATACTTTGCATGTGACCATTTGCTACTATGGGGCTTTGCCTAATTCCCACGAGTCCGCCACCCTTTCATATAGGCGACTGTATGTTGGCCTATACACTGTGATCAAAGAGTAGTTAGTTACAGTAAAAACCAAAGCCATCCCCTTAATGTTACATCTAAGACTTAAGATAGTTAAGGCCAGGTCACATTTAAGTCAAATATACATTACTTATTTTGCAAAATCTCTCTATATATTTTTAATAGAGAAGGAGAAAATCTGGAATTCACTCCCCAAACCCATCTGAGACTGTACAGACCCCTATACTTTCAAAACTACGGTGGCCGAGAACTGCCACAGCTGCAAATGCAAAAAAAAGAATGCAAAAAAAAAGAAGTCACAACGGAACTTACCTATACAAAAAAAAAAAAAAAAAAAACCCCGCTGTAAATAATGAAAGGAAATGGTGAAAAAAAAACACACAACGGAAGTTAACAACACAAAAAAGGGTGGCGATGCAAAAAATGAAAATAAAAAAAGTTACTTACCACAAAAATAAAAGGGTGCAAAAAAATAAAATAATAATAATGCCAAAACAGAAGTGAGCTGCCAGGGACCAATAATGATGATGCACCGGTGTTTTACGATCTAGGCACAGAAGATGAAGGCGAAAAGCTGAGCAAAGAAGTTATTGTTTAATTTCACTTAAAGTGCTTTTTTTGTGACACCACTTTTTCTTGCATCTTAAACTTCCTTTGTGGCTTTTCTTTTCTTTTTTTATCTGCACCATTTCTTTTTTTTTATTTGCAATGAGCTTCTGTTTTCTCTTTTTTTGCATCTTTTTTATTTGCAGCAGTGGCAGTTCTCGGCCACCATACAAATCACTCCAATTTTATTAATTAATTTTATTGTCTTTTCATATTGTGTCTTTTTTAACCTTTTGCATTGTTAGTTTTATTTCTCAATATTTTCTGTATTTTAAATTGTGTTTTTTTTTATTATTTTTCTTGCTTTGTAAAGCGTCTTTGAGCACCTGTAAAAGCGCGCTATAAATATATATTTTTAATTATCATTATTAAAATTAGCGCTTCGTTAAAAACTACAAGTCCCATGATGCTTCGCTGCCAAGCTGACCAAATGGAACACGGAGCAGACCAGCCGTTGTGACAGCTGAGCAGCAAGTTTTCTGCTGAGAGAAACTTCAGCGCCGACAACAACCTGAAATAGACACGAAGGGAAAGGACATGTAAGCTGAATCTTTTTTTCTTCTCTCTCTATTTAATTCCTCCTCTTTTCTCTCAAAGACTGTTGAGGTTTTCACCTGTCGCTTTGTCGGCTCTCTAAACTGTCCAAACTTGGTGAAGGGATTTTTCCATACTGCTGCAGGGTGTGGGATTCCTCCTGAGTGGAAGTGTTGATGTTACGATTCGAGGACACCTTTGATAAACATTGACAAATAGTTGAACATTTAATATGAATTTATTTTTAACTCTCTAGCTAACAGTTTCGAAAGATGAAAACTGTGCACCGGTAAGTTTTATTTGTAGCTAACTTAGCTCGTAAGCTCCCCTTTTCCTTTACTTCTCGTTTTGCCATGAGCACTACAATGACCCAAGAGTGAGATTAAAAATTGATTTTATACCATTGTGATTTAATTTATAGTCTTACTAATATCCTAATGTGAGAAACAGGAGGAGTAAAACTCTTAACTAAAGGTTAAAATCCTGTCCTTGTTATCCTGAAGGTGAGACTTGGAGTGAAAATCTCTGTTTATCTCTGTACATGTAGTTTTATTGCATTCTTAGACAGCAGACAAGCTAAAGGTGCAGCCTCTGTGCACACCATAGACTGTATATAGAGGTCTATGGTCGATAGGTCTATACAGTCTGTGGTACACACTGGCTGATGAATGACACCTTTGTGTGCAAATCTCATTTTCACCGTGTATTCAGCACATTAAAATGGAGGATGGGAGTGGAGTGGAATCGCTCACCCAGAATAGAAAATACAGTTAACTCCAGTCTAAACTAAAACTAGGTTTTGGTATTATATCCCTAAGCTTATGTAAAGTAAGAAGCACATGATGACCTTTGTTGTAATACAACCAAGGGAGAGGAATAAATGAATCACAATGAAGGAATCTCTCCGGGGCTCTCCTCTTTGTTTGTGCATTTGTATAAAAGTGAAGGAAAACTCTCAAAGGGTTTTTTCGTATCAAATGAACAACATGTAACATGAAAGTGCACTAAAAGTGATTTCATGAGAATGATAGAACCCTGTAAATGTGTCTTTTCATCATGTTACGGTGAGTCAGCAACATGCTTGTCCATGCTTGTTCAGAAATTTTACAAAAGTTTCAAAAGCGAAATAAACTTGACATTTGGTTCACAAACACACCCAAAAGCATGCAGGCAAGAGGTCAGTGTTTACATATGCAAAAAGAGTAATAGCTGAGGTGCATTACATCAAGATTAAGTGGTAGATTAAGTCTACAACACAAATTCTCCCAGCTTTACCAAATTATTAAGTATTTATCCGTCAAAATGAGTTTCTCTCACTTTTGGCTCCTTCTCAATTGAAACCAACTGAACACAGGAGGAACACAAAGTCTGACAAAACATGAAAGAGAAAACAACTTTCCAATGTACTCCTCCCAAAAGGTAACTTAGTGTTAAGGTTTAATTGAGCTTTAATTACGTTAAGAAGCTTATTTCTGTTTATCAAGATCACCGGTCAAATAAGTCATAAACACACACACACCCTTTTTGTAGAGCACATGCATTTGAGTCCAGCCTAGTTCGATGAGGAAGATATTAAATTTGAATTTGATTCTTTAATATTCACTTAATTTATTATTTTAGCTTTAATAATCTGGTTGGTTTATTCTTTTGAGTTTGGTTGTTTTTATTTTCTCCATTTATTAATTCTCTGTTTTTTCTTTGAGATTCAACAAAGAAAAGAAACTTTCCACGAAGAGTTAGATTAAGTTTTGTAATGGCACACAGAGGAGGTTTAGATTAGACTCAAAAAGTCCAGAATAGTTGAGAAACAAAAGCTCCTTACTCTCTGGACAACATCTTGTGTGATGTAATTAAATATTTGTGCTCCTTCCTGTGATATCATGACTATCAGGTTACAAGTTGGATAACAGAGGAGAGTTTTTTTGCTATTTTCGTACAATAGTAGGATCACGAGAAACTACAATGCCCTTTTTTGGGAAACATGCAGGCTTTTAATAAGACTCTGCCAGACTGCTAAAAAAAACATGCAGACTGCTTTGCCGTTTGTTGTTGAAGTTTTATCAGAAGAAAAAAATGTTTGGGGGGAAAATAGCATTAAAAGCATCAACCACTCTTCCTTATTAGACTAATCACTACACTAAGATCTTTTTAAACCTAAGCATTACAGTAAGACAGCTTTAACATAAACAGCAGCCTCTTTGAGCCGTGTGTTACACACTAAAGCTGTTGTTCTTCACTGAATACCTGATTTCTTTTCCTCTGAAGTGGTCTGAATATGCTGTGGAGAAACTGAGGTCGACACAAGTGCACATGTGTGACATTGTAAGTTAAGAATACCATTAGTCAGGTGTCGAAACACTCCTGCTGATTTAACACATATGTTTTGGTCATGTCCAGCCTTGGCAACCTGCCGGTCCACCATCTTTTGAACGTTGTCAGAAGCATTGAATATTAATCTTCAACCCAACGCAGCAATGGCCATATTTGGCACCACAGATAAGAGACATACAACATTAAGGAAAAGTTATAAAAACATAATTGCTTTTACGACGCTGCTTGCACGTAGAAGAATTTTATTGCATTGGAAATAAAAAAACCCACCCAAAGAATCTGTGTGGTTTAGTGACCTGACACAATTTATACAATTAGAGAAAATAAAATATACTCTAAGGGGGTCTAGAGACAAATTCTTTTCTGTCTAGGATCCGGTGTTGAAGCATTTAGGTAAACTTACTGTGCCCACTCAATAACCACTTCAAATCCATGTGAATCTTATCTTCCTGTTTTGTGCACAGCATCAGTGTTGGAGAACTCAATTATGTGCTTAAAATGAAATCACAAAAAGGAGCATGCTCACATTTAGTAGCATATAGAAACATTAACAAGAACGATCTGTCCAATGTCTTCTTAACAAGTTTGATCAGTCGGAGATAGACGGTTATTAATTGCTCTGTAAATCAGTGACTTGTGCTGATGATGGGGAACAGACTTGGCATTGTTGCTGTGATAAAGACTGAACCAAAAGCGCACATCTCATTTGGATAATAGAGTTGAGACCAGGGCCTGGCTGATGCAAATGACTCAGTCCATGAGGAAGAGGGGAATCCTGACCTGCAGCTGCACTACTAAGACCCTGACGTTGAGTGCTGCTGTACTCCTGTCTCTCTCTCTCTGTCTGTCTGTCTGTCTGTCATGTCTCAGGCTCACACCATAACAAACCAGCACGCCTTCCCATATGTCTCACTTCCTCTTTCTCCCCCTCTTCCTCCTCCTCCTATTTCATTTGTCCCTCGGCCCCGCCTCACTGTTGCTCTCTCTCTCTCCATGTCTCTCTCTCTCTCTCTCCCCTCTCTCTCTCTGACAGGACACTCTCAGGACAGGACAGAAGCCGGTCGGTAAAGCAGCCTTAGGAGCAGAGATTATTTCATTTAATGGACATAAACTGAAGAAAAGAGAAGCTACCTTTACCAAACATCACCAGGATAACCTCTACCTCCGCGCAGTAAGTCTGTTCCAGGTTTTTAATCACTTTAATGGTCTGCTGGCGCTCTCAGTGTTATTAGCATGTAGCATGCTGTCTCTGTGTCTGCCAGTGTTCTCAGTTTGTGACAGCACAAAGCTTTTACTTATTTGTTTTTCACTGTAAGAGGACTTGTCATGACTGAGGCTTGATATAGGAGTGTTTGTGTGCCCAGTTCTGCCACCTGTGCATAAAGCCCCTAAGGCCAAACATAAATTTGTAAAGACAAACGCCTGAGGATAACAAGATTGGGATATGTTTAATTCAAGTTTATGATAAAAGATAACATATGTGGTTAAACCAGTATTATATTTAAAATACTGTTGAAATGAAATGAAATGAAATGAAATCATATTAGTGATGGTTTATGGAGAACAGTTTGTAGATGAAGTGTGGCAAATTTTGTGTGTCTTTGGCTCCAAATGTGGGAGGAGATAATTTTGATTAATTTGCAGATTTGTAAAAAAGAGAGATTAATTTTGTATTTTTATACCATCTTAAGGCTTCATGATTTTTCAGCTCAAGCGCGCCACATTTTGAGATAAAGTTACAGCTCATAGGACTGATTTGTTATAAGTGATAAAAGATTCAAACTTGAGATAACTGCTCTTGGACCATCAACTGGATAATTAGCCCATGATTCCAGTAAGGAAGTTGAGACAGGAAGGACTGATGCCACTTAAGGCTTGTCTTATCGCACCTTTGAACCAACCCTGTTACCTTCCCGGAGGCGTTCTTATTTTCTGTTTTGACTTTGTGTGACATTTGTCTCTGAACTTTCACGGCTGTCAGCATGAGCCCTCTTTATTTCCATTCTCCTCTGTTTAATCACAACATGATGGCGCTCATAACACGAGACACTGGCACTCGTGGGTGAATAATACGGTGACCTCCTGCTGTAACGGCCAGCTTTTTTTACAGCTGTTTTACAAGTTGTACCGTAAACCTGTTATTTTAGTGTTTTCTTCCTGTTTGATAATTTGATTTCAGCCTAAAGATCCCAGATACAAATGTGCTTTTCCTCAGCATAAATACGCTTGTTTCTCTGTGACAGTGGTGTAGTAATTATCTCACACTGTAACATTAGTGCCTGTGTCTCACGGTGACTCAAAGATACTTAGTGGTGTGCAGGAGGCCGTAAAGACTGCTGAGTTACAGTACAGTCACTACAGTTTAGTTAATGATACGTGTGGTTTTCTGTCTGTAGCTACATATTTAACAGATCTACTTGGTTTCAGTTTGAGAAGTGTTCAGACTTAGCAGCTGAGGAGGGACAGAGGGTTGTCACTGAAGTGAAGGTGAAATCTCTAATGTGTAGACAGAAATACATTTTTAAAGATACATTTTATTCAGCTAGACTAAAGAAAAGTCGTCCATATTACCTTAAGTCTACTGCCACTGTGTGAATTAACCTTCTGTTTTAGCAACAAAGTGGCGCCATGTAAAGTTTAAACCTTGCTCATCATTTGGACACATCTGGACTTTTTCAACACTGATCAGGATTTGAAGACCTGAACTCTCATTTAAACTTTGCTTTCTATTTACTTGTCATGACAGTCATTGGCTGTGAGGCCTCACTGGTCGTTTCTTTCTGCTAAACCATCTCCAGCTGAAAGATTGAGGGTCTGATGCTCTGAGCCCGAGTTATCCATGTTCCCTGTTGCTTCAGAAGCAGTTTGAAAGGATCCCATGTGGAGTGAACAGAGCAGATTGCCCTTTAGGAAGTGAGAAGGCAGTATTAAGGTTTCGGGTCCACTTTGTTTCATGTGGAGATGCCCTCCAGATTTAGCTCTCCCAGTTGTCAGGGGGACATTCCTGCTCACTTTAGGGTCCTCTGGACGCTGGCCTGTTGTTCAGTTCCCATGCTTTTTTTCCCTCATGGTTCAGATTGATCTCTGTGTTTCAATACTTGATTTCTGGACACTCCACTGACCTCCATATTTGTGTAGTGCTGTAATCAGTGGATTAATAACATCTAGTCCATTGGTTATGAAGTCAAACAAACATTTGCTGTCTCCGGCCAATAATGTGTAAGGCTTTGTTGCTTTTACAGCTCTACCCATCTACAGGTTTAGGATTGTTTGTCAGGAACATGTCAGAAAATGTGAGGGGTGTTTTTGTTGGACATACAAGATGATCTATCAGATATAACACTAAGGTACAGATGTACTTTCCAGTCATCCTGTGGGATTTCATCTTCATGTCCATCGGTCTATCTCTCAGGTTTGTAGCTCTCTTGGATGTGGTCAGTGTCAATATTTGTTCAGTATCAGGCGTCATACCCTGCCTCTCACTGTGATGCAGACTTTGTGTTTGTATTGTAATGAGCTGGTCCTGGTTCTATCAGAGAAGATGCATTAAGTGTTGAACATACTGTAAAAAAACTCCTATATAAAAGTGATCCATGACTATGAGGAAGAATATTGAAGAAATAGTTTTGATCTTAATTTGAAATTCCCGCTTCACAGCTGTTTCCTCAATCCCCATTATGATTGATAATGCAGAATGACCAATAAACTCCTGCTTTTATGGCTGTTAATGGTTAACTGAATGGTTCAACACAACGGCAGAGTCTGTGACTTTCTCTGTGAAACTGGAGATGCACCAGCTTTATTAAACCAGCTTAATATCTGTAACAGTATATCTAAAGGAAGCACAGACAATGCACCAGAAATAACATAATAGTAGCCTCTACGACAGTCATCCAGTGCAACAAAAGAGTATAGAAACAGCCACCTAAAGGGGAAGACGCTTAGCTAAAAGATCGCTGAAGTCATTGGTCTCAAAAACCAGCCTTTCAGTGTGGTGGAAGACGTGAGCTTCTGCAGACCATTGACATACCTGGAGCTTCAGTGGGCTTCACCAAGCTGGCGTCAATCTCAGATCTAGTCATTCCTGTGCTGCAAAGCTTCATCTTCAGTCACAGAGGAGCTCTTTGCTAATGCTACTAATATCATAGATATCTGGACATACAGTCTAAGTCCTGTCAGCGTGTTGAGCCTCAAAGTCATGTAGTTTTGATGTCTATATCTACGGTAGAATCAGACGTTGTTTGTCTCATTTTGTCTCTATTCTAGATAAAACTTTATTTATTTATTTTTCCTGTATTTGTGTATTTGACCATGTATTTGTAATGTAAAGCACTTTGTTAATCTCTTTGGATGTTGTAAGGTGCTGTATAAATTATTATTATTATTATTATTATTATTTATCATTTGGGAGGGTTCCCTAAAGGAAATTGAATTTTTTTATATCTATCCATATAATATATATTTAAAAAAATATTTCTTACACAAATCAAATACTTCATTAAGAGTAAAAGGTAAACTCCAGCTCAGGAGAGACTAAATGCTCTTTAAAATGGGAAATAAATGTGTTTATATCAGTGTTGAATCAGTATTTGCCAAATGAGTTTGAAAATATGATTGATTATCTGTGAAGAATCCACTAAAATGACTGAAGTGTTGTATATTTTATGAGTGATTGGTACAACCACTTACTAAACCCAATATGTTGGTAATTTGATGACAGAGAGAGTGTGATTTGGTCTTTAAACCAAAGGGTTTTGTCATTTTTCTGGCTGTGATTGTTCAGTTTTGTGTAGAGTATCACATTGGTTATCACTGCTCAGTTGGACGATGTGCATTTCTTGTGAATTGTGTATTGCAGTTTGATTGGTCTATAAACGTCTTGTGATTTTTGTGCACAGGTATACTACAAACTACTCTTTGCTGATGTAATGATCAGATCGTGACCTGATGCACGTCTGCACACACTGTGAGGTCATCTTGTACTCTCAGTTGATTCAGTTACACTTCACACATAATTATTTGTGTTTGTTTAAACTTTGTTGTTTGACTAACCTCATCTCTCTCTATTTTTTGTTAAGCCTCTTCAGTGAATGTTTTGGGTATTTTGTTAAAGTATTTTGTGATAAAAGAGCAGCAGAGCCTGTAAAACTCTCTCACCTCATATTATCATGAAAAGTCTGGTCTTGTCCAGACCGTGTGTGCGTTATAACCCTCAGTGTGAATTGAAGGTCTGTAAGCGGTGTGTTGCAAGCTGCGCTTAGACGTGTTTATCTGCACTTCAAGGGTTGAAAAGACACAAAGCTTAGTCCTAATTACCTGGCAGTATTTCTCACATTAAGTCTCTCATGTTTTAAGAACATTACATATTCTAAAGTAGATATTTTTTCTATTTATTAAGGTCAATAATCACTTTACAATGATAACCTAGTTTAGAGAGTAGATAAGTGAAAGGAAGCATGTGCTGCTTTCTTCTTAATCTCTGGTTGAGAAAAAATTTGATACTTTTCTGACTGTCTGTTATTGATATAATTTTTGAAAATCTCACTGAATTGCCTTTACGCTCATAGGATGCTGTATTTATTACCAAAACCAGAATAAGATCATTTTGGTCATGAGATTAAAACTGACTCAATTTAAGAGGAAAGATAAAAAATACCAGTTGTAATAGTCATAGTAGTGAATGTGAATTTGGCTGACTGTTTCTCCAGTTATCTGAAAACAAAACATTCAGAGCTGTAGCCTCCCTTGGTGAGTCACAGAAAAGAGGTGAAAAAGTTCCCGTTGGGCTTGCTTGCATAATTGGACTCAGTCACTCCAGCCCCTGTAGGGTGATTTCTCCCTCCCTCCCCTTTGTGTGTGCCCCATTGCTACTGTGTGCCTCCGCTCACGTACACACCCTCGTGGAAGAGCATTGTTTACCCGGAGTACTAACGTAGAGCGTTTCAAACACCCTTTACCTCCTTTCAGCTGAGCTCAGGTCAGTCCAGACTCCAAGGTCAAAGTCGCTCTGTACTGCTTCACTGTTTCTCTTCAGACGTGACTTCAAGCTTGTATCACAGATCATCTGCAGTTCATGTGACCACTTAAATTTTTTCTTTTTAAATCAGATTATCATCAGACCGACTCTGGTTACAGTACACTCTGAAAACCCCCTGGTGGTATTTTAAGTCTGTTTTGGGCTGCTTTTGTGTTGCTGTTCCTGAACACTGAGGCTAATCTTCTCTGCAGCTCTATTATGTTCTGTCTGAATGATGCACTTGCTGATTACCCAGCTGACAGTTTGGGTTTTTTCCCCTGGCTTTCTGCCTGGCACACTAAAAAGATGAGAATAGGAAAGAGTGAGAGAGGGCTAATCACCATGTCCCCCCGGTGTCACCCCAAAGTGGCTGACAGGGTCTCGCTTGGCTGCATGGTTAACAAACCAGCAATGTGTTTCCCTCAGTGCTAAATTAGAGGTGACAGACTGATGTGAAAAAAAGCTTGGACACTCAAATCCTTGGGTTGCTTTTTCTGTGTTTAAGTAAAATTGAGATCTTTTTACAACCTTTAAATGCATCTATATGGATTTATTGCCGTCCTCATAACACATGCGTTACTGTCAGAAACGGTCGGTCTGATGTGAGGTGAAGGTAAAGGCTTGACAGGCTGAAGTGTGTGCAGCTGGTGGGTCTCCTCTGACAGCTATTAGAGAGGTTGGATTGATGGTGAAGTTTTGGCCTCGGCCCAAGACACTCTGCTGATTGGATGTGATGCAGCACAAAGCTAAAGAACTCGGATAAATAAAGAAAAATAAAAAGGGCGTCTTGTTCTGGTTACACCTGATTACACACCAACTGTGTGTAATCAGGTGTGTGTGTTATAATGTGTACAAAACGGCATATGTGCATGTACTCCTCCTGTTCTTACCATGACTGGTGGTGAGTAGCTATTGCTTTAATTGGGCCTAGCTCTTTGCCTCCTGGCCAGCATGTTTTATTGACTGCAATAACTGGGTCGAAGTATCAAGTGTCGTTTTGTTACCAGTCTGAATTAAGCATGAAGCCTGTTTGTGACGCCGATTTGGGACAAGAGAGTAATTGTTAGAACTGAGCTGTTTTTGTGTTGCGAGGGGCAGAGAGACCCTGCTACTAGCTTAGGATTTCTCCAATCTTTTTTTTATTTTTGGCATCAACCAATGGGCAGTAGATGGATAACCTCCTGCATACAACAGGGTTTGGGGTGTGTGGTTGGGACTGGAAAAATGTAGCAACCATATGAAAGACTGTGAAAATGGATTCAAAAGGAAGGCTTAGAGTTGGAGGACTGAGCTGAATGTTGATTATTATTATTATTATTATTATTATTATTATTATTATTATTATTATTAATAATAATAATAATAATAATAATAATAATAAAAAGACTGTGCTCTGGTAATTTGGTTTTGAAGAGTTATTTTGTGAGGGCAGATATTATAAAACTTAACTTTGAGATAAAGCTAATATGCACCATTTGATTCTTGTTTTCTTATCACACTTCATAATGTTAGCCCAAGTTTGAGTTAAATTGTACAGTGCATTTTCTTCATCATTCAATCTTAGTTGCCAGCTGGTGGTACCCCACCATAAGCTTTTAGTTGCCTAAACTGAAACGATAATTTCCATGTTGCTAACTTCATTTCAAGTAATTAAGATTCACTACAGTTTACCATAGGGCTGGGCGATATGGCCTCAAATCCATATCAGGATATATTGAGCAGTTCACCTCTATAATGATAATTGGACGATAACTACTCCAGAAGCTGCTCACCCCCTCCCACATTAACTTCGTCTACTTAAGCCGCTACAACTTTTGAACCGTCCTCCATCTCCTCACCTGTCTTTCCCTCTTTGTTACAGACTGGATGGGGTGGAGTCACGTCTCTGACGGGATATGAGACCATAGTCTACCTACACACATCCAAAACCTACTTTTATTTATTCATTTTTTTCACACTGAATATATTGACATGGGCAAAATGACGTTGGTTATTGTCGTAAATTTCGGTATCTGTAAATTTTAGGTTTATCACCCAGCCCTTGTTTAACATCAGCTCATTAATTAAAATTTTTCCTCCATTTGTAACTTGGCATTAATGAAAAATCTTCCTTTTGAATAAAACAGGCAGAAACCCTGAGCAGAACCATGCTCTTTGTATTGAAGCCATTTGATTTAATAAACCAGGATGAGACTCAAGGATAGAGACACAGAGTGGGATGAATATAGACAAAAAGCACTTAAAACAGCCGTGATTTCATTAGTATGATTTATTATATTTGTTATTGTTGGAGTCAAGCAGGTCTACAGAAGTTGGGATGATGCACAGGAACCAGAGACAAAGGAGGATAAAACTTTCAGAAATATATCAAATTAGCAATTTGATAATAGCAGCATGTTGAGGGGCAAGACCAAGGCAAACCTAAGTTTAGTAGAATTAAGGCCCACATTACTAACCCTAACTCTAAACTGTGCATCTGTGCATCATCTGCTGTTTATTTTTCTAAAGGACACATATAAAAGATGAATTGAATTGGTTCAAACATTGAACCTTGAGGAACTCCGCAAGATCATGGTTGCAAAATTTCTTAGACTTGCAATAAACCCACCGTCTTAAAAGTTAAAACTATCAGGGATTTTGGAAACTGTTAATAAGAGGTTTTTATCATCCTGTATGGTCTATTTTGAGATTGTAGTTTTAAATGCTAGTTAAGTATGATGTATTATAAAGATGCTTTATGTTATAAGCCAGCTTTTTTGATGCATTAAGTTAATATAAGTATACTGTATATCCTTTAGCAAGCAGCATTTAATAAACTGGCGAGTTAGTTAATGTTTAGCAGGTCAGGCAGTTGTTCAGTCTGTTGGGTTTTAACTTGGGGGCTGTGGGGTCTCTGTCTCTTCCTCTTTATTTGTTAGTGTAATGTAAATGTATTGTATGGTAACCACCGGATACTAACATTAGATACTTGATGTTCTTGACTGAGGTTTTGCTCTGTATTGAGTTGAATAAGACACACCCTCCATAGCTGAAGCCACTGGTCTGTATGTAATTCATACGCACTACCTCATGCTATGTATGTGTTTATAGGCGTGTCACGGCTATGCTGAGGAACCTGATCTGTGTGTAGCTTCTGGCAGTGGAAACTTGATCTTTGTGACCCTGATACATGGACAGGAGACCCAGCCCTGCTTTGTTTGTAGTGACAGACTCTTTGATCAAACAAAGGTTTGATGCCTAGAGGGGTCCGGTCTTTGTCATTTTGATTACAATCTTTTTATTTATGTCTTTTTGTTTATTGACCACGTATTATATTAAGGCTGCAAAATTATCTAATAAAACAACTTTAAAGAAAAAGTACGACTGAAAAGCCAAATACAGTGGGCAGTGTTGATGTAGGGCAGCATTGGAGCGTCTGGGTTTAAATGAAATAACATATCTGTTATCTCAAAGATGCAGAGTATGCTAAGAAAGAACCAATTGAAAGGCGGTTTCAAAAGTTGTTTTTTTCTCATTATTGATTTAAAAAAAAATAATTCCAACAGTTATAACTTTGGTTTTTATTTAGGGGAGGTTTTTTTTTCAAATGTCTTTAAACCAATTGTGGATTTTACTTTTATTTGATAAGATATTAGATTTTTAAAAATTCAGTAATGTATTTCCTCACCATATGGCCATCTAGTGACTCCAGACTGATGCCCCTCCCCTTTCTTGTGTTTTCTATTTTTTCATCATCAGCTCCTTGACCTCTCAGTGCCTGATGCCCTGGAAGCCTGCGTTGTCTCCCTGATCCACCAGGGGGCCTCGGTCCCTCACTGGGACACCTCTCTCTGAGTCGGTCTTCACCCTGAATCCTCCAGCTCCAGTCAAGCTGTCCCACCCTGCGTCCTCTCCCTGCTCCTCTTCTCTCCCTGCTCTTTTTTCTCCTCCCCTCTGGACCCCACAGCTACACCTGGACACCCAGACATCCTTCTCCCTCCATGAGGGGCAAGGGGAGGTGCTGGGGGCCCTGGATGTGGCCCCACAGCCATGTCGTTTGGTTTCATCCGGGGACCTGGGACAACAACAACAACATGATGTGTCAACTTTAACAGGTAAGTCAAAAATGAGGCATCGAAGCGTCTTTTGAATTGGATGCATTTATTACAATTAAGTAAATTACATATTGGATCATTAATTATTATGAAAATTATCTGATGTCAAGAATTGGAAGCATAGATAAATTAAAGAGTATAAAAATGAATGAATACTGAACACTTAGCAGTAAGAGGAAATTGTTTGTTCACAGATTGGTCACTAGAGGGCAGAGTTGTATTGTGGCTGACTTATCAGTGAGCTGTGGTTGTTTAAGTGTTTTTTCTTTTCTCTTCTTTTTTCTTACCCCTGAAAACACAAACACGTGTTTAAATAACCACTTCCCACTCTCAGACCTTTGCTCAGACCTGCCGGAGTTGGAGATAGTGAGCCTCCTGGCAGAGGGTAAACCCAACTACACTCTGCGGGCAGATAGTGTGTTTGGATACGACAACGATGACTGGCTGCACACCCCCCTGGTGCCAGCAGAGGTCGTTCTTGGACTCACGTACGAGCAGATTGAAGAGACGCTCAAGTACTTCTGTGAGTATCGTGCTTATTTACTCTAGTACACCCACACATACCAGTTTGTATCATGTCCTCGTAGAATGAAAGTTAAATTAAGCCCAACTTTGTGTTTTTATGAATCATGTTCAACCTTTACTTCCATGTTAGACTTTGTTGCCTGTATACTGGCTGTCATGTTTCAAGAAATGTGAAAGAAAGTTGTGCAGCGACAAAGATATGATGGAAAAGGTGTGGGATAAGATCTCCCAACCAGTCAGTTCAGTTTGCTATAGATTAGAGACATGATGGTGTTTAAAAAGGGTGATCCAGAGACGTGCTGAGTGTCTCAGTCTGAAGTAAAGATGGGGTGAAGTTCACCCCTCTTTGAGAGACTGAATGAGCAAATTGTTCAGCATTAAATTGTCAGGAATTTGGTGATTTCATCATCCGCATTACACAACAACATTTGAAGATTCAGAGAAAGTGAAGAAATCTCTGTAGAAAAGAGATAAGGACAAAAATCTGTGCGGGGTGGCTATGACCTTTGGGCTTTCCGACGCCACAGCATGAAAAATAATTGAAAACAGCCTCTCTACTGTGGTAATCAGTCAGGATTTCTTCCATGGACCATTGTCTGTGAACACAGTTGGTCTCTGCGTAGACAAATGCAAAGTCATATAAAGAGGAAACCATATACTAACATTTTCTGTAAATGCTGGTGACTTCTGAGGGTCTGCAGCTGTTTAAGATGGATTGAGGTGAAGTGGAAAGCACTTCTGTGGTCCACAATTGCACTTTCCTTTTAGAAATCAAGGACTGAGTCAGCATCCTTCGCTCTCAGGAAAAGATGGACCTCCAGTGTTGCTTTTTTTGTGTTTTATTTTAACTAAATTTTAGGTTTTTATGATTTGCAAATCCTTATTTTTTTGGCATTCAAGTTGTAGGACTGAGTCAACATTTTACCACTCTCATGTTCATTTGTAGCCCGTACTCGACAACCTCAGTCTCTTCGACACAGACGTCATAAACTCTGAAAATTGTTAATTCAGTTCTGATCGTTTGCCTGTAAATGGATCAGATTGATTTTTGTGAAAGCTGTAACAAATTTAAAAGAGTGATGTTAACATGATAATGAGGCCGTACCTCTCATTACAGTTGGGTGCAACATTTCCAAATTAATGGCAGTTTTTAGGATTATTTAAGCTTGTCCAGGCTTTAGAGAGGACAGCACCTCTAACCAGGAGTACATTATTGACTGGGAAAAAAGAGGTTTGTGTCATTTAGGTACATTTAAAAAGGAACATCAGAACAGGTTTGTTATTCTTGAGCAGTTGTCTCTAGGAAAATGATCATAAATACACAAATTTGTATTTGTATACTGAATGATTTCGTATTTTATCCAAAAAAGAAAATCTGTGGATAAATCAGTTCAGTGTTTCTGGTGGTCTCTTGGTTGCTTTCTCGGCAGAGTGACATTGTGTTTTTTTTCCCCTCACATGTGAATCAGACATGTAAATGAGCCTAAGTCTGTGTTTATTTTGACTGGGGTGTTGGAAAACTAATCCTTAGCTCTATCTCTTACACCTTCTGCTACATTTTAGGCACATATGTCAAAAGTCACTAAGCTGATTAACCTGCTGTCATTTGGCATCTGAAACAGTTTCCGCTTTAGAGGAAATGCCTCGGTGACCAATCTGACATAACCGAGAGCAACCTAAAGAGGGTTTAACGGCAGCCATACAGACTGTCTAGACTTGGGAGGTGATGAAAGGTTTTTATCCACGTTTAGACTATTTTTGTGCATAAGTGATATAAATTTTTTTCCCCCAGCAGCCTGGTTTTCACATTATATTTTGAGGGCTTTGTGTTTAACATTGATCCGGAATAAATGAGTACTGTCTGCTGTGCAAATGCATCAAATGCCATAGAAGAATACAGTTTTTTCAGTGGGGATCTGAGCTGTACTTTCCTCCAAGATCCAAACTTCTCATGTCCGTGCTTTATAGCGACGGTTTTCTTAAGACTGTGCGGCCCTGTCCTCAGAATGCTAACTCGGCTGTTCTCAGCTGACGCCAAAACACGTGGTCCCGCCAGGACCAGGACAGACTAACCCGGTTCACACCAAGCTGTGCCAAACTAAGTGTCTGTCTGTGTGGCAGGTGGCTTATCGCGCTGTTTGTTTACAGTGTTCCTCACTCTTGTCCACCACCTCATCCTTGGTTTCCTCTGTTTGCGTTTCACTTCTAGTCTTGTTGTGTTTGTAGCTCAAAATAGCAAAGAAGGATGTTTCTCCATCATCTTGGAATTGGGCAAAAAACTGGCACATTTTTTCTCCTACTGCTTTCTCTTCTTTTCACTATTTCCGTCGTTTTTATATGTTCAAGTGCAGATTTGTTTGGAAGGAGTTTGAATGGAAAAGAAATTTATCAATCAATTCATCAATCGTTATTTATGTATTGCCAATTAAAAAGTGTGATCCCAAAACACTTCACAAAAAAAGCTTCATGAGTTCAACACTTTACAGCATTTAGCGATTTACAGTGGAGAGGAAAAACCTCCTTTAACAGGCAGAAACCTGGAGCAGGATGAGATTCATGTTAGACAGTCATCTGCCACCACTGGATTGGGTTACAAAAAGGGATAGAGGCCTATTTCAGATTGGGGTGCACAATATTATTGGTATAATATTGATATTAGCAGCTTAAAAAGTTGTGATATGACCATTTCAGCAGACATAGCCCCAAAATGTGATATGTTAAGTATGTGCATGCTATGACAACTTATGTGTGCCAACATATTTACAATATGGAGGATTTAAAGTGTCAGACAGATGTATTACTGAATATCTATATTTGAAAAAGACTACATTTATCATACATGGTAGAAACCTTTTTTTTTTTTCATTCATTTATAAAGCAGTCACGAACAGAAAAGCAATCAGATTCTAGCAGAGAGTTGGGTAACATTTTACTTGAAGGGTTATACATAAGAATGACATTATGCTGTCATAATCATGACATGACATCTGTCATGTCACCTGTCACATCATGAATAAGGCCAATGAAGGTTGTCATTAAGTGTCATTTGGTAAATTATGACACCTTTAGTGCTATAATGACAATAATGCATTACCAAACAATGTGACTATAGCACCAAAGGTTTCATCATCGACTGAATGACACTTAATGACATCATTCATTAGCCTTTTTCATGTTAATGACAGGTGTCATGTCATGATTCTGACAGCATAATGTCAGTCTTGCATGTTGCCCTTTAACTAAAGTGTTACAGAGGAGAGACTTGGTGGATGTATTGGTATTGGTATTGAAACTGGTATCATCAAGAATGAGTTTGAAAATCTCTGCAAATCAAATATCTGCAAAAATTCAAAATTATGCCTCTCTTATTTTAGATATAGACTGGAAAAGCCCAATCCACATTTGATAAAATAAAAAGTAAAAGAAGCAAACATTTGACAGCAGACACAATCATTCAAAATAAAAAATAAGCCACAGTTCCTCATAAAGGAAGACATGGGAAAACCCCTCAGTCGCCTCTGATGTCCTATTTGGCAGGGAGCTCATTTGTCTGGTTAAACTGTAAGTTTATAACAGCATGTTTTGCTTTTGTTGTGGAGCGTTGAAAGATAGCAGGTAGAGCAGGTTTGCTTTTTAATCAGTTATTATTTTCAGTGTAATCAAGTGAACAGAAGCTATCTGTAGGGGTCAAAATATGGTGAGAAATGACATTGGGTGGGACATGTTGCAGCTCTCAGTTTGCAATAGCGTTTGTTAAAGATATTGCATGTCTCACCAAGATTTTATTCAAAGTTGCATTTTTATCTCGTCTTGTTACCTCAAGCCTCTCATGAGCCTCTTGTTTTTGTTATTTGATGTAGTTGATTTAGGGTATGTAGGCATGTAAAGAGAAGATTAAATCAAAGCCTGTGATTGGAGCATCAGTTTTATGACTGGAAAAGTGACTCAGAGACGGAGCTCTTGTCCTTTTAACCTGTTATTATGTGCCTGATACTTCAAACACAACTTCCTTATAGCCTCTGTTCTTTGGAAATACTTAAGTTGTCATTGATCTTTTCTGTTTACTTTAGCTGGTTGGAGTGCCATGTCTGAGGGGTATGAATCAAAGCTGATGGGTGTGTTACCCTAAATGCACGCACTAACAAACGCCCGCAGAGGTAGAGTTTGGGAATAAGTGTGATATAACAGTTGGTGAAAGCTGCATATCCGCTGTCACTTGCGTGCGGCGTTTGACCTGGAAAGGGTACGCTTGTGGGTGAAAAATTGATGAGGAAGTAAATATTTGATGGTTGGAAAAGTGCTGCCTCTAGAGTAGCAATGGCAAGGGCAAAGGACGGACAGACAGTAAAGATATGCAAGACAGTAAACATGGAGAGCAGGTGTAGGATGACTCTGGATCACTATGACGGGACTTGAAAAGACGAAAAAGTCTAATTCCTGCACTTTGATTGGAGCTCCACCAGTTTTAAAATAACAAGATGAAAGTATCCACTCGGGATGGGCGATTAATTATCGTTCAGGATATATCGTCAGAAAAATCCTCCATGATAAATCTTTGCCGTCTCATGATAAATACGATAAATGCAAGTTGATGACGTAACCGAGAGCGTCAGACTCGCAGCCATAGACCACAAAGAGCAGAATAACAAACAAACAAACATGGCCGAAGATAATGAAGATGTTTCTGAGCAGCTTGTTACTGAACGAGGCTCCACATGAGGGATTTCCTTCAAGATTGGGGTTTAGATGATTTCAATCAGGTCAGCCTGACATCGGACAGTGGGTCTGCTGCTGTTCATTCTGTGCAATAAGAGTTTTTAACAAATGTTGAAAATATTTTCACATTTGAGACTTGTTTGATTTCATCAGTTTTCTCCATAAACTACCACTCAAACTTGTCGTTGAGTGTCTTATTTGACTACTCCAAGTGGTGTTCCAAAGACAAAACGAGTCAAAAATATAGACTGGATTGGAATTTTAACAATTTTTATCAGGACTTTTATTATTATTGGCAGAATGGCAAATCTTACTGTGATAATTTTTTAGGCCATATCTCCCATCCCTACTATCCGCCTGATAACCCAATTTACTCTATCTACTCTTATGGGGGCGGTCCCTTGATCCTCAGAAGCTGTTTATTATTTTTCTTTTAATTATTTTAACATAATTTCATACATTAAAAATGTTGTTTGGTCTGAAATTTTGTTAAAGCACTTCCTATATATAAAGACGTTTTCAAAGAAGATTAATGCATTTTCCCATCCCTACAATGAAAACATGTTTTTTCTTGTTTTCTCTCCGTAATCTCAGCCATCACATCTATACTCATAAAACACTCTCGCTATACAGCCTTCATCAGACCCTGAACAGTGGGTGTGGCTGTGTCTGCAGCAATGTGACGCAGAGCCTTCTCTCTGTCTGATGTTACGTATGTGCACTGAACAAGATCAGCCATTGGTATAGGCGGACCCTACCATCTCCCTCATGTCCAAAGGGGTGGGTGGGCTCGATGCAGCATCCTTTTAGACTGCGTCAATCATTCCATTCTGAATTGTTTAATCATTTTCAAACACATAATGCTCATCTCTTTGAGCTCAGCCTATATAGCATAATATCATCATTTATGTGGAGTGGTTTAGATATTTCTTCCTCCATCACCCCTCCTCTTCATGCTCCCCTCTTTTCTTACCCGGTAGTCCAACGTGGCCAGGTGCACGGAGGCAGGCGTGACGACAGATGGCCCGTACAGTCTGAGGGGATTATTCATTAACACAGAGGAGCTCAGATTCTCTCACACACAAACACAGGTGTATACACCCACTCAGGCAGGCTAGCGGATACAGTTTCTTCCATCACACCGGCCAGCAGAATGATGCTGAAGACACAGCCGGTGTGTCTCAGCGTAGTAAACAGACAGTAAGGTCAGAAGAGCAAAGGATTTAACGGACCGACCAAGAAGCAGAGGGCATTTTTCTTCAGTCACCATGGAGGTATGGAGCTCCTCTGCCTCTGAGGAGGAAGAGGAAGAGAAGATCACTGCCAGTGCTGTGGAGGAAGTTGTGGAGGAAGTCGTGGTAGAAGAAAAGAAATGCCACAACAGCAATAACAATAATAACAATAACAACAACAACAAAGGCAGCCTTTGCCAGGAGGTGACGCAAGGTGAGACGCAAGAAACTGCATGTTAAATTAAAGAGTTATAGAAGGTGCAAGGGTCAGATCAGTGACCTATGGAGCCAACGTTTGAATAAGAGAGTTCAGAAAGAGAAAAAAAAAGTCATCGTGTTTTATGGTTTTTCTCCTCTGCATGTCTCCTACTGCTGTTTGGTGTCATTATCCCTACTTTGCATTGTCATGGTTTTGGTTATCTAAGCGCTTAAATACTTAATGGTGCACAGCATGTTCTGCAGGCTGCAGTGATGTCACTGAAAGTGCATCACACAGATAATGAATCCATTCAGTAAAATATCCTTTTCAACTTAAATTGTGATCCATTATTAGTAAAACAGAAAGGGACCTTAGATTTATTCCAGTTTGATTTTGACTGTTTGGGGTTAGTCTGGTGAAGGTCACTGAGTCTGTGTGCGGTGTGTTTGCTGCACCAGCATAATAAAAAACTGTGTACATGTTAGCATTATTCACAGCTGATGTTTTTAGATGAAGGTCAGGCTGTCGAATAAAGGCACCGTATTTTAGTGTTTTTGGATTTCTGCCCTCCTGACGGGGATGGACTGTGAAGAGAAAAGGTTTTTTGTAATCAGAAGGAAGTAAAAGAATCTAATGAGACTGAAGGAATGATCATTTTCTAACAAATGATTGCTGTTAAACCTTAAACAATGTGGTCTGTGGCTCAGGAGGACAGTGACTGCAGGTGCATGGACTGTGCTGCTGCCCTAGTTTCTGCACAGTGTTGTCAGACGTCCTTGCTTGTCCTATATGACAATGTCTAACTTAGGATGTTTTAATGAATATCTTCAAAAAATAAGATTATAAGTGTACTTTGGTGTAAAGCAGCTTTTACAGAAATTATAAATTTAGTCTTTTTTGTTTGTTTAATTGATTTTACATCTCAGATTAAAAATGTAAACCCCTGGTTTGACCACAGCTGATTATATGAGCAGGGATTTTGCTCTATTCCTCCTCTGTCAGGGGCGTTCTTTGTCTGAGCGAGCATGTGGCTGAGTGAGAAATGCACAAATACTGCGACATGGGCACCTTTCCAAAAAACAGGACTCTCTTCAAGTCTTTTTATGATGCAGTAAAATAAATAAATCAGATAAACTTTGCTCGCTGCTTTTGTTGTGTTTAGCGTGTTTTATGTTTATATCTATGTAGCTGATGTCACTTTCAGTACAAAATAAGAGCACCTACGTCACCAGGGTTATAGGTACAGTATTAGGCTAGCAGTTCAGGGTAACCGCCTGGATTAAGCTCAACAAAAAAACCCTAAAACCCCTAGCTGGCAGCACAGCGTCTTCTCTGATCTGTTCTGTGCCGTAGCCCACAGGTCGAGAGGAAACGGACCACGATACTCTGCCAGAGGAGACTTTATGGATATAGAGATAAGACGCATTCATCCAAGCAGAAATTAGCTGTCAAGATGCCACCGAAATATCCCACACAACATGATGCTTAAATGAGACTAGGACAAATAAGTAGACTTGCACACTGTCGATAGATGTGTTAATCTGCACGTGTGTGTGTAGAGTAAAATATCTCAAACCAGCAAACAGCCCAAGATTGTCTTTTTTTGATAGAGATGCAATCTTCTTAGAGGCTTTAATAGGATTGAAGGAAGTTGAACAGTTATCTGATTAACCTTTGTGAATTTAGAGAAGGCAATTTGATCACACAGTTAACATTTCAGTCCCCAAGAAGATTGATGTGCTGTTATAATATTAATCATTATTGATTATCATTGAAGGGCGAGTTAATAGATTATTAACAGGGTTGTTTTCATCGTCACTAAGATCAAGAAACAGCGATTTGATATGAGAAACGGACACCATGACTCTGGTTTTGATGAGTACGTCAGTCAAAACCCTGTAAAGGTTTTTGGTGGAGTTCAGCTTTGACGCTCATTCTTGATTTTCGAGGCAGCGTGATCGGTTCACCTCAAGCTCCATTATCACCACGTTAATCACATGACAGGATCATCATGGTCGGCAGATGGCATTCGCACTATTGTAGAGTAATCACTGACGTTAAAGAGACTAGTTTTCTTTCCAATTCAAATTACTCACCGCTTTGTCGCTGAGTGAAACACAAAATCTGCTCTTTGGGGCTTCTGACATATTAGGTGACCTCTGACCTTTCTCTGACAGGCCTGGTGAAATAACTTTCACTGTTTTGCTCTTAAGACAGTTTTATTTCTGCATTTCTTTTAGCTTCAATTAATGAAAATGGAAACAGTAAATCACCTTGTAGCACTATTGACAAGATGCACTCTGTATATTTAATGCTAAGCCTGCAGTATAGCTTGTATGCAGAGGCTCCGGGCAAAAGCCCAAGGTTGAATTCTTTCCATTAGTTTGATTAGACATTGATACGGCTATTCCATCCTGTTTGTAGGCCGAATTCAAGGACCTTGATCTAATTACTTTACTGTGTGGCAACCTCCCATCTCTTAAGTCTGGCTAAGCTTTGTGAGGCTACAGAACTGATACTGATTTAGATGAATTAGAGTTATATTCAGGGCCCTCCTGGTTGTTCCAAAACTAAAGATGACTGAGACTTTTTCAATCAGGAACGACCTGCCAGAGAAGATGAGGCTCACAGGGTCAGTTACATCACCTCTTCAAACCCACTTCTACAGATTTGTTTTTATGTGATGTTGTCCTCTTATTGCTTTTATCGCCTTCGACCCTTTCAGTTATTTTTATCTCTGAATTCATTTTGTTTTATTGCTTCTGCCTCCCTCCTCTTTTACTCTGCTATGGTGGTCCTCTTGGTCTCAGTTCAGGTGGATCTTGTGTTTTATATTTTTGGGTCAGTATCAGTACGTGGCTGATGATAATGTTCATTATTCCCCGGGTTGTTCAGCTGTTGTTTTGTTTGTTTGTTTTTTAATTTTTTTGATTATTTTATTTTCAGTTTCATATATATGCAAAATCTACAAAAAAAAAAGAGTCAATATACCAACAGTATACAGACAAAATTTCCCAAGAATTCCCCCCCCAAAAAAAAGATAGATATGGTCGCAGGTGTTGTTTTGTTTGTTGTAGTAAACTAGGATCAAGATCAAGATTTACTTTATTGCCCCTTGAGGGAAATTTGTCTTAGACAGTAGAGCTCTGTTTGCTGCCGTACATAAAATACACATAGAGTAACAAATACGCACAAACAAAACAGGTATAACAGAAAGAGGAAAGGGTTCAGCGGTCGCATGTTCACAGTGTGTACCATAGTGCACATTTCAGGAGATTATGATAGCACAATAATCATGAGCATCCCTTATGGTAAGAAAGTGCGAAAGTGCTTTCCAGACAAATAAGAACTGAGTAAGTGAAAAATAATTATGGCGAGAGAAGCTGATAAAGGAATCTGAAAAAGTAAAACTTAATGAACAAGATATAAATGCGGAAGAGCAGTAAAAAAATAAAATTAAAAAATAAAGGATAAAGTTGTTCATATCATTTAGAGTTATTACTGGCTGACTCAAGCAGTTATTTTTCAGCCTTACAGCATCAAACCAGCTGCGGAACAATAATTAACTGTACGGCTTGATTTCTATTTCAAATGCACAAAACCAACATTTAAAGTTTGCATTTTTATTTATTTTAATTCATTGTTTTTAATATCCTGCTTGAATCCTGCTTGTGCTACATTATATGTATGAAAAATGCTTAACGAATAAAGTCTGATTGATAGATTTAAAAATTACGAAAACCTTAACACACTACTTTGCTGAGGAGTTATTTTATATTCAGTCCTTACAAGAAGTTAACCTTTAAAACAGAAATACACCCCCTTTAAATACATTGACATTTAATTACTGACCACTTCCACTTCCTTGTGTTTGTTTATGGCCGCCCCAAAGTGGAGGCAAACAATCGGATTTGAAGCAAGTAGCAGGTCAATGGTCAGTCACTGCGTTCTTGCTCATGCTGTACATGTCCCGCTGCTATGAATGCTGTCAGATAAGCCCCGCCTGTGTCACAGGTTGAGCTATATTGGTGTCCAGGGGAGCGAGGTCTTTATTGGCGTCTTATCTGGACTAGAAAGGATCAAGCTAAGAGGATCAGTATGAGGCTGACCGCATGGATGTGTGTTGTGGTTTGTGTCTGTGGGATCTTTGAAGAGAACAAAACATTTATCAGACGCTCGTTTATACAGAGACAGAAATGTGTAAAAACCGAGTGTGTTTGTTAAAGGAAATCATCTTTATTCTCTTGGTGTCATAATAAACCACTTTAAATATGTTCAAATAGGAGCCAGAAATATCATAGTTGAGATATTTGTCTTTCCTGCTCAAACATAAATAGATGGATTGAGCTAAACTTTTCTCCCGGCCTCTGTTTTATTATCGCTCATGTTCCTTCTTAGACACTCAGGAGGATTTCATTGTTTCTATTCCTGCTCTGTGTGTCCTCTGTGTTCCTGCTCTCTATCCCATTCATTAAATCCCCTCTCTCTCTCTCTCTCTCTCCCCCCCCTCCCTCAGTGCTGTGCTCAGACAGAGTGGGCCAGGTCACCAAGACGTATCATGACATCAAGGCAGTCACCCACCTCCTGGAAGAGGTAAGAAAGCTGGGGACACAAAGCAGATGAATGGGATTATGGGAGATTATAGTGACCACCGTGTTTGTTGACCTTTTTTGCACTTTAGTCTCTGTTTGTGCCGTCACATAAAAAGTGCATAAAAAAGATTTTTCCACCTTTACTGATTGCTCACCTGCCATGTTTTTAAAACATTATGCAGCTAGAAATCTCTTCTTTCTGAAACGGAAATATCATCCTACAGAAAGAACGGGATCTGGAGTTAGCTGCGCGAATCGGACAATCCCTCCTCAAGCAGAACCAAGAACTCACCACGCGTAATGAGATGCTGGATGAGCAGCTTGAAACTGCAAAAGAAGAGGTAAAATCAGATAATAGTCGGATACATAATAGATTAATCGCGGTTCTGCGACAGTCTGAGGAGCTGAAGTGATTTAAAAACATTGTACTCCATAGATTGCCCAGCTTCGCCATGAACTCACGATGCGAGATGACCTCCTCCAGTTTTACGCCAGCACTGAAGAGATGGAGAATTCTGAAGCACACTCGCTGTAAGTTTACACACAAACACAAACACACACAGTACACAGAGTTTTGGATGATTCAGGAATAGAAACCAAAGTTTGTAGGAGAAAAGATTAGCTAAGACTACTTTGACCACAGGGGGGCGCCAAAATTGACACAAACCTTAAGTTCCTCACAGGAGCTTTAAGTTATAAATCATAATAATTATTACTCTTTATACCACTCCTCTATATGAAATTTTATTTATCATAGCTGTTAATTTAAAGATACCAGTAGATGTATTAACTTTAAAGAAATTAGTCTAGCCGTCTAACGTTGATTATCTTTCTGCTCGGGTGTGTTCTGCAAGTGCAAGATAAGATTTTTTTCTCCTATGAGGAAAAAAAAACGAGTCATCTCATGTAGACTTTGTTCCTGCAGGATGAAAAGGAATAGTTCGTGCACTTCTCTCACCAACCTCGTCCAATACGACTTCCTGCAGCAGAAACTGAAGGATCTGGAAGACGAGAACCGCAAACTGCGAATAGAGGTGAGCAACACTGTGAGACCGTCACACAGAGAAAGCTCCAAGAAAACTTAGTCCCACATGTGAGATGAAAACTGTATTTTTATGGTCATATCTGTATCAAATGTAGAGAAGGATTCATAAATTTACATTTACACGAGATTCAGTAACTTTAACTTTAAAAGCTTCCTCTAAGTGACAAACATTATCCCTGCAGGCCAGCGAGCTCACAACAGAGACAACCAACTATGAGGAGCAGGAACAGGAGCTGATGATGGTGTGTGTGGACGAGCTCTGTAAGTACCCCCGTCTTGTTTCATCTTATGCAAACAATGCTAATTTGATCAATTACTGGTGTATTTACAGGACTTGTGTGTTTCAGCGTCCGTTAATAAGCAGGTCGTTGACCTTTCTGACGAGCTGGCAAGGAAAGTGGAGGACTGTCTTCGACAACAGGAAGAGATCAGCTCGCTGCTCGCTCAGATTGTTGACCTGCAGGCTCGCTGTAAAGGGGTGAGGGACACAAATACACACAGAGATTTTCCTTTCAAGGTGTCATTGAGTAGCTAACAGGAGCAGTGGCTTTACAAAGAGCGATGTGACCGATCTTTATCATGCTATGTGATTAGGATCAAAGCTTAACCATATATTTTCCTCTCTTTCTCTCTTTTTCTCCAGCTCACCAATGAAAATGAGGAACTCAATCAAAGCCTGAATGCCTCCCGTGAGGAGCAACAGAAACTTAAATCAGAGGTAAGAAACTCAAAATCAACGAAGACATGTCTCTGGATGAATCATTGTTATAGGGATTAAGGAGCATAAAGAGAAAGAAAAAAGGTTAAATTAGGCTTGGGACGATAATCAGTAAATCAATTAATTGCATGATAAACAAAAAATAAACTCGATAATTTTTCCAGCCTCAATATATCACCTTATGTTTGTCTTGCACCTCCAAACATGCTGGATGACCAGAGGGTTCACTCTGTGCATCGGTCTCAGCACCTGAGCGCGTTTGTGCCTTAGTGGAATGAAATGAAGGGAGTGAACCATTGAAAGGGTGTTCTTGCATTATTATGATATATTAATAATCTTTCCCTCTTTGTTACGGACTGGATGGGGTGGAGTCACATCTTTGACGTAGGACAGCGTCTTAAAGGGAACATGAGACCATAGCCTATCTACACACGTCCAAAACCAACTTTGATTTGTTTATTTATTTGACACTGAATATATTGACACAGACAAAATGATGTTGGTTATTGTCATAAATTTCGATTAATCGCCCAGCCCTATATATTAACATTACATTTTTGGTTATTTTGGTCTCGATAATGTCGATAATCGTATCATTTATCGTTTGTTTACATCTAGTCTGAGTGCCTGTCGTCAGACTGTAGACTGGGGTATTAATACACTGACGCATGGCCTGGCTTTGTTGCAGTGCCTTAAACCGAAATTTAGCCCATAGTGGGAATATTTCCCACACTAGTCACTGTATGTGAACAACTTTAAACCAAGAAAATGAACCCTGTTATATCAGGGTCCTTTGTCATAGTTACTCCCGCTCTAAAAAATGAAAAATAGGTGGATTCAACTTGTGTCTGCAATTAGAAGAGGACTGTATGCCTGAAAGAAGCACAGATACAGTGGATTGTTTGGTCAAAGTCTACACACAGGTCCCCACACAGACCTGTTTGTATGCATCTTTGGCTCAAAGGATTCTTGTTCTGCAGTTAGTCAGAAATGTCTCCACCTGCCTGCAGCTCAAGGACCTACAGGACAAGTACTCGGAGTGTGAGGACATGCTGCAAGAGGCCAGAGAGGACATCAAGAACCTGCGAAATAAAAGTCTCCCCAACAGCACGGTGCAGCGGTACACTGCGCTGGCCTCCGTCCTCCCCATGGACTCTCTGGCTGCAGAGATAGAGGGCACCTTCCGCAAAGGCCTCGACAACCCAGCTCCCTCAGAGTACAAGTGAGTCTGTGATTTTATCAATGTCCTCAGAAACCTTCAGGGTTTCATTCACACCAAAAGGACAAACTGATGTTGGTTTGTACGATCCAGAGCACAAAGATGGACAGCTGATTATGGGTTACACGGCAGGGCTGGTTTGAGAGCTTTCTGAGGGTGTTTCCATGTTACGCTACTGCAACACTTTCTGGAATTTGTTTTCACTGTGGCCTCAATCCAATTTGTCTGTTGTGGTGACTGCACATGAGGCATGTACTTATGTTATGACTTCAGCTAATCCAAATCACTTCACTGTGAAGAAATAACATGCAGGTTAAAAAGGAGTATAGATGTGCGGACAGGGAGGACAACTCAAAAGCAAGATCTGAGGCTGAGATGTAATCAGTTCAAATGAGGACAAAGTTTAAATGTCCTGTTTCCTCCGACAGGAACCACCCCTGGCGTGTTTTTGAAACTGTCAAAGTAGTGAACAAGGCCGTGAGGTTGCGGTCTCAGTGCCCCTCCCCGGGTCTGCCAGGCTCCAGTCCTCTATCTGCACGTTCAAGCTGTGCCAGCACACCCAGAACCAGCTACTACGGCTCTGATAACATCAGCATCAACCTGGAGGACAAGCCCAGCTCCAATAGTTCTCAAAGAGAGGACAACGGGTAGGTTTCAGTGTGTAGTAACAGCAAATAAAAGCACTGTTGTTATAAGTTGAATGTACATATTCAAAATAGTCTAAATTTGTCACATCTCTTCACCACAGCGTCAGTGGGCCGAAGCGTCTGGGCCAGCCCGGCACACCAGGAGGCCAGGACCTGGAGGCGGCTCTGCGCAGCCTCTCAGATCGTCAGCAGAATCACTCCTCAGAGCGGCCTTTCTTCGATGTGGAGCGAGAGCGGAAACTTCACGCCTTAGTAGCAAACTGCGAAGAGGGCGAGGCCTCCAGCGGCTTCCTGACTCCAAATGACAGCCTGGTTTCCAGCCCAGGAGCATCCACGGGTACCAACTACTCAAACGGCAGCTCACGGCACTCCTGTGGCTCCTCTGGGGGATCGAGGTCCTACCTGCCTGACCGCCTGCAGATCGTCAAACCTCTGGAAGGTAAAATCTTCAAATCAAGACTGTGTCATTTCCATTACTATAGATAAAAGACATAACCGAACTTTGAGGGTGAAAATGAAGTAAAATGTCAGTGCTTCTGTTTGATTATTACTCCTGTATTGTTTGACTTCCCTTACTTTCTCTCTTGTTTTCAGGGTCAGTGACTCTGCATCAGTGGCAGCAGTTAGCCAAACCAAACCTTGGAGGCATCCTGCACCCGCGACCTGGCGTCCTGACTAAAGACTTCAGGGAGCTGGAGGTGGACGTGCAGCACATCTACAGTCTGAATGACCTGGAGGAGGATGAGCCCGACTTGTCACAGTTGTCTGGAGCTCACAGCTTGGGTACGACACATGTCATTACAAAGCTTGACTGGTTTTTGAGATGTCCGTTTCATTAAATCAGCATTCCCCACTGTCCTTCTCTCTGTCTGTCTGTCTCCTCTCTTTTGTTGAATCTCATGAAATGTGAGTTTCTTCATGTGTAGTTACATTTGCCTTGTCTCCCTCCATGACCTCACAGTCTCTCCATCTGGTCCAAACCTCCCTCAGACCTCTCCCACACATACCATTACCACCTGCAATGTCCTCCAACCCTCCCTCCTCATCCCCTCATTCTCCACTAGGTAAGATATACTCGATGTATACATGTGATCTACTCCACCACTGCCTTTGTGAGGTTTTATGGGGATATTGTGTTGGTCTGTTGTTTCTTTTTAAGTAAGATTTGATTAGATTTGTAGGAACTGGATTTTTTCTTCGCTTTATGAATCTCAGAGGCTTTAAAGACCCACTCTGATGAAAATCATGTTTTTCTTGTTGTCTACATGTTCTTTTGGCATTTTTGTGATGTTACTGGACGTATCATGAGAAAACTAAGTGCAAAATTACATTTCTGAGTATTTCTTTACTCAAATCACTGTGGACCTCTGGCAGACGAGAACAGCAGGCTCAGATTCAGGGAGATTTCTTATGTCACAAATCCAAGCTCCGCCCCCTGAGTCATCGCAGATTGCAATGCTCGTAAGAAAGCTAAAGCTTAAGATATTAGCTTTCATCATTTCCCTAAAGACATTAGTGTCCGGGAGTTGAATAGCTCTTATATTACCTGCTACTTCTACTACACCAGCAATGTTAGGCTACAAGCTAGCGTGAAGAGGAGTGTGCAGAGCAGTGCTGTCTCCGCCCACGACTCAGGTGAATAGCTGATGAGCTACTGGAGCTCTGAAGAAGAAAAGCCCTTAAAAATGGTCTTTTTAAACATGGTCATTTTATGTTGTAGGGTTCTTGTATTGTCTGGGTTTTTTATGACAAATGAAATTTGCCTTCAATTCGGAGGCCTTGTTTTTAACTGAGCTGTTGTTTTTTATTTGTTTTTATTTCCATGTGCTGATGTTCTGTACTTTACGACTGCTTGTCAAAGCACTTTAGAAACTTCTGTTTTTAAAAATGCTATAAAAATAAAGTTATCATTATTATTATTATTATTATTATTATTATTATTATTATTATTATTATTATTATTATTATTAAAAATGAAACAGGTAACATGATTTTGGCTAAAGCCTAAATAATCACAACTTAAAGACCACTGAGAAAACTTTAAATAGTAAAAAAAAACAAAAAGATCGTAGTGGGACTTTAAAGCGTTTCTGAGGAAAGATTTGGGTGCGTTCATTAATTCGTTTTGGTCATCTAAGATTTGATGCAGCTCCTCATCATGTTCTCACTCTGCCCCTCCATTTTCTTCCTCTGAATTTCTGCTCTCTACCCTCCTCAGCGAGAGAAAACGCCTGTCCAAGCTCTTCCTCCAACTTTAAAAGAAGCCTGTGGGGCAAAGTAAGAGTGTAGGGTTGTGTTGGTTTGGCAGGAATGGCAGAGGCACGGCTTTATGTTTGTTTGAAAACTTTTTTTTTTAGCCTTTTCTGCTTTAATGAAGTTGTAAATTTTAGGTCAGAGGCGAAGAGTTTACACATTTGCTGTGAACTAACAGGAATGATTAAACGCCCGTCTTCTGCTTCCTACTAACACTTCTCTAACACAGCTGAACTGTAAAGTCTTTTTTGTTTGACTCCACTCAGCATGTCTCATTACATGTTTAAATGTATTTTCCTCCCTTTAGGTTTTTATCCAGGCAAACAATCAGCTCCTGAAGCTCCTGCCCCACTGACACCATGTTTATCCATATATTTATCCATATTACAGACCTCAATGACGAATGAACTAACTCGGACTGTTTTGATTGTTTCGTTTTATTCATCATTTGTTAAAATCTTGCATGAGCGTTTAACAGGAGGAGCTAAGTTTGGGACTTTGATCACCTGATAATGTTTTTAATCTGAATTTTCTTCCTTTTTTCTGCAGGCTTCGCTCTCTCAGCCTGCCACCTTGTCGGAACTGTGAGCTCGTGAGCACTTCGTGGCCATCTCATATGCAGCACTTTGGCCTCAGAGGTCAGACCACCTCCACCACCATGACCACAAATCTCACCACTCCAAGACTTGGACTCGTGCAGCTGCTGCAGGAGCGCGGCATCTCTGCCTCTTCTCAATGCCATCATAACCAGCACTACAACCAGAGCACTACACCCTCGGACTCATCATTGAAAGACAGAGGAGGAGGAGGCTCGCGATCATTGGACAGAGACGGAGGAAGGAACATTTTCAGTTTGAACTTGGTGGCAAAGCTTCAGAGTTTGGGGCTGCACAGAGTGGCAGCCTGGGGGATGAAGAGACAGCATGAAGCAAAGAGAGGGACAGATGTCCTCTGAAGTTTGCTCACAGGTCGACTCCTCTCTTCGTCTCTGGAGTGACTCTGTATCATGACTCAGACTCAACAGTTCAGAGCTTACAGCTCTGCTGTCTTAACAAAAGCCACATCAAGTGCTAGAGCCATAAGTGAAGTTGTCTGTAGTGTACAGTAACGTTGTTTTCTATGAATCTGTGTACAGTAGTTTTGTGTGCATATGACATCCTCATCTCAGGACTGTTTCCTGATCACCTGATCACCACTTTGTTTGACTGCAACATGATATATGATTTACTTTTGTTTTGCACAAAAAAAACATGAAAACAAAAATATTTTTATACTTTGTCTTGTGATCATCATTTTACACATTTATCCTGCCACTAGTAAAAAAGAAAAAAAAACCTTATCACCTGTTTTTGACCAGAGTTTCCAAAGCGGATCATAAGTAACACAGCTGTTTTTTGGGGGAGGGGACACTAATGCAGTAAGTCAACACTGACCCTGTCTCACTGAAGAATGTTCAAATGCACTAAAACACCCTGGTCTTCCTGCTAAGAAGCTGCTGAGGTATACTCTCTGTGTGAGACTGTAAAGCTCAACACTTGTGTACAAGTTCAAAAAGCAATGAATGAAACGTTTGGCAGTTTAGCGATTGCTTGTAAACGGCATGTTTTCACAGAAGAGTGTCACCTGAAGGCTCTCGTGGACTTTCTTCTTCTGAGCCAATAAAAAAAAGCAGCTTTGCCACGCTGCATCGAAGACAGCGGATAGGTTTTTTTTCTTTTTTTATCCTCAAGCAATATGTCTGTAAACTATACTGCTGAAAAAAATCTTGCTTGTGCTGTATTTAATGTCATCAGGGATTTTGAAATCACTGGGATCTAAATGAACTCAATATTTGTTTCTGTGACTTTTTCATGATGTTATTTAAAGGCTAGTCGAAGAGTGTGTGTTTTATTTAAACTGCATGACTCTTTAAAACACGTCAAAATCAACTGTAGCAAAGAGGCATAGGATACTGTAGGTTAAAAAGGGAAGAAATCATGAACACAAGTCGTAATAATTTGTGTTGCATCAACCAAACCACTGTTTCTCTGCACTGCAGTTTGTCTGTACTGTGTTTGCACCACAGCTGTACATATATGTGTGTAACATTTTTCCACATGTGGATAAATCTTTGCATTTCCATTGAGCACAGGTTTCCCTCTTTTTTTTCTATCTATTTTTTGTATACTGAAAAAAAACACAACTGAATCTTGGGATACTTCTGCAAAAAAGGGTTTTATTTATAAAGTTTCAAGAACAGTTAAACATTAACTGCTTATTAACAAAAGCAGGAAGTCTGAGCTCTCATGATCACTCCACGTCTCGGCGCCCAAAGTCCACCCAGCCCTGGTAGTCGCGATCCAACATGCAGTCCGTGTTCATCAGCTCTGTGAACAAACCAGTCCTACATGAACCACACACAGCGTTCAGTAAACAGATCTGAGCGTCCTACTGGAGCTCTGCCCACATACTCTTCAATCAAACTGGCACAAGCAGGACAAAAAAAAAACAGTCAAAAAGCCATCATGCCCCAACCCCCGGCATACCTGAGATAGCTTGCATGATTTGTTTCGTCATTATCTCGCGTTCATCCTCAGATAGGTGTGTTCGTCTCTGTGTCCGTCTGAGCGCCGGCTCTTCTCTGCCAACGGAGTCTCTCACTTTCGCCCTCTTGTCTAGAAGCTGCTTGAGTCCATGAGTGTCTTTAGCCTCTCTGGGTGAGGAGGCTTCACCAGACACAAGCAGTGCAACCAACAGTGCAAACACGAGGATGACTTTCCCTGACATGTCTGCGTGTGGGAAAGAAAAAAGCTGATTTACATTTCATCAAAGAAACAAAGTGTCTCAGAGGGAAAAGTTACTCTACCTGTGGAGATGAGATCAGTGCACAGTGAAATCCAAGACCAATCCAACTTCAGGCTCAGTCCTGGTGACTTCGAACACGTCCTTTTATACTGAAGTTTGGCGAAGGTTCGAAAAAATCAAACACAGATAACGGCGTTCACTGATTGATTGGTGGTCGGATATGCGTAAAGGAAAAACCCACCGCTGCACCAACAAACCCATCACTCCATTATTGTGACTTACTTGGAAATGTGTTTTTCGCACCGCAATAATAATAAAAAAAAAATCAATGTGTTTACAGAAGAAATCCAATACTACTTTACAGGCGAGGAGAGAGGCTCTGATGAAACTGTGCAGCTGCTTGTTTTAAAAACATTAGATTAGATAACTCCTCAAAACATCTCCACTAATACAGAATTATAAATGTTAGAGGAAGAAAACAAACTATAAATGTCTGTGCAGCATTTGTGTACCTTAATTATGATGCTGCATGAGTTTTATTCACCTGAACTCAAAGAGAAGAGGAGCTAAATATTATCATGACCTTCAAAAAGAAGCTAACTGTGTAAACTTAAGAGGACTGAGTGATGCTGTGGTCTGGACTTTCCTCGTGACGTACGCTCTACCCTTTTAAAGACAAAAACACGTCAAGGAGGACAGTTGACATATGAGTTGTTTACATCCTCTATAGATTTTTGGCACTATTTACTATCATGTTTCCACTCACAACATTTGAAGAAGGTGTCGCATGAACACGGCCTGGAGGTGTTGCCTAGCAGTGAAAGCATCGTCAGGCAGGTGGATTTAATCTCAATGACAGGGATTATGAGCTGCGCTTTGATTTATCTACTGAGTCGAAGTGACAGCAGCACAATGAGAGCGGGGACTGCTCATGCACATGTTCACCTGTTCATGAGAGTCTAACTGATCTCTGTGCTGCAGACATAATCCAGCAGGTTGTTTTGGATGACATTTAAACGATACACACACACTCTGTCTGACCTCGGTCTCTTTGTTTTATAATCCTGGATGAGGAAGAATGTAACAAAACACAAGACACTGAACCTTCTATACACTGGTGCGACAAAAACCAACGCCCCAGAATCAGTCAGATAGATCTCCCTGACGCCACACACGCCACAGATGGCATGTTTTTTTGACCTGTTGCCCAGGTTACATTCACACTTAAAATACCACAGAAAAAACCTCAGAGCTCCCTCTGTTTTATTTTCATTGATGTTCAGCGGTGTCCTCTCAACTATGTGTGGATCTTTAAGGCTGTTGAAAAGGTTACGATAAGTCATTTCATTTAGGGGTTGAATTGTACAATCTTCATTCTGATATCAATATACTGTTGCAGCTGCTTGTTACTTGTCATATGTATTCCTAACTGTAGCTAATACTGTGATAAAAGAGTTTAATGGTCCTAATGAGTCAAAGCTGCAGCCAAAAAAGTGTCATGTTTGTTATCTCAGACTTTTCTCGATGGGTGTGTTCAACATACTTGAGCGTTTAAGATTTTTCTGTCTATCACTTTTTTTTTTTTTTTACTTGACAGGAGGTGGGATAAACTTCCAAGTAAAGGTGTGACCATGATCAGCATACCTTGGAATATCATTATCCAACTAAAGAAACAAGGAACTATTTATGTTCTCTGGTCACGTACAGTGTTTTCAAAACGCTCTTTCAAATAATAATTAGTGCGTTACGCAAGTAAGCTCCCCAGATTACAGAGGAAAAACTTCATGTAGAGGCAAAATACAAAGTTTTACATAACAGAGTTTGTGATAAAGGTGATATGGTGCAGGTACTGGTATCTGCAAAGATAACAGCTCACTCAAACTATGCAATGAATCAGCAAACTCACCCAATACGGGTAACCATAAACTGCAGAAAAAGATCTATTCATGTGACCAATACTGCTACAGTTACTCTGTGAGAATGACACTCTGAGCGGTCATGACCCTTGAAGGAGGCGGAGGCAGGAGTCTAATCCGCCGTAATATCAAGGTCAAACACACCGTAACACCGAGTTAGACACCCACATGAGAGATGAATGTTTCCGATCGCTTGCTTCTCTAGTTATACCAACTTTAGTAGCGATCGCACGATAGCAATACACAGAGCCATGCGCTCAACCAAAATGCCACTCTATAGCCACAAATAATGCTCAGAACAGCACCTAACTTCATCAACAGTACATATAGGGTCCTAGCAAAAGTACCAGCCACCAAACATCTTTTTAACTTCGCCTAATTTCTTTAGCAAAGAGACTAAACACAACTCACCCACTCTCCTCCAGCAGCAGCTTGTTTGTGGGGGGAGCCCTGACGAGTCGATCACAGAGTGCAACGGAGTTTCGCAGCTCAAGGAAGAACATTTACAATCATTACTTTGAAGTAATAGTCATCATATTAATCATTTTGCACTGCAGACGCGGTAGTTCTTCTGCCTTAGCATCTTGGTCTGATTGCATTTCCATGAAGAAGTGATCATAAATATCACACATGGCCCTGTTCACCCTCCATACCAATCTGCCCGTTGGAACCCTCCCGGCACCCTAAAAAGCTCCCTGTTTCCCCGGGGACTCTTTTACCCGCACACCCTGGGAGTGGAGACAGATAGGTACAGGTAAGTGTTTTGTATGTTCACAACAGCTTAAACTTAATATTAAATCTGCTCGGACTTCTCCACTTTAACTTGTGTCTCTCATAGATAGTGCGGCTAAATCAACCCCGACCGCCACACGACCTGTGATCGTCTGTAAGCAACACATCATTAATCTCAATAAAAGTATTTTTTTTTTCTCTGAAATACTTTTCAGACTCATCTGTTAACATGTCGTGTTCAGTTTTTTATCTATACAATCCTACAATGACCCTTCAATTTATACACTTGTTGCTAGCTTCCTCAACCCTCAGCTACCTGACATGGGGGAGAGTGGGGTGAGTTGAGCAACCCCCTGTTGCTTGGAAATGGTAAAAGAAATTAATCATGTGACATGAAAAATGGCTCGTCTTACCCCACTCTCCTCTACTGCAAAGGAGACTGAAGAGACCTCCGTTAAACGCTCCCTCCAAAAATTCTTTAAGAGAGAAAAAAACTTCAATCCTGCTTTTTGCCACTTAAATGTGAGAGTGATTTATATCAAGTAGCTCCTATTATAAGGCCAGTATTAGGCTGCCAAATACCTATCAGTTTTGGTGTATGTATTTTCCATTGTTAACAACATTCACTGCAAAGTCTGCAGTGTGGCATCAAAGATTACATTAAAATAATAAGTACTCATTTATCCCCAAAGGGAAATTCAGACAGCAACAGTATTGACTGACAATGTGTATTATCAAATAAAGAAAGCACTCTTCCAACTATTTATTTATTTATCAATGCAGAGGTGGTGCAAAAGGCAAAAAAAAATCATTTATTAAAGCTGTTATTGACTTCAGTTAACCATGTCAGTGTTCTATGAGTTTTGGCTTTTAATTTATGTACTTTTCAAATGTCTCTGTACATGCCAAAGAGTGACAGTAGCAAAATTAAATACATTTTAAAAGAGAGAGAGAGAGAGAAAAGATTGTGCCCAAAACTGTGACTTTTTTACTTTTCATTTTCCTTGGGAATTTCAGAAAGCCTTGTGTCGAGTTTATCTGAGGTGATGTAAAACCGGATAACTGTGGGGTAGCAGTCTTTCTAGAAAAGTAGCAAAGAAAAATAATCTTTATTTTTATCAGTGAGACACCCATCAAGCTGCCAAACTAGCTGTTCCACCTGTCACTAACACTTTTGTCCACACCTATTAGGTTTCTGAAAAAGTATTATCTGCATACCACACATTGTTGTGACGGGGTCAGACTCTTTGTACCTGCTGCAGGCTGCTATAAATGCCCGTTTCTCTTGCAGAGACACTCATCGTTGAACTCTCAACTCATCTCCATCCTCCATCCTCCAGCTCAACCTCTTATCATAGCTATGTCTTTCAGCCACCGAAGCTACAGCTCCCGCAGCATCTCCAGCTCCAGCCTGAGCGGAGGGATGCCGCTGGTGGGATCCGGTCAGGCTCGCATTTCCTCCGGCTTTTTCCAGAGCCGCACGCCCAGCGTGTACGGGGGTGCTGGGGGCATGGGGACCCGCATCTCTCAGTCGATCTTCTCCTCCGGGACTGCGGACTCGTTTGGGGAGAGTTCAGTGATCACCAATGAGAAGCTGACCATGCAGAACCTCAATGACCGTCTGGCTTCCTACCTGGACAAGGTATGCCATGATGATGATGATGATGATGATGATGATGATAAAGGTGTTAAGGAGGATTATCACAAACCAAACATTATTACTGCATGACAGTTGATCCAAACTGGACTTAGGGGAAAATACATTTGAGGTATCTCCTCCTAAAACAGCTGATGAATTCATGTCAAATATAGACCTATGATCAGACCTGAAACCCAGATTCATGAGTAACACCCACAAACTGTAAACTATAGGGGACAGGTTTACAATTCTTAATGTATGAGGTACAACAAGAGGTGAACAAGACCACTGATGCATGTTTTGCTGAGCTCACTGATTCCTCTTAATCGTGAGATCACTCTTTTTGCTTGTACACATTTTCAAAGTCAAAGATCTCTGCACATGAAAACAGGTCAGTCAGTAATGCACTTGAAGTTTACACACATTTTATTAAGTAGTATGCTATTGCATAATCTAGTACACTATAGTTTGGCAAAGTTAAGTATCATAAAGTTAATGTAGTATAGTTACTCGTGTTTACTGTACTGTAGTTTGGTTTGGTGTGGTGTGAAAGTGTATAAAGTATAGTACAGTTTAATGTCATTTAGTAAAGGTAAGTGAAGTATTTTATCGTATAGTATTGTTTAGTTTTCTATAGAAAGTACAGTAAAATACAGTATGGCAGTGTAAAATACAGTAGGATATAGGTTAATAAAGAGAAGTTTTGTATAGACAAGTATAGCATAGTGAGGATAAGTCAAGTATTGTGTTGGTTAATAGTAAAGTTCAGTGAAATATAGTTTAGTAAAGGTTAACATAGTGTTATTTTGTTTCTTATTGTATAGTTAAGTAAAGTATTGGTTAGTTATAAATGTTTAGTCATGTATATTAGTAAAGTAAAGATACAATAGAGTATAGTTGTGCTTTATAGTATAGTATAATATAGTATAGTACAGTATAGTATATAATAGTATGGTATGATATGGTATGGTATGGTATAGTATGGGATGGGATAGTATGGGATACTATAGTATAGTATAGTATGGTATGGTATATTGTAGTATAGTATTGTATAGTATGGGATGTATAGTATAGTATAGTATAGTATCGGATAGTATGGGATAGTATAGGATAGTATAGTATGGGATAGTATATTATAGTATCGTTTAATATAGTATAGTATCGGAAAGGATAGGATAGGATGGTGTAGCACAGGTGTACTAGATTATACTGTAGTTTTGTATTGTATAATAAATGTAGTATTGCAAAGTCGAGTATATTTATGTTAAGTACAGTTAAGTATAGGACAATATTGTATAGCTATATTTACTACAGTATAGGTCAATTAAGTCTAGATCAGTCTAGTGTGACATAGCATAGTAAAGTATAGTATTGTGAGGATTGATATTGCACAGTAGAGTTTTGTGTGATTTGGTTTAGTACAGGAAAGAATAGTAGAGGATGGCATAACATACTAGTCTCATGAAACACTAGTATTTTGTAGTTTAGTATTGTACAGTTGAAGTTCGTATAATATAGCAAAGTGTAGTCTGGAATAGTCTAGTGGAGAGCCAGAAATGAGAGTCATTTATATGAATATGTTTCCTGTCTGATGTCGCCCTCTCCCGTGTGCAGGTGCGCTCCTTGGAGGCAGCTAACAGGAAGCTGGAGCTGCAGATCAGAGAGTACTATGAGAAGAGATCACCGACAGTTTCCAGAGACTTCACCGCCTTCTTTGCTACTATCAGTGATCTCCGAGCTCAGGTACACAGGCTCACGTTTTACTGTTACATTTTTTTTCTGCTGCTCACAAAACTGACTCATAAGTAAACTGACTGTTTATCTGTTTATACCCTTTATAGATCATGATGAAATATGCAGACAATCAGAAAATCCTCCTGCAGATTGACAACGCAAGACTGGCAGCTGATGACTTTAAAATGAAGTGTGTTTACATCCCTCTTTCCCAACACAGAAATTACAAATACATTCTCAACTTTTTCATTTTGTTTGGAAAGATTTGAGTTTATTTGACTTGAAGATCATTTACAGTCACAAAAACAACAGAAAGAAGAAGACAGAGGCAAATTTTTATGACTTAAATCACAAAATCTCCATCTGTCTCTTGAAGGTTTGAGACAGAGCTGAACATGCACAACATGGTAGAGGCAGATGTGGCCCGTCTCAGGGGGGTCCGGGACAGCCTGACCCTGTCTATCGCTGACTTGGAGGTGCAGATTGAAGGTCTCAAAGAGGAGCTGGCCTATATGAAGACTAACCATGAAGAGGTGAGAGCCAATCAGAGCCACAGAAAGTTCTCTGTGTGGGGTTTAAACATACTAAATAGTGTTACAGCAGGGAAGCTGGTTTCTGTGACAACATGAGGCGCCCTCTGCTGGTATTGGCTGGTACGGCAAACAGCTATTGTGCAAAGAACTCATTTACAAAAGCATTTCTCATGTCCAAATTGCAGGAGATGTGCCAGCTGAGGATCCAGCAGACAGGTACCGTGAATGTGGAGGTAGACAGTGCAGCTTCTGTTGATCTAAACAAGGTTCTGGAGGAGATGAGAGAGCAGTATGAAGCCGCGGCAATAAAGAACAAGCAGGAGCTCGAGAAATGGTTCCAAGCAAAGGTGAGGCATGAGAAAACAAATCATTTAAAGCAGTATTTTCAGAAAGTAACGATTTGTTTTAGCTGTGAGTGTGGATTTATTTTGTTTTTGTTTTTGTGTGTAAAAAGATGGAAACTCTCCAGAATGAAATCTCCGTATGCTCCAAAGAGGTGAAGACGTACAGCTCAGAGCTGTCCGAGCTGAAGAGGACCTACCAGAGTTTGGAGATCACTCGTCAGGGCATCATCACAGAGGTACATCACAGATAATGTAATACTTTGTGATATCATACAAAATATACAACTCTTAGTTGAGAACCACTGAGCTAGAGTGTGTTATTTGAAAGAGGATTAGGGCCACAAGGAAGAGAAAAAATGATTACAGGAGGAAGATTTTTTTACATTTTCATTTCGAGATTAAAGTCAAAATATAAATAAATCGTAATGAGAAAAAATAAAAATTTTAAATTCTCGAAATTTCAACAATTTTCATGACATCTCAACATTTTATAATCTCAAAATGTCGACTTCAATCTTGAAATTCCAATTTTTGATCTTGAAATTTTAACTTTATTGACATAATTTAGATTTTTAATCTGAAATTCCGACTTTAATCTTGAAATTCCGACTTTAATCTCCTTCCTGTAATTATTTTTTTTCTGGTCATGTGGCCCTAATCCTCTTTCGAGTTATCGCTCATAACAAAGTAAGCAGTGTTGTGAATTAAGTGTATAGAGTTTCCCATCAGGTAGGAGGTGCACCTGTTTTCTGTTATCACTCACAGCTGTCCATCTGCGTTGTAGATCCAATGCCGGCAGCAGAACCTGGAGGAGTATAAAAGTCGGTACAGCATTCAGCTCAGCCAGCTGCAGGCGAGCATCAACATGCTGGAGACGGAGCTGCAGCAGCTCAGAGTCTCCCTGGAGCATCAGCAGGGCGAGTACAACCTGCTGCTGGACATCAAGATGAGGCTGGAGCTAGAGATCGCAGAGTACAGGAGGCTGCTGGAGGGAGAGCTGCATGAGAAGAAGCAATATGAAGAAAAGAAGTGAGAGATTTAATATTTTACACCCTCTATAACTTTCTGTCTCAACCCAGAAGAATAACAGATAAATGATTGACAAATTTTCCTCTCATAGGGTGTTGGTCATCACAAAAGTTGAGGAGAAAGTTGAAGGTAGGAGTCCTGATCATTCGCTGAATTATATCTCTTATACTTCAGACACATCCTTCATCTTTGTTTGTTGTCTTCTCTGCAGAGCATAAACCCCACATAGAGAGAAGGGTGAAGACCATCGTGGAGGAGATCATTGATGGAAGGGTGGTATCATCCAGTGTTGACACCGAAGTTACGGATATTCAGTAACACTCCTGCTGCTACTGAACACACACCCTCGTCTCCTTTAATCCTGCCTGATGAATAGATTTCTGTAGTCAGCTGTTTCAAATTCTGAACAAACTAAAACATGTTTAAAAAACTGTTTTCTGGGACTTTCCATCTTTTTCTTTTCATTCTAACAATAAAGTGAATCCTACAGGAGATTATATTTTGTTGATGGATGCTCTTTTGAGTCAAAATGAGTCCATTATATGATTGAAAGCCATGAGCAAAGATAAAGAGAATTGTGATACATACAACAAAGTTGGCAATGAGTTCAGAAATGAGTTTATTACTTATATTTGAACAATTTCGAGTTTATTTACAATATTTGTGCAAAGATTTGGAATAATTGCAAATAAGACTGTCACAGCAGGTGTTAAATAAAGGACATTAAAACCAAAAACAAGAACTGTAATGCTTTTTTCTATTGTTTTCACTCATCGTTGGTCTCCTCTTTACTTTTTTTATGATTTACTTTGTCAGAAAAGTCATAAAAACTCAATTAATAAGTCAAAATATGGCATTAATTTTGAAGTTAATGCTACACACAGTTCAGGATGTAATTCCAGTAAGACACCACCGGATGTCACTCTTGTCTCGATCTCAAAGTGAAGTTCTTGTAGGTGTTTGTGGAGAGTACAGCCGTATTTTATGTACTGGAAACACACTTAGAAATTAGATTTGAGTTTACATTAAATAACGGAAAAAGCATAAAATCAGTGCATAAGTTGATGCTGTACTGCAAAAGACATTAATTCTTTATGCCTCTGAATCTGTTTTTTACATAATGGTTAAAAAAAACAGATTTGGTCTGTGTGGTCACTCCTGTGTCATCAGAGGTGTCTCATCTAGGTGGAGTTGAATCAAGCAAAGACTTTAAGGCTCATATTATCAAAATGTCAATGATTCACCCGTTCAAAAAATTAATCCATCAGCCTTAAAGGCTCCCCTGCTTTCACTGCTTTGTGCTGAAGTGTATTAACCAGCTGCTTTCATTCATCAGTGTTATAATCAAAGAGGATATTACTCATTTGTGTTGCTGTCTAGCCCATAAAAAGATCACTCTGCATTTCCAGACGAGACAATTTAACAAACAAAAAAAACTAAGTACCGTGTGACATTTTAATATATCAACATGCACATAAGAGCCGTGAATAACACTCATGCATATATATATATATTTTTAATCATCTTTTAATTCCAAAGTTTTTTCATTCTTTATTTCTCTCTTGTATTTATAGCTGCTGTAAATTTGGAATTTCCCCTTGTGGGATGAATAAAGGAATATCTTATCTCTAATCTCACCTTACATTATCACACTATCGCTGCTTCCACCTCAGAGAAATGCCTTTCTCAGAGTTAAAACTATATATTTGATTTGCCCTCCAGTTTCTAAAGGTCAGGAAAAAATACAAAGATAAAAGACTAGGGCCCCGGTGGGGCACTGGCGGGCCCGAGCCGTGTCGCGCCGCCCCCAGCACGACCGCCTCCCCCTCCCAATCGCGTCACACTCAAGGTCCAAAGATGGTGTGCGCACTTGTCTGTGGTCATTTACCATTATAATGAATGGGAGGCGCAGTTTCTACCAAAACGCTTGCTGCAGACAAACTACATGTCCTATTTGAAAAAAGTCTGGAACATGAGTGAGGGCACAAACACAGCTTCGAGATATCCAAATGGCAAGTGACTCCTCTTTCCGGTTTTGCCGAGAGAGCGATGCGTTTGAGCCATTGAGCGATGGGCAGGAAAAACTTGACTTTTTCTCCTGCCATAGGGGGGCGCTCTTTTTGGGGAGAAAAAATTCCTTCACAAATGTGTTGATGGCTGAACATTGCATCATCCTAGAAAACTTGGAGGCCAGTGAGGACCAAAATACAAGTTACAAGACTTTTAAGAATGTGGATATTTGGGTCCTCTCTGGCGCCCCCTTGAACCTAAACCGTGGGGTGCAGCGTCATGATTTGTACAACATTGAAAGGCCATGGGGTGTAGATTGGCCTGAGCAAATTTGGTGTTGGTGGGACGAAAGCTTTAGGAGGAGTTAGCCACATTCCAATGTGTGGAATGTGGATTTTTGGGTCATCTTTGGCGCCCCCTAGAACGTAAACCGTGGAGTGCAGCGTCATGATTTTTACAACTTTGAATGGCCATGGGGTGTAGATTGGCCTGAGCAAATTTGGTGTCAGTGGGACGAAAGCCTTAGGAGTAGTTAGCCACATTCCAATGTGTGCGGATCGGCAAAAAATGCAAAATAGCCCTTTAACCGTACATTTTACAGATACGTGCGCATTGACTTTTTCGTAGATCTTATTGAGATACACGTGATTGTCAAATTTTGTGTCAATATGACAAAGCGTACAGGCGTGACACTCAACAATGTGTATTTTCACCTTAGGGGACAAGAAAAAATTGACTTTTTTCTCCTTCCATGGGGGGGCGCTCTTTTGGGGAGTAAAAATTCCTTCACAAATTAGTGGAGCAGACAAATGCATAATATAGCCCGAATCGTTCACTTTGTTATACAAGCATGAAATTTGGTACATATACTCTTCAAACCCCACTCTTTTCAAAAATAACGTTAGCCACGCAAAATTCCAAGATGGCGGCCCCAAAATCCAAGATGTCCGCCCCAAAAATGTGGTTTTTCCTTTATAACTCAAAATGACTTGATTTTAAGCCCCATACATATATTGAAGTTGAATATAAAGTTGGGTATTGCGGACATTTTGGTAGCCAGTACATTTCTGTATCCATTACGGTTCTCGAGATACAGCATATAGATACTTGTACAGAATTGGGAGAGTGAGAAATTTGTAACACCGATTGTTGTTACGTGCATATGGTTGCATGAAAATATCATTTTCATTATCTGTTATTTTCATGAGGGTTATAACATTAAATTTGAAAAACAAGATGGTGTCCAAGTTGGCTGCCATTGCCTTGAAGTAATCCGATCTTAGTGACTATGAAACATTAACTTTTGGCATGCACATATTTTTGGTCTATGCATCCAATGGGGCCATTGCAGTACAGAATTTAGATGTTTATACAGTACAAGCTTGCAGATGTAATAGAGTGAATATCGGCACACAACCAGGGCACACTGGTGATATCACTGCTGTGTAACTCAGCATGACCTCCAGGGGTTCTTTCAGCATGAGAACCAGTCCTTCCCTGTTGCATTGAGCAAGGGTGGAAAATTGTACACTTGCCAGAAGTCTCAGCTGACCCCTATCCTTGAGAATTATGTCCCACAAGTTGACAAGGAACCTGAGGCAGACGTTCTCATTGTAGATGGGTCAGCTTTGGACCACGCCCTGCCACCAAAAAGATCCAAGACTTTTGAGGACTATGCAGCTCTCGACTTCCTACCTGTGATCTACATGTACTCCAGCAAGTACACAATGACACATCTGGTCTTTGATGTGTAAAACCCATCAAGCCTTAAAGCTGAGACCAGGTCCAAACGTGGCCAGGGGGAAGACGCAAGGTAACAAATAAGAACACCATGCTATCTAACTGGCATAACTTCCTGAGGCACAATGACAACAAAACAGAGTTGTCCCACCCTTGCCGAAAAGGTTGCACAAATGTTTGCCCTAAATACCGTCATCGTCACAAAGGGACCTGCTGTCCTCAGCACTCGTGCAACTGGTCTTGATGGACTGGATAAATGCTGTCACGAGGAAGCGGACTGCCGCATCTTTGTGCACGCCAAACTGGTAGCAACTGGTAGCCAATCCATCATGATCAAGGCAAATGACACAGATGTTCTGGTCTTAGCAATAAGTGTATTCAGCGGTCTCCAAGAGGTTGGCCTACAGCATATGTGGCTTGCATTTAGGCAAGGTCAGACTCTGCGCTGGATCAGTGTGCATGACATATTTCAGCATGTTGGCCAGGAGAAGGTCAAAGGCATGCTCTTCTTCCATGCCTTTACAGGATGTGACACTGTGTCTGCCTTCCGCAACAAAGGCAAGAAAATGGCTTGGCATACATGGGACATATGTCCAGAATCCTTGCCTGTATTCGCCAAACTGGGTATTTACCCTCCCACAGTGGAGGACTGCGACATAGAGGTGCTTGAGAAGCTTGTCATTCTCATGAATGACAGATCCAGCACAGCTGCTACTGTGGATGAGGCCAGGCTTGACTTGTTTGCCAGAAAGCAGAGGCCCTATGAGTCTATCCCACCAACCAGAGCAGCTCTACTCCAACACACCAGGCGTGCTGCCTATCAGGCTGGTTGTGTGTGGGCCCAGGCAACCCAGTGTCAGCCAGAAGAAGTGGACCCTGCAGACTGGGGATGTCAAAATGTTGGTGAGGAATGGCAGATCTTCTGGACAGCCAACTCTCCAATAGCCAAGAAGACAGCCTCCACGTGGCCTCCCCCTCAAGTAGCCAGAGAGTAGTTGCCCTTTAAGCGAAACAAATGTCTTCGCAATGTCCACAATGTCCAACAGACCCCCCCACCTCCCATACCCAGTAGTAACAGAATCCATTGAAAAATCTCTTCTGTCACTTATTTTGGGTTTCAAACTGAGGTGTTGAATTTTGGATTCTGGGCAAACAAACCACTAGGGGGCGCACCCATATTGTTTGCGGTGTTTTTTTAAAACCTTATACACATACCTAACACCATAACAAAAATCAGAAAATTGTCACAAAATGCCTAATTTTTAACCTTTTTTGACAAGTTTCATCCTTCTGAATTCATGATTCATCTCTGCTGAATTCATGATTACTTCAAGGCAATGGCAGCCATCTTGGACACCATGCACGTAACAACAATCGGTGTTACAAATTTCTCACTCTCCCAATTCTGTACAAGTATCTATATGCTATATCTCAAGAACCGTAATGGATACAGAGATGTACTGGCTACCAAAATGTCCGCAATACCCAACTTTATATTCAACTTCAATATATGTATGGGGCATAAAATAAAGTCATTTTGAGTTATAAAGGAAAAAACACATTTTGGGGCGGACATCTTGGATTTTTGGGCCGCCATCTTGGAATTTTGCGTGGCTAACGTTATTTTTGAAAAGAGTGGGGTTTGAAGAGTATATGTACCAAATTTCATGCTTGTATAACAAAGTGAACAATTATTTCCTTATCTGCTCAGCTAAAAAAGCATAAATAAGTGAACTGAGTAACCCTCCCACCCTCACCCACCCCCCTCCTTATTATGGCTAGTGGTGGCTGTGGCATGGCTCTGCCCCTAAGCTCATTCCAGAGCTTAGGGGCAGCAGCGGCAAATGCTCTGTCCCCTCTGAGCTTCAGCCTTGTACTGGGGACGGTCAGTAAAAGCTGATCAGCTGATCTTAGGGGTCGGGGTGGGCAATAAGGCTGTAGCATCTCCGAAATATAGGGTGGAGCAAGGTTGTTCAGGCCCTTAAAAACAAATGCTAAAAGCTTAAAATGAATTCTGTACTGAACAGGGAGCCAGTGTAAGGACGCCAGGATGGGGGTGATGTGCTCACGCCTGCGGGTCTGTGTCAGGAGACGTGCAGCAGAGTTCTGCATAAGCTGCAGGCGGGCAAGGGAAGCCTGGCTAATCCCTACGTACAAGGAGTTGCAGTAATCAAGACGGGTAGTGATAAAAGCATGGATTAATTTTTCCAGGTCAGGTCTTGATAAAATGGGCTTCACCTTCGCTATTTGGCGTAGCTGATAAAAACTTTTTTGTACCACCCCGCTGATCTGCTTGTCAAATTTAAAATCAGGGTCAAATTTAACTCCCAGATTAGTGACGACCTCTTTAAGGTAGGGTGAGAGGGAGCCTAGGTCGAAAACCCTTAAAACAGGCAGAAAAAAGAGAAAACTAAAAAAAAAAAAAAGAAGAGTATTTCTGAAAACAAAAAAAAACAACAAAAAAAACACCCTAAGAAAACTAAAAAACAAAAAAGAAATATTTCTGATTCTTGGGGTTAAGAAAGCCTGAGAAGTGGAAGAAGTAACTTCCCCGAAGTAAGGAAGTACTTAAAAAAAAAAAACTCTTCAAAAAGAAATCTCCAAAAACAAAAATAAATTAAGACAACTGATGAAAAAACAAAAAAGAAAAAAAAACATCAACATGGGAAAAAAAAAAAAATTCTAAAAAAAAAAAAAAAAAACTACTGGAAAGAAAATTAAAAAACAACAAACAAAAGCACCCATAACCCGGTGTTTTTCACACAAAAAATAAAATAAACCTTGCGGTTTTCCGTCCCATGGGAGGGTTTTTATCCCCCTCCTCGAGCTACCACCTTACCGTGGTGGAGGGGTTTGTGTGTCCCAATGAGAGTTAATTCTGATTTACTCTTGCTGTTGTCAAAAAGTGCTAAAATTTCTCTGAATTTCGCATGTTAAGTAGGCCCATGTCAGTTTTAATCCTTGCAGGACTCTTGTTTTCACTTTTCATCAGCAGAGGAAAAGCTTTTGGATAACTGATTAATATAGAGTTCAGGGGAAAGTATATCTGCAATGTATAATCAATAATGACTTTATCTTCATGAGTAAATATGATTTGTACATTTAAAGAGAACTATTTTTTAATTTTGGTTCAACAATGGACAGAAGTAGACAGGCAAGATGGGCGTCTGTAAAGTTCAGTTTAACAGCTGGTTTGTCATACTAAGTTTTCTTATTTAACCCATCAATACATATCAATTCATAAAGCATCTATTACAAAAACAGCTCAAATCAATGTGGGTTAACAGCAGGTTTGAAAAATACATGATTGTTATAGGGTGTGCTTTTTTTTACATTTAAATGTGAAAAATTCAAATGTAAACAAACAACAAGAGAATATGGCATCAAAGGAACAATTCCGTGATGACATCATTATGACATCATCACGGCTTTCATCTCGTGTTACTAACTGGAAGTAGAGCAGCTTTCCAGGGTATCGTTTGAACCTTTCAGCGAGTAGCTACACTTAAAGAAAGAGACAATCGAAATCTTCAAAGTGAAACATAGACCTACTGGTAAAAACGTGAAAAAGCGAGAAAGCGAAAAGCAAAGATGGAAAACATGTCCGAGGAAACCCACGGCGAAATGACGGATCCACAGCACGTCCACCTAAGGTAAGGAGAAAAAAAACGGTTCAAGGGGTCCCTGTGTGAAGGTGTTTCTATAAAACCGCGCCTCAACCTTTTTCTTTCTGCTTCTTTTCATTCACATGAAAATTTTTCCTTGTTTGTATTGAATGTGTCATATACTAACAGACTGAAATAAAGTATGTACACAGCGCCCTAACTTTATTGAAATGAAGTCATGTGTTTGGAGGTTAAGGCTCTGTTTGTGTAGATACCAACAGTTTGGGTCGGGTCAGAACTGCTGACATTCATACAGCTCATTCAGACGACTCAGAGAATGAGAGTATTTGGAATTTTCCAATATTTATCATGTCTCAGATTTGTGCACATCAGTTTGTGAATGACAGATATTGTATAGAAAGACTTAGCTTTCAGACCCTTTACAACAAGATCTTCAGTGCTTCTCATCTTTTTCTTTTAGCTTCCTATCTGAAAGCTCTGTGGAGGAAATGGCTCAAGACAGACCAGATCAAGATGAGACAGAGAAAACGGAGATTGATAACAGCATCATACAGAGACTTCAAGACAGACCAGATCAAGATGAGACAGAGAAAACGGAGATTGATAACCGCATCATACAGAGACTTCAATCTGGCTGGATAGGCACTCTTCAGAGACTTCAAGACAGACCAGATCAAGATGAGACAGAGAAAACGGAGATTGATAACCGCATCATACAGAGACTTCAATCTGGCTGGATAGGCACTCTTCATGTCGTTTTCCTGGTGCTGCTTTTAGTCCTAATCACTGTCATTGTTGGCCTGAGCATCAATGTTAAGCAGTTACAGAAAGAAAGGAGTCAGCTGAGACAGCTTCTAGAATCAACACACATGGGACTGAACCACACCATGGAAGTAAATCAAAAAGTGAGCCAGAGTCTGAACTTCACCGTGGAAGAAAATCAAAAACTGAGGCTGAGTCTGAACTACACCATGGAGGAGAATCTGAACCTGAGCCTGAGTCTGAACAACACCATGGAAGAAAATCAGAAATTGAGCAGAAGACTAAACTACACCATGGAAGAGAATCTGAACCTGAGCCTGAGTCTGAACTACACCATGGAAGAGAATCTGAACCTGAGCCTGAGTCTGAACAACACCATGGAAGAAAATCAAAAACTCAGGCTGTGTCTGAACTACACCATGGAAGAGAATCTGAACCTGAGCCTGAGTCTGAACAACACCATGGAAGAAAATCAGAAATTGAGCAGAAGACTAAACTACACCATGGAAGATAATCAGAAATTGAGCCTGAGTCTGAACAACACCATGGAAGAAAATCAGAAATTGAGCAGAAGACTAAACCACACCATGGAAGAAAATCAAAAACTGAGCCTGAGTCTGAGCTACTCCATGGAAGAAAATCAGAGACTGAGCCGAAGACTAAACCACACCATGGAAGTAAATCAAAAAGTGAGCCAGAGTCTGAACTTCACCGTGGAAGAAAATCAAAAACTGAGGCTGAGTCTGAACTACACCATGGAGGAGAATCTGAACCTGAGCCTGAGTCTGAACAACACCATGGAAGAAAATCAGAAATTGAGCAGAAGACTAAACTACACCATGGAAGAGAATCTGAATCTGAGCCAAAGATTAAACCACACCAAGGAAGAAAATCAAAAACTGAGGCTGAGTCTGAACTACACCATGGAAGAGAATCTGAACCTGAGCCTGAGTCTGAACAGCACCAAGGAAGAAAATCAAAAACTGAGCCTGAGTCTGAGCTACTCCATGGAAGAAAATCAGAGACTGAGCCGAAGACTAAACCACACCATGGCAGAAAAGTCACAGCTTCAAGTGCAGATTGAGGAGATGAAAATCATATTGAATTCTACTATGGAAAACCGTGACTCTTTCAGAAAAGACAAAATCAAATATCAACAGCTTTTGATCAATGAAAGGCAGACCTCAACTCAACTAAAAGCTGAAAATCAACGTCAACAATCAATTCTGATGTCGGAGAAACTATCTTTCCTCTGGAGATTCTGTGATAAAGGCACCCTGCAATGTTCACGCTGCCTTCCTGGTTGGGCTGAGCACGCCACACGCTGCTTCCATTTGGCATCACAACCAATGAAGTGGGAAGATGCTCGTAGGGAGTGTTTAAATGAAGGTGCTGACCTGGCTGTTGTCTTGAATGCTGCAGACCAGGCATTTCTGACCAACATGACTTTCCAGTTTACACAGCAGCATCCAAATGTACTGTTCCATTCAGCATGGATCGGGTTGCACGACATGGTGCAGGATAACAGATTTGTGTGGGTAAATGGTATCAAGTCCAAGTCAGATTTGAAGTTCTGGATGCCTGGAGAGCCAAACAATGCTGTGGCTCAATGGGACAAAAACCGTGCAGGACAGGACTGTGTTGTCATTGTCCCTCCAAAGACTGTTGGACAGAAAGGCTGGCTGAACTCCTGGGATGATATTGTCTGTCGAGGCCAGCGGCACTACATTTGTGAAACCAAAGCTCTTATTTTGTCTGGAGTGAAAACTGAGGAATGATGAGTTTATAACAATTTAGAATAAGTATGAATTAATGTGAAATAAATGTTCTTTATTTTGATAATGATATGGCATTATTATTTGGATTTTAATGTGGCCTATATAATAGACTGTTTTTTGTTCTTTTTTTAGTCATATCTATCTATCTATCTATCTATCTATCTATCTATCTATCTATCTATCTATCTATCACAGAATGGAGATGACATGGATTAAGGTGAAGTCAGTTGCAAGTTCAACATTTGTTAAAAAAAAAAAAAGAACAATATGACTGGAATGAGCGTTTAATCAAATAAATGTGAACAGAAACATTTTTAGGGCAGAAAAACATTATCACGAGACTTTTGGATTTCTGTCCTGCAGTTATGGAAGAATATGAGGTAACACCGGGAAATAAACCTCTGTTCATCCCATGGTGGAGAAATTTATATTAATTTATATAATAAGGCATTGTTATGGATTTAAGACAGCTATTTTTGTCAGAATTGATATTGAATGGTAGCAGAGTACAGGAACAATAGAAACCTTGTCATATTGAAAAGTGTTTGCAGTTATTTGGGACAGGTAAAAATGTGTGATCTTTCAAAACACAAACTCATTTTTTAGCGAAGAGAGGGTCATACTTTTTGCTCTTTTGAAAAGGACTGAATCCAATTTGAACTCCTTAGCTGGCAGGCTGACACTACTCTGGCCTTCCAAGGGAGGGCAGCATCTCCCCTTCAGCTGTTTCATCACAGCTGTAGTTATTCACATTTCCACCATTTGACTTTCAGTTTCGCTCAACATAACGTTTTCAGCAAAAATAAAAAATAAAAAAAGAGGGCATATATTCTTACTCTACACTCATAGATAGTATATATATATATAGGCCTACAGTCTATGGCAGTGGTTCTCAACTGGTCTCACTCTGGGACCCACACTTTTTTATGGTCCTTATGTGGCAACCCACTTTTATAAAATTCAAACCAGGCAAATTTATTTTTTACAAAAAACGAACCTTTACAGACTCAAATCTTTGACATAAATACTCCTATTTTGTTGAATAAAGTGCATTTCAGAGCACATGAACTGAGGGCGACAACTACTAAAGTTTCGTATACAGAAAATATCAAATATCAAATTGCACACAATGGAGACAAGCAAAATGAAATATTTGACTTATTTGCATCTCTGCGTTCAGAGCATATTCAGAAGAACACGAGGAGGACCGAGCAACAGCATTGACAAAAGTGAATAAATATCAAATTGCACAAAATAAAGACCATGAAAAACATGTAATTTTACTGCATTCAGGCCACATTAATAAGAAACCGAGGAGGACCATGACATGATGCGTGCCTTTCAAAATAAGCTATTTTTCAAAATAAAAAAACGTGTCAAACATCAGATGCGTATTAAATATTTACTTTTTTGATCAGCTGTTCACGACCCATCCAGAACGTGTCTGGGACCCACTTTTGGGTCGGGACCCACCAGTTGAGAACCACTGTTCTATGGTTACGCCACACAATCTCATTCAGTTTACAGTACATGCTGAAGTCCCGCCCATACCGGAACAGGATTGGTCCCCTCTGCTGTTGGCGCTTCCCATCAGCTTCTATGATTGGATATATTCATTTTGGACGGCGGCTGTTACGTCATTATTTCCAACCGTGTAAGGTGTTAAATTTCAAATCTACTCATTGTGGCTGGAGCATGGTGCTGGTGCAGGTAATGCTCTGTCATTTCACTGAAAAATGCGAGATTGTTCTCCTAAATAAACACGAACCAACCAAAGAAAAGGAAAGAACCACCACACGAAGCATTGCGACTTAATCATCAGGCAGGTTGAATTTTACACCCCTCTCACCCCCTAAATAAGAGACCATATTCATCTGCTGTTTCGTCTCCTTTAATCGCTTTTCATCAGGATGTCGGTACTCTCGTTAGTGCTACTGCTGCTATACCAACATACAGCAACTGTCTCAAATGGTTTGTTTTGATTTTCCTTTCTGTTCAGAACTTCGCCTATTTATTTGTATAACTTTTATTTTTTGCTGTGTTTTGTTTGCACCTGATAGGAATGCCTCCCATTTCATTGTACATTTACAATAACAATATCAAGATATTCTACCCTAGTGTATTCTATTTGACCTGGCACTAGACCTCTTATTTTGTCGACTTTCAGTTTCCGTTCCCCACTCCATTACCCACGCAGAAAGTGTTTCCTCTGCCCGACCTTTCTCCTACAGGTGGCGATCACTTCAAGCTGATCATCCAGACTTTTTAAATTAATATTTCTTTTCCCCCTTTCTTTCTTGCTACTGAAAACTCCAATAAATCTGACAATTACTCTGAGGAGAGGATCTGGGTTTCAGGGTGGAGAATACACCGGTTGCAGGACAGTGCGCGAGACGGTGAAGCATGGGCTGGAAATGTCAAATTTATTGCGGTTTACAAAAGCTCTACAACATCCGGTTTAGCTGTCAATATAAACCTGGGATAATAAAGGTTTGGGGGGGAAACGCAAATATCATTTCCAGAGTAACATGTGGTCATAGGTTTACACAGGTTCAAGTATATATCTTGAACTTTTTTAAAGATAAGTCTATCTATCTATCTATCTATCTATCTATCTATCTATCTATCTATCTATCTATCTATCTATCTATCTCTTAAACTTTTCTAAAGATCCATATTCATGTCCTGTGCACAGCATTATCAGTCCTTGTAGCTTGCAGGTGATGGTAGGAGCCACAGAGGGGACTGAATACCTCCTTTTTTCAACCCTGGTACCATCCTTTAAGCCTTTTAACAACAACAATAATAGTAATAATAATAATAATAATAATAATAAACTTTATTTGTATGGCACTTTTCTTGAACAGTTGTCACAAAGTGCTTTATAGTCATCAAAATAAAAAGGGTCAGACAACAAGACATAAACCTTAACAAAAAGTACACTTGCAGCCAAAGTCCCGGGGCCTATTCTACGAAGCAGGATTACTGCTTAGCAAGGTAACTTCGAGGGTAAGTTTGGGGTTTCCTGTTCTACGACACGGGTTCACTTCTTAGCGAGGTGAGTCTCCATGGCAACGTACGCTGAACGGCTAACCTGCTCTGGGGCAGGTTAGGTTCCAGATTGAACTCACCGAGTATAAAAACCCCACCCACTGACCAATGAGCTCTCTCAAAAAATGGCTTGTCTGTTCTTGGAGGATCCTATAGACCTTGGTGCTGGCATTGTTCGAGGAGCACTCCGGCGCGCGAGAGTTTTCAGGGACTGCATGGACCCACTTACTTTTCTGGATGACCACCTTTATGAAAGGCTCAAAAAATGTAAACATGATAGGAATGAACAAATGAATGAATTCATCTTGGAAATAAATTAGACATGTCTGGTGCATGTTAAAAGCGCATGTTGAACAGTGCTATTTCAGGGTTATAATGGCATCAAAGATTTTTTGCGCATTATATTTACGCATTGAGACTGTCTGCAATTTTCTGCGGTCTTTCGCTCTCTGGCCGGCTCTGACGCTCCAGACTGGTCCATGTTCGCGATCGGTCCGATGCGGCGGGCTCTGCCTTACCTGCGTGCACGCGCTCATAGCAAAGCTGGATCCACTTACGAGGTTGATAACCAGTGTCGTAAGACCGTTTAGCGAGACCGCTGGCTACCGCGTTAAGTTCAGCGAGGTCAAACTTGCTTCGTAGAACAGGCCCCTGGTCATACCAAAGCGATTGTAAACAAATGGGTTTTCAACAGCTTTTTGAAAATATACACAGTGTCCACAAGTTCCCTTTTAGAGCTAAAACTAATCTACAAAAGCTTTTTATAGGCCCTAAAGAGGAATAATGTACTACCTTCCCAAAAATTTACTTTGGAATATGATGCAGAGAAAATATACTTCTTGGATTGACCTACTTCCCATTCCTTTCTCTCTTGATGTTGTAAGTGGACTGGTTGTTATTCTTATACATAATATACTCTTACCGTGAGGCTTTGTGTATCATTACTGAACAAATGCACATTGTATCCTCCTTATTGAATGATTATTGATTTAATCTAAGTTTTTTTTTTTTTTTTTCCTTTGCTTACAAGTGATTTAACGAGAAGGCCAAAGCTGTCTCTCTTCCTCCTCAGCAACCACCTTCCTCTTCATTAAAGGGTCTATAGGTCTCTTTGGTGGTATTTTTGTAAAGATGCTGTTATTTCAAACTAGCATGCTTTGTATCCAATGTTTTATTCTGTGTTGTTCTAGATGAAATGAGGATTTGCAGTAAATGGACACGAAGAGAGCTCCACAGGCTACTGTCTGCTGCTGACTGGATTTAGTGCCGCTGCATTTAAAAGCATCTGTGCAGTGGATCGTGTAGCATCCTGATGAAGTTATTCAGCTCTTCTGTTGAATCACCTCCTTTTCTGTCGTGAATTCACATGAAATGTCTTCCATATGGATTTCATTTTCAGTACAGGACTTTCTTGCACAGACCAGCCCACTTTAGTCCACAACCTTTTAGAATGTTATGGTATATAAATCTGAAACAGAGCACTATATTTCCACAATTTTGTTTTGTTTTAGTGTAATTTATCAAAAATCACATTCACACGACAATTACGGGTACAAGTTTACAGCTATCATTTTACAAATGTAAGAACATCACACATTTGTCTTACTAAAAAAATGTGAAAACCCATGACAAGTCATTATTGGGAAAATGTAAATGAAGACTTAGAGATCCTTGGTCATACACATAGACTGTATATATTATGGACAACTTGGTTCCGCCTCCCGCCAGTATACGGATTTGAAGCCAAAAAGCTCTCGGTAATTCCACATTTTTTCTCCACTTCCTGAAACCAACATTGCACAGTAGTGTTGTACGCACTCCACCACTTGCGCAGTAGTGTTGTACGCATTCGGCGGGAGAGTCACCGAGAGTGGCTGTGATGACGCTCGGCTCAAACAGCGTATCCCCACAGGTGTATCTTCGTACACCCATAGGCTGTATCAAGTGACAATCATAGAAAACATGAACCCCCTAATAACGTCTAAAAATGGAGCTGCACAGAAAAAGTACAGTAACTACATCACAACCAGGGGGGAGAAATATTTGTGTTCTGTGGAATAAATTTCTAAAGTTTGTCCACAGCTTCATATGGATTGCTGGAGGAGGCGGGATTTATGACCTATACTGCAGCCCGTCACCAGAGGGTGCTGTTTTCGGAACGGCTTCACCCAGCGAGGAGGCAGATGCTGTCCATTCTTTATACAGTCTATGGTCATACATTATGTCATTCAAACTCTCTTGTTTTGTTTTATTTATTCAAGTATCACGAGGTCAGACCATTTTTACTGTACAGTGCTGTATCATTAAATTATCTGACATATTTCATACAGCTTACTGTAGCTTCTCTTTCTCACATCCAGACTAACCCCTCTGGACTTCTGTGCTGAGTTGTGGCGCTCTCTCACACTGTAAAAGTCAACAGCTTTTATTTTGAAGAGCCTCTTTCCGGTTCTTGTGTCGCTGGCTCCGCCTTTGGTTGGCTTTATAAAGCAGCGATGTCTCATGGCAGATCAGCGGCCAGCCCTGAAAGTCGGAGCGGCGAGAAAAGTACGCGGTGCTCTTTGTTACTGTAAAACTGGTTCCACCTCCGCGACGTCGTTAACATGAGAAAGAAACTTCTTCACTGACCGCCGGGAAGTGAAATTTCAGCGAAGGGTCAGTTGTGCCGTTCCCTTCCTGGAACTTCAGCCAGTCCAGCAGCCGTTCAGCTCCGACCACACCCTCCCTGCTTCCTCATACTGCAGCGGGAGCGCGCAGCACGACTTTGAATCCCCGGGAATAACGGCCCTTTCCTCGGCTACCTTTGGGATTTCATGTTCGGGGAACTAGACGAAACATGTGAGTTGACTGTCCAAAGACTTTTGAGCGGTTATGGCGCTGAAAAGCAAGTGTCAGCAGGGGCTATGCGGGGCTTCACATTCTCTGGTCCCGTGTCAAGACGCCTAGAGGAAGAGGAGGAGGAGGAGGAGGAGGGCGGACAGAAGGACGATGCATATGGAGTCCAAGCGACTGCAGCATGTTTGAAAAAGAAGAGGTTAAAAGTGGATGGAGGAGTTTGTGCTGTTGGAAAGTCGGGCTCCCGGTCTTTAACTCTGGGGGACTCATGAAACGATGGTGCTGAAGGGAAACACGAGTCTTCCCGCTGTCCAGGAGAACTGCCCGGGTGGTGCCCCGTTTGTACCCAGCATGAGAATACCAGGCCGGTCAAAGTCATTGGAAGCAAGTCGGACAAGACGTCGGTGCTTTTTCAGGCTGCTTACCCTGTCAAGAGTGGACCTAAAATGACATCCTATTTATTAATGTAAAGAAAAAAAAAGAGCGAAGAATCGATCAAGCTAATGTTGAGGGATGTTTTTCTCTGCTAAAAAAGACCCAAAGAAAAGACATCTAGTGTTAAATAGCAGGAAAGGATCAGCAGATGTCATAAATCAGGAATGTGATCTCCTTTATGAAAAGAAATGCAGCTTTTGACTTTGAACAGCTCTCAGTCTGCACTTTGCCTGTTTGGAGGCACCCTGGCACTGCATTTGGTGTGATTTCTTCTTAAAGTTCACAGCCTGTGAAGTTTTTTTCTGTTTGACCAAAACTGGGACTGGGATTAGATTAACCACATCTGTATTTTGCTGGCATTTATGTTCATCTAAAGAGATAAGAGCATTTTATACTGATAATTTTAAGGCAATCCACCAGAAATATGCCTGACAGAAGTTCAGTCTCTTATTGTAAGAAAATATTCTGGATGTTATTGACTCAAAGTAATGCAGTTAGCGAGTTTGACTCTTTCTACGTGTTTACATGAAGAGTATATATATTCTGTGTGTACAGCTGATGACCCATACTCTGAAGGAATTTAAGGAAGACTGTTTGGCCAGTTGACTTTCTCAAAGTTTGTGAAAAGCAGTTCAGGCTTAGCTTGGAAACAGTACCATGTAATGTGCAGCACCCTAAATAGTGGAGCAGACAAATGCATAATATAGCCCGAATCGTTCACTTTGTTATACAAGCATGAAATTTGGTACATATACTCTTCAAACCCCACTCTTTTCAAAAATAACGTTAGCCACGCAAAATTCCAAGATGGCGGCCCCAAAATCCAAGATGTCCGCCCCAAAAATGTGGTTTTTCCTTTATAACTCAAAATGACTTGATTTTAAGCCCCATACATATATTGAAGTTGAATATAAAGTTGGGTATTGCGGACATTTTGGTAGCCAGTACATTTCTGTATCCATTACGGTTCTCGAGATACAGCATATAGATACTTGTACAGAATTGGGAGAGTGAGAAATTTGTAACACCGATTGTTGTTACGTGCATATGGTTGCATGAAAATATCATTTTCATTATCTGTTATTTTCATGAGGGTTATAACATTAAATTTGAAAAACAAGATGGTGTCCAAGTTGGCTGCCATTGCCTTGAAGTAATCCGATCTTAGTGACTATGAAACATTAACTTTTGGCATGCACATATTTTTGGTCTATGCATCCAATGGGGCCATTGCAGTACAGAATTTAGATGTTTATACAGTACAAGCTTGCAGATGTAATAGAGTGAATATCGGCACACAACCAGGGCACACTGGTGATATCACTGCTGTGTAACTCAGCATGACCTCCAGGGGTTCTTTCAGCATGAGAACCAGTCCTTCCCTGTTGCATTGAGCAAGGGTGGAAAATTGTACACTTGCCAGAAGTCTCAGCTGACCCCTATCCTTGAGAATTATGTCCCACAAGTTGACAAGGAACCTGAGGCAGACGTTCTCATTGTAGATGGGTCAGCTTTGGACCACGCCCTGCCACCAAAAAGATCCAAGACTTTTGAGGACTATGCAGCTCTCGACTTCCTACCTGTGATCTACATGTACTCCAGCAAGTACACAATGACACATCTGGTCTTTGATGTGTAAAACCCATCAAGCCTTAAAGCTGAGACCAGGTCCAAACGTGGCCAGGGGGAAGACGCAAGGTAACAAATAAGAACACCATGCTATCTAACTGGCATAACTTCCTGAGGCACAATGACAACAAAACAGAGTTGTCCCACCCTTGCCGAAAAGGTTGCACAAATGTTTGCCCTAAATACCGTCATCGTCACAAAGGGACCTGCTGTCCTCAGCACTCGTGCAACTGGTCTTGATGGACTGGATAAATGCTGTCACGAGGAAGCGGACTGCCGCATCTTTGTGCACGCCAAACTGGTAGCAACTGGTAGCCAATCCATCATGATCAAGGCAAATGACACAGATGTTCTGGTCTTAGCAATAAGTGTATTCAGCGGTCTCCAAGAGGTTGGCCTACAGCATATGTGGCTTGCATTTAGGCAAGGTCAGACTCTGCGCTGGATCAGTGTGCATGACATATTTCAGCATGTTGGCCAGGAGAAGGTCAAAGGCATGCTCTTCTTCCATGCCTTTACAGGATGTGACACTGTGTCTGCCTTCCGCAACAAAGGCAAGAAAATGGCTTGGCATACATGGGACATATGTCCAGAATCCTTGCCTGTATTCGCCAAACTGGGTATTTACCCTCCCACAGTGGAGGACTGCGACATAGAGGTGCTTGAGAAGCTTGTCATTCTCATGAATGACAGATCCAGCACAGCTGCTACTGTGGATGAGGCCAGGCTTGACTTGTTTGCCAGAAAGCAGAGGCCCTATGAGTCTATCCCACCAACCAGAGCAGCTCTACTCCAACACACCAGGCGTGCTGCCTATCAGGCTGGTTGTGTGTGGGCCCAGGCAACCCAGTGTCAGCCAGAAGAAGAGGACCCTGCAGACTGGGGATGTCAAAATGTTGGTGAGGAATGGCAGATCTTCTGGACAGCCAACTCTCCAATAGCCAAGAAGACAGCCTCCACGTGGCCTCCCCCTCAAGTAGCCAGAGAGTAGTTGCCCTTTAAGCGAAACAAATGTCTTCGCAATGTCCACAATGTCCAACAGACCCCCCCACCTCCCATACCCAGTAGTAACAGAATCCATTGAAAAATCTCTTCTGTCACTTATTTTGGGTTTCAAACTGAGGTGTTGAATTTTGGATTCTGGGCAAACAAACCACTAGGGGGCGCACCCATATTGTTTGCGGTGTTTTTTTAAAACCTTATACACATACCTAACACCATAACAAAAATCAGAAAATTGTCACAAAATGCCTAATTTTTAACCTTTTTTGACAAGTTTCATCCTTCTGAATTCATGATTCATCTCTGCTGAATTCATGATTACTTCAAGGCAATGGCAGCCATCTTGGACACCATCTTGGTTTTCGAATTTAACGTTATAACCCTCATGAAAATAACAGATAATGGAAATGATATTTTCATGCAACCATATGCACGTAACAACAATCGGTGTTACAAATTTCTCACTCTCCCAATTCTGTACAAGTATCTATATGCTATATCTCAAGAACCGTAATGGATACAGAGATGTACTGGCTACCAAAATGTCCGCAATACCCAACTTTATATTCAACTTCAATATATGTATGGGGCATAAAATAAAGTCATTTTGAGTTATAAAGGAAAAAACACATTTTGGGGCGGACATCTTGGATTTTGGGGCCGCCATCTTGGAATTTTGCGTGGCTAACGTTATTTTTGAAAAGAGTGGGGTTTGAAGAGTATATGTACCAAATTTCATGCTTGTATAACAAAGTGAACAATTATTTCCTTATCTGCTCAGCTAAAAAAGCATAAATAAGTGAACTGAGTAACCCTCCCACCCTCACCCACCCCCCTCCTTATTATGGCTAGTGGTGGCTCTGGCATGGCTCTGCCCCTAAGCTCATTCCAGAGCTTAGGGGCAGCAGCGGCAAATGCTCTGTCCCCTCTGAGCTTCAGCCTTGTACTGGGGACGGTCAGTAAAAGCTGATCAGCTGATCTTAGGGGTCGGGGTGGGCAATAAGGCTGTAGCATCTCCGAAATATAGGGTGGAGCAAGGTTGTTCAGGCCCTTAAAAACAAATGCTAAAAGCTTAAAATGAATTCTGTACTGAACAGGGAGCCAGTGTAAGGACGCCAGGATGGGGGTGATGTGCTCACGCCTGCGGGTCTGTGTCAGGAGACGTGCAGCAGAGTTCTGCATAAGCTGCAGGCGGGCAAGGGAAGCCTGGCTAATCCCTACGTACAAGGAGTTGCAGTAATCAAGACGGGTAGTGATAAAAGCATGGATTAATTTTTCCAGGTCAGGTCTTGATAAAATGGGCTTCACCTTCGCTATTTGGCGTAGCTGATAAAAACTTTTTTGTACCACCCCGCTGATCTGCTTGTCAAATTTAAAATCAGGGTCAAATTTAACTCCCAGATTAGTGACGACCTCTTTAAGGTAGGGTGAGAGGGAGCCTAGGTCGAAAACCCTTAAAACAGGCAGAAAAAAGAGAAAACTAAAAAAAAGAAAAAGAAGAGTATTTCTGAAAACAAAAAAAACAACAACAAAAAAACACCCTAAGAAAACTAAAAAACAAAAAAGAATTATTTCTGATTCTTGGGGTTAAGAAAGCCTGAGAAGTGGAAGAAGTAACTTCCCCGAAGTAAGGAAGTACTTAAAAAAAAAAAAACTCTTCAAAAAGAAATCTCCAAAAACAAAAATAAATTAAGACAACTGATGAAAAAACAAAAAAGAAAAAAAAAAACATCAACATGGGAAAAAAAAAAAAAAATTCTAAAAAAAAAAAAAAAAAAACTACTGGAAAGAAAATTAAAAAACAACAAACAAAAGCACCCATAACCCGGTGTTTTTCACACAAAAAATAAAATAAACCTTGCGGTTTTCCGTCCCATGGGAGGGTTTTTATCCCCCTCCTCGAGCTACCACCTTACCGTGGTGGAGGGGTTTGTGTGTCCCAATGAGAGTTAATTCTGATTTACTCTTGCTGTTGTCAAAAAGTGCTAAAATTTCTCTGAATTTCGCATGTTAAGTAGGCCCATGTCAGTTTTAATCCTTGCAGGACTCTTGTTTTCACTTTTCATCAGCAGAGGAAAAGCTTTTGGATAACTGATTAATATAGAGTTCAGGGGAAAGTATATCTGCAATGTATAATCAATAATGACTTTATCTTCATGAGTAAATATGATTTGTACATTTAAAGAGAACTATTTTTTAATTTTGGTTCAACAATGGACAGAAGTAGACAGGCAAGATGGCGTCTGTAAAGTTCAGTTTAACAGCTGGTGTGTCATACTAAGTTTTCTTATTTAACCCATCAATACATATCAATTCATAAAGCATCTATTACAAAAACAGCTCAAATCAATGTGGGTTAACAGCAGGTTTGAAAAATACATGATTGTTATAGGGTGTGCTTTTTACATTTAAATGTGAAAAATTCAAATGTAAACAAACAACAAGAGAATATGGCATCAAAGGAACAATTCCGTGATGACATCATTATGACATCATCACGGCTTTCATCTCGTGTTACTAACTGGAAGTAGAGCAGCTTTCCAGGGTATCGTTTGAACCTTTCAGCGAGTAGCTACACTTAAAGAAAGAGACAATCGAAATCTTCAAAGTGAAACATAGACCTACTGGTAAAAACGTGAAAAAGCGAGAAAGCGAAAAGCAAAGATGGAAAACATGTCCGAGGAAACCCACGGCGAAATGACGGATCCACAGCACGTCCACCTAAGGTAAGGAGAAAAAAAACGGTTCAAGGGGTCCCTGTGTGAAGGTGTTTCTATAAAACCGCGCCTCAACCTTTTTCTTTCTGCTCCTTTTCATTCACATGAAAATTTTTCCTTGTTTGTATTGAATGTGTCATATACTAACAGACTGAAATAAAGTATGTACACAGCGCCCTAACTTTATTGAAATGAAGTCATGTGTTTGGAGGTTAAGGCTCTGTTTGTGTAGATACCAACAGTTTGGGTCGGGTCAGAACTGCTGACATTCATACAGCTCATTCAGACGACTCAGAGAATGAGAGTATTTGGAATTTTCCAATATTTATCATGTCTCAGATTTGTGCACATCAGTTTGTGAATGACAGATATTGTATAGAAAGACTTAGCTTTCAGACCCTTTACAACAAGATCTTCAGTGCTTCTCATCTTTTTCTTTTAGCTTCCCATCTGAAAGCTCTGTGGAGGAAATGGCTCAAGACAGACCAGATCAAGATGAGACAGAGAAAACGGAGATTGATAACAGCATCATACAGAGACTTCAAGACAGACCAGATCAAGATGAGACAGAGAAAACGGAGATTGATAACCGCATCATACAGAGACTTCAATCTGGCTGGATAGGCACTCTTCATGTCGTTTTCCTGGTGCTGCTTTTAGTCCTAATCACTGTCATTGTTGGCCTGAGCATCAATGTTAAGCAGTTACAGAAAGAAAGGAGTCAGCTGAGACAGCTTCTAGAATCAACACACATGGGACTGAACCACACCATGGAAGTAAATCAAAAAGTGAGCCAGAGTCTGAACTTCACCGTGGAAGAAAATCAAAAACTGAGGCTGAGTCTGAACTACACCATGGAGGAGAATCTGAACCTGAGCCTGAGTCTGAACAACACCATGGAAGAAAATCAGAAATTGAGCAGAAGACTAAACCACACCATGGAAGAGAATTTGAATCTGAGCCAAAGATTAAACCACACCAAGGAAGAAAATCAAAAACTGAGGCTGAGTCTGAACTACACCATGGAAGAGAATCTGAACCTGAGCCTGAGTCTGAACAGCACCAAGGAAGAAAATCAAAAACTGAGCCTGAGTCTGAGCTACTCCATGGAAGAAAATCAGAGACTGAGCCGAAGACTAAACCACACCATGGCAGAAAAGTCACAGCTTCAAGTGCAGATTGAGGAGATGAAAATCATATTGAATTCTACTATGGAAAACCGTGACTCTTTCAGAAAAGACAAAATCAAATATCAACAGCTTTTGATCAATGAAAGGCAGACCTCAACTCAACTAAAAGCTGAAAATCAACGTCAACAATCAATTCTGATGTCGGAGAAACTATCTTTCCTCTGGAGATTCTGTGATAAAGGCACCCTGCAATGTTCACGCTGCCTTCCTGGTTGGGCTGAGCACGCCACACGCTGCTTCCATTTGGCATCACAACCAATGAAGTGGGAAGATGCTCGTAGGGAGTGTTTAAATGAAGGTGCTGACCTGGCTGTTGTCTTGAATGCTGCAGACCAGGCATTTCTGACCAACATGACTTTCCAGTTTACACAGCAGCATCCAAATGTACTGTTCCATTCAGCATGGATCGGGTTGCACGACATGGTGCAGGATAACAGATTTGTGTGGGTAAATGGTATCAAGTCCAAGTCAGATTTGAAGTTCTGGATGCCTGGAGAGCCAAACAATGCTGTGGCTCAATGGGACAAAGACCGTGCAGGACAGGACTGTGTTGTCATTGTCCCTCCAAAGACTGTTGGACAGAAAGGCTGGCTGAACTCCTGGGATGATATTGTCTGTCGAGGCCAGCGGCACTACATTTGTGAAACCAAAGCTCTTATTTTGTCTGGAGTGAAAACTGAGGAATGATGAGTTTATAACAATTTAGAATAAGTATGAATTAATGTGAAATAAATGTTCTTTATTTTGATAATGATATGGTATTATTATTTGGATTTTAATGTGGCCTATATAATAGACTGTTTTTTGTTCTTTTTTTAGTCATATCTATCTATCTATCTATCTATCCATCTATCTATCTATCACAGAATGGAGATGACATGGATTAAGGTGAAGTCAGTTGCAAGTTCAACATTTGTAAAAAAAAAAAAAGAACAATATGACTGGAATGAGCGTTTAATCAAATAAATGCGAACAGAAACATTTTTAGGGCAGAAAAACATTATCACGAGACTTTTGGATTTCTGTCCTGCAGTTATGGAAGAATATGAGGTAACACCGGGAAATAAACCTCTGTTCATCCCATGGTGGAGAAATTTATATTAATTTATATAATAAGGCATTGTTATGGATTTAAGACAGCTATTTTTGTCAGAATTGATATTGAATGGTAGCAGAGTACAGGAACAATAGAAACCTTGTCATATTGAAAAGTGTTTGCAGTTATTTGGGACAGGTAAAAATGTGTGATCTTTCAAAACACAAACTCATTTTTTAGCGAAGAGAGGGTCATACTTTTTGCTCTTTTGAAAAGGACTGAATCCAATTTGAACTCCTTAGCTGGCAGGCTGACACTACTCTGGCCTTCCAAGGGAGGGCAGCATCTCCCCTTCAGCTGTTTCATCACAGCTGTAGTTATTCACATTTCCACCATTTGACTTTCAGTTTCGCTCAACATAACGTTTTCAGCAAAAATAAAAAATAAAAAAAGAGGGCATATATTCTTACTCTACACTCATAGATAGTATATATATATAGGCCTACAGTCTATGGCAGTGGTTCTCAACTGGTCTCACTCTGGGACCCACACTTTTTTATGGTCCTTATGTGGCAACCCACTTTTATAAAATTCAAACCAGGCAAATTTATTTTTTATAAAAAACGAACCTTTACAGACTCAAATCTTTGACATAAATACTCCTATTTTGTTGAATAAAGTGCATTTCAGAGCACATGAACTGAGGGCGACAACTACTTAAGTTTCGTATACAGAAAATATCAAATATCAAATTGCACACAATGGAGACAAGCAAAATGAAATATTTGACTTATTTGCATCTCTGCGTTCAGAGCATATTCAGAAGAACACGAGGAGGACCGAGCAACAGCATTGACAAAAGTGAATAAATATCAAATTGCACAAAATAAAGACCATGAAAAACATGTAATTTTACTGCATTCAGGCCACATTAATAAGAAACCGAGGAGGACCATGACATGATGCGTGCCTTTCAAAATAAGCTATTTTTCAAAATAAAAAAACGTGTCAAACATCAGATGCGTATTAAATATTTACTTTTTTGATCAGCTGTTCACGACCCATCCAGAACGTGTCTGGGACCCACTTTTGGGTCGGGACCCACCAGTTGAGAACCACTGTTCTATGGTTACGCCACACAATCTCATTCAGTTTACAGTACATGCTGAAGTCCCGCCCATACCGGAACAGGATTGGTCCCCTCTGCTGTTGGCGCTTCCCATCAGCTTCTATGATTGGATATATTCATTTTGGACGGCGGCTGTTACGTCATTATTTCCAACCGTGTAAGGTGTTAAATTTCAAATCTACTCATTGTGGCTGGAGCATGGTGCTGGTGCAGGTAATGCTCTGTCATTTCACTGAAAAATGCGAGATTGTTCTCCTAAATAAACACGAACCAACCAAAGAAAAGGAAAGAACCACCACACGAAGCATTGCGACTTAATCATCAGGCAGGTTGAATTTTACACCCCTCTCACCCCCTAAATAAGAGACCATATTCATCTGCTGTTTCGTCTCCTTTAATCGCTTTTCATCAGGATGTCGGTACTCTCGTTAGTGCTACTGCTGCTATACCAACATACAGCAACTGTCTCAAATGGTTTGTTTTGATTTTCCTTTCTGTTCAGAACTTCGCCTATTTATTTGTATAACTTTTATTTTTTGCTGTGTTTTGTTTGCACCTGATAGGAATGCCTCCCATTTCATTGTACATTTACAATAACAATATCAAGATATTCTACCCTAGTGTATTCTATTTGACCTGGCACTAGACCTCTTATTTTGTCGACTTTCAGTTTCCGTTCCCCACTCCATTACCCACGCAGAAAGTATTTCCTCTGCCCGACCTTTCTCCTACAGGTGGCGATCACTTCAAGCTGATCATCCAGACTTTTTAAATTAATATTTCTTTTCCCCCTTTCTTTCTTGCTACTGAAAACTCCAATAAATCTGACAATTACTCTGAGGAGAGGATCTGGGTTTCAGGGTGGGGAATACACCGGTTGCAGGACAGTGCGCGAGACGGTGAAGCATGGGCTGGAAATGTCAAATTTATTGCGGTTTACAAAAGCTCTACAACATCCGGTTTAGCTGTCAATATAAACCTGGGATAATAAAGGTTTGGGGGGGAAACGCAAATATCATTTCCAGAGTAACATGTGGTCATAGGTTTACACAGGTTCAAGTATATATCTTGAACTTTTTTTAAAGATAAGTCTATCTATCTATCTATCTATCTATCTATCTATCTATCTCTTAAACTTTTCTAAAGATCCATATTCATGTCCTGTGCACAGCATTATCAGTCCTTGTAGCTTGCAGGTGATGGTAGGAGCCACAGAGGGGACTGAATACCTCCTTTTTTCAACCCTGGTACCATCCTTTAAGCCTTTTAACAACAACAATAATAGTAATAATAATAACTAGGGCCCCGGTGGGGCACTGGCGGGCCCGAGCCGCGTCGCTCCGCCCCCAGCGCGACCGCCTCCCCCTCCCGATCGCGTCACACTCAAGGTCCAAAGATGGTGTGCGCACTTGTCTGTGGTCATTTCCCATTATAATGAATGGGAGGCGCAGTTTCTACCAAAACACTCGCTGCAGACAAACTTCATGTCCTATTTGAAAAAAGTCTGGAACATGAGTGAGGGCACAAACACAGCTAGGATATATCCAAATGGCAGGTTTCTCCTCCTTACGGTGTTGCCTGGAGAGCGATGCGATTGAGCCATGGGCAGGAAAAACTTGACTTTTTCTCCTGCCATGGGGGGGGGGGGATGTGGATTCTTTTAAGAATGTGGATTTTTGGGTCATCTTTGGCGCCCCCTAGAACGTAAACCGTGGGGTGCAGCGTCATGATTTTTACAACTTTGAATGGCCATGGGGTGTAGATTGGCCTGAGCAAATTTGGTGTCAGTGGGACGAAAGCCTTAGGAGGAGTTAGCCACATTCCAATGTGTGCGAATCGGCAAAAAATGCAAAATAGCCCTTTTACCGCACATTTTACAGATACGTGCCCATTGACTTTTTCGTAGATCTTATTGAGATACACGTGATTGTGAAATTTTGTGTCAATATGACAAAGCGTACAGGTGTCACACTCAACAATGTGAATTTTCACCTTAGGGGACAAGAAAAAATTGACTTTTTTCTCCTGCCATGGGGGGGCGCTCTTTTGGGGAGAAAAAATTCCTTCACAAATGTGTTGATGGCTGGACATTGCATCATCCTAGAAAACTTGGAGGCCAGTGAGGACAAAAATAAAAAGTTATAAGACTTTGAAATATGTGGATTTTAGGGTTATCTTTGGCGCCCCCTAGAACCTAAACCGTGGGGTGCAGCGTCATGATTTGAATAACTTTTAATGGCCATGGGGTGTAGATTGGCCTGAGCAAATGTGGTGCCGGTGGAACGAAAGCCTTCGGAGGAGTTAGCGAAATTCCAATGTGTGCGGATCGGCAAAAAATGCGGAATAACCCTTTAACCGTACATTTGACAGATACGCGCGCATTGACTTTTTCGTAGATCTTACTGAGATACATGTGTGTGTCAATTTTTGTGTCATTTTGCCAAAGTGTACAGGCGTGACAGTCAACAATGTGTATTTTCACCTTAGGGGACAAGAAAAAATGGACTTTTTTCTCCTGCCATGGGGGGGCGCTCTTTTGGGGAGTAAAAATTCCTTCACAAATGTGTTGATGGCTGGACATTGCATCATCCTAGAAAACTTGGAGGCCAGTGAGGACAAAAATAAAAAGTTATAAGACTTTGAAATATGTGGATTTTAGGGTTATCTTTGGCGCCCCCTAGAACGTAAACCGTGGGGTGCAGCGTCATGATTTGAATAACTTTTAATGGCCATGGGGTGTAGATTGGCCTGAGCAAATGTGGTGCCGGTGGAACGAAAGCCTTCGGAGGAGTTAGCGAAATTCCAATGTGTGCGGATCGGCAAAAAATGCGAAATAACCCTTTAACCGTACATTTGACAGATATGCCCGCACTGACTTTTTTGTAGATCTTATTGAGATACATGTGTGTGTCAATTTTTGTGTCAATATGACAAAGCGTACAGGCGTGACAGTCAATAGTGTGAATTTTCACCTTAGGGGGCGCTATGGAGCCATTTTGCATTTTATTGTTTGGGCGACTTCAGAATATCGAATTTTTCACCAGGCCCGGTCGTCCTGCCAAATTTCCTGAGTTTTCGCCAGTGGGAAGTGGGCCATTTTCCAGTTTAAAGCGGAGGAAAAATAATAACTAGGGCCCCGTTGGGGCACTGGCGGGCCCGAGCCGTGTCGCGCCGCCCCCAGCGCGACCGCCTACCCCTCCCGATCGCGTCACACTCAAGGTCCAAAGATGGTGTGCGCACTTGTCTGTGGTCATTTACCATTATAATGAATGGGAGGCGCAGTTTCTACCAAAACGCTCGCTGCAGACAAACTCCATGTCCTTTTTGAAAAAAGTCTGGACCATGAGTGAGGGCACAAACACAGCTAGTATATATCCAAATGGCAAGTTGCTCCTCCTTTCGGTTTTGCCGAGAGAGCGATGCGTTTGAGCCATTGAGCGATGGGCAGGAAAAACTTGACTTTTTCTCCTGCCATGGGGGGCGCTCTTTTGGGAGAAAAAATTCCTTCACAAATGTGTTGATGGCTGGACATTGCATCATCCTAGAAAACTTGGAGGCCAGTGAGGACAAAAATAAAAAGTTATAAGACTTTTAAAAATGTGGATATTTGGGTCCTCTTTGGCGCCCCCTAGAACGTAAACTGTGGGGTGCAGCGTCATGATTTTTACAACTTTGAATGGCCATAGGGTGTAGATTGACCTGAGCAAATTTGAAGCCGATGGGACAAAAGATTTAGGAGGAGTTAGCCACATTCCAATGTGTGCGAATCGGCAAAAAATGCAAAATAGCCCTTTAACCGTACATTATACAGATACGCGCTCTTTGACTTTTTCGTAGATCTAATTGAGATACACATGATTGTCAATTTTTGTGTCAATATGACATAGCGTTCAGGCGTGACACTCAACAATGTGTATTTTCATGTAAGGGGACAAGAAAAAATTGACTTTTTTCTCCTACCATGGGGGGGCGCTCTTTTGGGGAGTAAAAATTCCTTCACAAATGTGTTGATGGCTGGACATTGCATCATCCTAGAAAACTTGGAGGCCAGTGAGGACAAAAAAAAAAAGTTAAAACATTTAAGAATGTGGATTTTTGGGTTATTTTTGGCGCCCCCTAGAACCTAAACCATGGGGTGCAGCATCATGATTTGAATAACTTTTAATGGCCATGGGGTGTAGATTGGCCTGAGCAAATGTGGTGCCGGTGGAACGAAAGCCTTCGGAGGAGTTAGCGAAATTCCAATGTGTGCGTATCGGCAAAAAATGCGGAATAACCCTTTAACCGTACATTTGACAGATACGCGCGCATGGACTTTTTTGTAGATCTTATTGAGATACATGTGTGTGTCAATTTTTGTGTCATTTTGCCAAAGCGTACAGGCGTGACACTCAACAATGTGTATTTTCACCTTAGGGGACAAGAAAAAATGGACTTTTTTCTCCTGCCATGGGGGGGCGCTCTTTTGGCGAGTAAAAATTCCTTCACAGATGTGTTGATGGCTGGACATTGCATCATCCTAGAAAACTTGGAGGCCAGTGAGGACAAAAATAAAAAGTTATAAGACTTTTAAATATGTGGATTTTAGTGTTATCTTTGGCGCCCCCTAGAACCTAAACCTTGGGGTGCAGCGTCATGATTTTGATAACTTCTAATGGCCATGGGGTGTAGATTGGCCTGAGCAAATGTGGTGCCGGTGGAACGAAAGCCTTAGGAGGAGTTAGCCACATTCCAATGTGTGCGGATCGGCAAAAAATGCGGAATAACCCTTTAACCGTACATTTGACAGATACGCGCGCATTGACTTTTTCGTAGATCTTATTGAGTTACATGTGTGTGTCAATTTTTGTGTCATTTTGACAAAGCGTATAGGCGTGACACTCAACAATGTGTATTTTCACCTTAGGGGACAAGAAAAAATTGACTTTTTTCTCTTGCCATGGGGGGGCGCTCTTTTGGGGAGTAAAAATTCCTTCACAAATGTGTTGATGGCTGGACATTGCATCATCCTAGAAAACTTGGAGGCCAGTGAGGACAAAAATAAAAAGTTATAAGACTTTTAAATATGTGGATTTTAGTGTTATCTTTGGCGCCCCCTAGAACCTAAACCTTGTGGTGCAGCGTCATGATTTTGATAACTTTTAATGGCCACGGGGTGTAGATTGGCCTGAGCAAATGTGGTGCCGGTGGAACGAAAGCCTTCGGAGAAGTTAGCGAAATTCCAATGTGTGCGGATCGGCAAAAAATGCGAAATAACCCTTTAACCGTAATTTTGACAGATACGGCCGCACTGACTTTTTTGTAGATCTTATTGAGATACATATGTGTGTCAATTTTTGTGTCAATATGACAAAGCGTACAGGCGTGACAGTCAATAGTGTGAATTTCCACCTTAGGGGGCGCTATGGAGCCATTTTGCATTTTATTGTTTGGGCGACTTCAGAATATCGAATGTTTCACCAGGCCCGGTCGTCCTGCCAAATTTCATGAGTTTTCGCCAGTGGGAAGTGGGCCATTTTCCAGTTCAAAGGGGAGGAAAAAGAAGAAAGAAAGAAAGAAACAAAGAAAAACCACTTGGGGAATAATAGGGCTCTCGCAGCTGCTTAGCAGCTACGCTCGGGCCCTAACTAGGGCCCCGTTGGGGCACTGGCGGGCCCGAGCCGTGTCGCGCTGCCCCCCCCAACGCGCTGCCTCCCCGTCCCATTCGCGTCCTCTGGCCATCGCCCTCTCTGGTAACGCCCATCACTGCAAAGACCCTTTCCTTCATCGGCGTTTGCTGTTCTTCCTGCCAGTGCGTGTTGCTTTCACTTACACTTGCCACAGCCAGCCTCGTGAGTGCCTAGCCTATTGGATATCACTGTCATCTACACAGGACAGTCATAACCTTTCTATTAATACCTGTTTTTTAATTTCACATTAATTTCAATATTGTATAAACTTGAGCCCCTGCCCCTGTATAATCATGTGCACGTCCCTGTTCTAGCTCCAAGGTGAATCTTCACTGCTCATGTTCTCCTCAGAAGTAGTCACCTCACTTTCCTCAGGTGACTGTACACATGCACCAACTGCCTGCTTCAGGTTTGGATGGAGCTTCATGGTTGTCTTTTGGAGAAATGAGCAGTCAAGTTGTGTTTGAAATTTGATTTTTTTCAGGGGCAAAAAGGAGCCTCTGCATTCTAGTCAAATATGTAAATAGCATGTTTTTGCAGGTGCTAAAAAAAGACTCTGAGTGTGTGTGTGTGTGTATCCTGCAGTACTCTGAGAAGAATAATAAGCATATTTCTGAGGTGAATTTTGAAGATTCATCTGAGAGTTAGGAGGGCTGATCATTCCCTTACCCTTTAGATGTCTATCTATGTCTGTTTTTGTGTGATAATGAAAGAATCCCAACTCAAAAAGGCTCTGTTGATGTTTTTTTTTTGTTGTTGTTCATTCATATTCAAACCACTATTTTATATCACTGCTAATACGCCAAGACCATTTTATGGAATTTAGCTTTATTATTTCTATACATTTTGCAAGGAAAGAAACCAAGGCCTTCACTAAAATTTCCATAAACTTTAGGAAAGGACCTCTGGTTGTTTAACGGGGTCATTACTGCAAAAACATATTCTTCCTAAATTTTGAAGGTCAAACCTTAGATCCATTAGGTTTAAATAGAAAAAGCATTAAAATATGTTAGGATTATAGCATATGACAAATATGTGCCTTTCAGTGGCCACAACTACTTTATCTGCTGGCTCTGCAGTCGATTGACGCTCCCCAGCATTCAAGTCACATTACATATTTAACCGGATGTAGCAGCAAGACGGAGCCTCGTTGACTCTCCGTTTCAACTTATCTCAAAAGTGAGGACCTCAAACTATACACCAGTTTTCAAATTGTGTTGATAGGCCAAATAAAACCAGAGTTATGATAAATTATGTCCGCGATACTTTTTTTCTGCTTATTTTGATCACGTTCGGCGCTCGATCGCGCTGTATGAGACAGGAAAACATAGCATGCAGACATTAGCGACAGGTCTTACAGGCGGAAAAGGCTTGCCAAAAGAAAAAAAAAACACACCACAACATCTCTCCTATTGGTGGAAAACTTCACCACAACAACCAATCCAAAATTATATGGTGACTGATTGACAAGGGGCGGGCGCTTACGTTCTTCCTGCAACATGAGAAGGGAGGGAGGGACTCTCAGCAGGGATGCAGTCTGGGACACGTAGTTGCAAACCTAGCGACTTTGTTGTTATATTCAATGACTTTTCAGACCCCCTAACGACTTTTTTTTAGAAAGAAAGGGACTTTTATCGACTTCTTCTGGAGTTTAGAGACTCTGACATGAAGCAGGCTTTCCTTACTGAGGAGTTAGCAACGCTGCTAAGGGTGCAGAGCCACACATGCGCTCAGAGCTCTGCATGGGAGACTGAAGCTGACAGAGCTGCAGCAGTTAGCAGGTTTCACCCTCAGAGACCACCAGGGGTTCATGTTGAGGCATTTTAATTTTTTTTTTTTTTGTGCCATAGACACTGTCAGCACAATCTGCAGTTACACTAACAAAAATGCTGCAAAAAACAAAGAATTATGGAAAAATTACACATGGACTGACATAGAGGAGGATCTACACAAGTTTTTTACATCATGTTTTACATCATGCATCATTTACATCATGTTTTTTTGTAGTGGCATAAATAAAAAGTGACATTTGTGAGACTATACAGTGTTTTGTAAATAATTTTACAAAGAACGCCTGGGCCATTGCCTGCATTTTGATGTAAATAGAGGTAAATCACTATGTTCTTTGTTAAAAATTTGCATATGTTTTGAAGTTTACAATTTTTATTTGAAGTTTAAGTTTTAAAAACAGTTCATCACACATATTTGTGGTTTTCACAGTAAAAATGTTACTTTTTTCCACTCGGATTTTATGTTTTGTGTGTGAATTTGGGTCCATTGTGTAAATTCAGTATGTCAACATGATAAAATAACTGTAAATTCGCGCAGGTGAGGTTGTGCTGAAAAAAATGATACCAGGCAAGGCACGTGATTGTCAAATTTTGTGTCAATATGACAAAGCGTATAGGCGTGAATCTCAACAATATGTATTTTCACCTTAGGGGACAAGAAAAAATGGACTTTTTTCTCCTGCCATGGGGGGCGCTCTTTTGGGGAGTAAAAATTCCTTCACAAATGTGTTGATGGCTGGACATTGCATCATCCTAGAAAACTTGGAGGCCAGTGAGGACAAAAATAAAAAGTTATAAGACTTTTAAATATGTGGATTTTAGGGTTATCTTTGGCGCCCCCTAGAACCTAAACCGTGGGGTGCAGCGTCATGATTTTGATAACTTTTAATGGCCATGGGGTGTAGATTGGCCTGGGCAAATGTGGTGCCGGTGGAATGAAAGCCTTAGGAGGAGTTAGCCACATTCCAATGTGTGCGGATCGGCAAAAAATGCGGAATAACCCTTTAACCGTACATTTGACAGATACGCGCGCATTGACTTTTTCGTAGATCTTATTGAGTTACATGTGTGTGTCAATTTTTGTGTCATTTTGACAAAGCGTATAGGCGTGACACTCAACAATGTGTATTTTCACCTTAGGGGACAAGAAAAAATTGACTTTTTTCTCCTGCCATGGGGGGGCGCTCTTTTGGGGAGTAAAAATTCCTTCACAAATGTGTTGATGGCTGGACATTGCATCATCCTAGAAAACTTGGAGGCCAGTGAGGACAAAAATAAAAAGTTATAAGACTTTTAAATATGTGGATTTTAGTGTTATCTTTGGCGCCCCCTAGAACCTAAACCTTGGGGTGCAGCGTCATGATTTTGATAACTTTTAATGGCCACGGGGTGTAGATTGGCCTGAGCAAATGTGGTGCCGGTGGAACGAAAGCCTTCGGAGGAGTTAGCGAAATTCCAATGTGTGCGGATCAGCAAAAAATGCGAAATAACCCTTTAACCGTAATTTTGACAGATACGGCCGCATTGACTTTTTTGTAGATCTTATTGAGATACATATGTGTGTCGATTTTTGTGTCAATATGACAAAGCGTACAGGCGTGACAGTCAATAGTGTGAATTTCCACCTTAGGGGGCGCTATGGAGCCATTTTGCATTTTATTGTTTGGGCGACTTCAGAATATCGAATTTTTCACCAGGCCCGGTCGTCCTGCCAAATTTCATGAGTTTTCGCCAGTGGGAAGTGGGCCATTTTCCAGTTCAAAGGGGAGGAAAAAGAAGAACTAGGGCCCCGGTGGGGCACTGTCGGGCCCGAGCCGCGTTGCGCCGCCCCCAGCGCGACCGCCTCCCCCTCCCGATCGCGTCACACTCAAGGTCCAAAGATGGTGTGCGCACTTGTCTGTGGTCATTTCCCATTATAATGAATGGGAGGCGCAGTTTCTACCAAAACACTCGCTGCAGACATACTACATGTCCTATTTGAAAAAAGTCTGGACCATGAGTGAGGGCACAAACACAGCTAGGATATATCCAAACGGCAAGTTGCTCCTTGTTACGGTGTTGCCGGGAGAGTGATGCGATTGAGCCATTGAGTGATGGGCAGGAAAAACTTGACTGTTTCTCCTGCCATGGGGGTTGGGGGATGGGGGGGGGATGTGGATTCTTTTAAGAATGTGGATATTTGGGTCATCTTTGGCGCCCCCTAGAACGTAAACCGTGGGGTGCAGCGTCATGATTTTTACAACTTTGAATGGCCATGGGGTGTAGATTGGCCTGAGCAAATTTGGTGTCAGTGAGACGAAAGCCTTAGGAGGAGTTAGCCACATTCCAATGTGTGCGAATCGGCAAAAAATGCAAAATAGCCCTTTAACCGTACATTTTACAGATACGCGCGCATTGACTTTTTCGTAGATCTTATTGAGATACATGTGATTGTCAAATTTTGTGTCAATATGACAAAGCGTACAGGTATGACAGTCAACAATGTGTTTTTTCACCTTATGGGACAAGAAAAAATGGACTTTTTTCTCCTGCCATGGGGGGGCGCTCTTTTGGGGAGTAAAAATTCCTTCACAAATGTGTTGATGGCTGGACATTGCATCATCCTAGAAAACTTGGAGGCCAGTGAGGACAAAAATAAAAAGTTATAAGACTTTGAAATATGTGGATTTTAGGGTTATCTTTGGCGCCCCCTAGAACCTAAACCGTGGGGTGCAGCGTCATGATTTGAATAACTTTTAATGGCCATGGGGTGTAGATTGGCCTGAGCAAATGTGGTGCCGGTGGAACGCCAGCCTTAGGAGGAGTTAGCGAAATTCCAATGTGTGCGGATCAGCAAAAAATGCGGAATAACCCTTTAACCGTACATTTGACAGATACGCGCGCATTGACTTTTTCGTAGATCTTATTGAGATACATGTGTGTGTCAAATTTTGTGTCAATATGACAAAGCGTACAGGCGTGACACTCAACAATGTGTATTTTCACCTTAGGGGACAAGAAAAAATGGACTTTTTTCTCCTGCCATGGGGGGGCGCTCTTTTGGGGATTAAAAATTCCTTCACAAATGTGTTGATGGCTGGACATTGCATCATCCTAGAAAACCTGGAGGCCAGTGAGGTCAAAAATAAAAAGTTATAAGACTTTGAAATATGTGGATTTTAGGGTTATCTTTGGCGCCCCCTAGAACCTAAACCGTGGGGTGCAGCGTCATGATTTGAATAACTTTTAATGGCCATGGGGTGTAGATTGGCCTGAGCAAATGTGGTGCCGGTGGAACGAAAGCCTTCGGAGGAGTTAGCGAAATTCCAATGTGTGCGGGTCGGCAAAAAATGCGCAATAACCCTTTAACCGTACATTTGACAGATACGCCTGCACTGACTTTTTTGTAGATCTTATTGAGATACATGTGTGTGTCAATTTTTGTGTTAATATGACAAAGCGTAAAGGCGTGACAGTCAATAGTGTGAATTTTCACCTTAGGGGGCGCTATGGAGCCATTTTGCATTTTCTTGTTTGGGCGACTTCGGAATATCAAATTTTTCACCAGGCCCGGTCATCCTGCCAAATTTCATGAGTTTTCGCCAGTGGGAAGTGGGCCATTTTCCAGTTCAAAGGGGAGGAAAAAGAAGAAAGAAAGAAACAAAGAAAAACCCCTTGGGGAATAATAGGGCTCTCGCAGCTGCTTAGCAGCTACGCTCGGGCCCTAACTAGGACCCCGTTGGGGCACTGGCGGGCCCGAGCCGTGTCGCGTCCCCCCCCCCAACGTGCTGCCTCCCCGTCCCATTTGTGTCCTCTGGCCATCGCCCTCTCTGGTAACGCCCATCACTGCAAAGACCCTTTTTCTTCATCGGCGTTTGCTGTTCTTCCTGCCAGTGCGTGTTGCTTTCACTTACACTTGCCACAGCCAGCCTCGTGAGTGCCTAGCCTATTGGATATCACTGTCACCTACACAGGACAGTCATTACCTTTCTATTAATACTTTGTGTTTTAATTTCACATTAATTTCCATATTGTATAAACGACTGGAAAAAACTTGAGCCCCTGCCCCTGTATAATCATGTGCATGTCTCTGTTCTAGCTCCAAGGTGAATCTTCACTGCTAATGTTCTCCTCAGAAGCAGTCACCTCACTCCCCTCAGGTTACTGTACACATGCACCAACTGCCTGCTTCAGGTTTGGATGGAGCTTCATGGTTGTCTTTTGGAGAAATGACCAGTCAAGTTGTGTTTGAAATTTGATTTTTTTCAGGGGCAAAAGGAGCCTCTGCATTCTTGTCAAATATGTAAATAGCATGTTTTTGCAGGTGCTAAAAACCAGACTCTGAGTGTGTGTGTGTGTGTGTGTGTGTGTGTGTGTGTGTGTGTGCGTGTGTGTGTGTCTGTGTGTGCGTTCAAGTCACATGACATATTTAACCGGATGTAGCTGCAAGACGGAGCCTCGTTGACTCTCCGTTTCAACTTATCTCAAAAGTGAGGACCTCAACCTATATACCAGTTTTTAAATTGTGTTGATAGGCCAAATAAAACCAGAGTTATGATAAATTATGTCCGCGATACTTTTTTTCTGCTTATTTTGATCACGTTCGGCGCTCGATCGCGCTGTATGAGACAGGAAAACAGAGCATGCAGACATTAGCGACAGGTCTTACAGGCGGAAAAGGCTTGCCAAAAGAAAAAAAACACACCACAACATCTCTCCTATTGGTGGAAAAGTTCACCACAACAACCAATCCAAAATTATATGGTGACTGATTGACAAGGGGCGGGCGCTTACGTTCTTCCTGCAACATGAGAAGCGAGGGAGGGACTCTCAGCAGGGATGCAGTCTGGGACACGTAGTTGCAAACCTAGCGACTTTGTTGTTAGATTCAATGACTTTTCAGACCCCCTAACGACTTTTTTTTTAGAAAGAAAGGGACTTTTATCGACTTCTTCTGGAGTTTAGAGACTCTGACATGAAGCAGGCTTTCCTTACTGAGGAGTTAGCAACGCTGCTAAGGGTGCAGAGCCACACATGCGCTCAGAGCTCTGCATGGGAGACTGAAGCTGACAGAGCTGCAGCAGTTAGCAGGTTTCACCCTCAGAGACCACCAGGGGTTCATGTTGAGGCATTTAAATTTTTTTTTTTTTGTGCCATAGACACTGTCAGCACAATCTGCAGTTACACTAACAAAAATGCTGCAAAAAACAAAGAATTATGGAAAAATTACACATGGACTGACATAGAGGAGGATCTACACAAGTTTTTTACATCATGTTTTACATCATGCATCATTTACATCATGTTTTTTTGTAGTGGCATAAATAAAAAGTGACATTTGTGAGACTATACAGTGTTTTGTAAATAATTTTACAAAGAACGCCTGGGCCATTGCCTGCATTTTGATGTAAATAGAGGTAAATTACTATGTTCTTTGTTAAAAATTTGCATATGTTTTGAAGTTTACAATTTTTATTTGAAGTTTAAGTTTTAAAAACAGTTCATCACACATATTTGTGGTTTAATTTCACATTAATTTCCATATTGTATAAATGACTGGAAAAAACTTGAGCCCCTGCCCCTGTATAATCATGTGCACGTCCCTGTTCTAGCTCCAAGGTGAATCTTCACTGCTCATGTTCTCCTCAGAAATAGTCACCTCACTCCCCTCAGGTTACTGTACACATGCACCAACTATCTGCTTCAGGTTTGGATGGAGCTTCATGGTTGTCTTTTGGAGAAATGAACAGTCAAGTTGTGTTCGAAATCTGATTTTTTTCAGGGGCAAAAGGAAGCCTCTGCATTCTTGTCAAATATGTAAACAGCATGTTTTTGCAGGTGCTAAAAAACAGACTCTGAGTGTGTGTGTGTGTGTGTGTGTGTGTGTGTGTGTGTGTGTATATATGTGTGTGTATCCTGCAGTACTCTGTACTCCTGCAGTGGCCAAAAAGACTTTTAAGAATGTGGATTTTTGGGTCATCTTTGGCGCCCCCTAGAACTGCAGTACTCTGTACTCCTGCAGTGGCCAAAATGACTTTTAAGAATGTGGATTTTTGGGTCATCTTTGGCGTCCCCTAGAACGTAAACCATGGGGTGCAGCGTCATGATTTTTACAACTTTGAATGGGCATGGGGTGTAGATTGCCCTGAGCAAATTTGGTATCGGTGGGACGAAAGCCTTAGGAGGAGATAGCCACATTCCAATGTGTGCGAATCGGCAAAAAATGCGAAATAGCCCTTTAACCGTACATTATACAGATACGCGCTTTTTGACTTTTTCGTAGATCTAATTGAGATACACATGATTGTCAATTTTTGTGTCAATATGACAAAGCGTTCAGGCGTGACACTCAACAATGTGTATTTTCATGTAAGGGGACAAGAAAAAATTGACTTTTTTCTCCTGCCATGGGGGGGCGCTCTTTTGGGGAGTAAAAATTCCTTCACAAATGTGTTGATGGCTGGACATTGCATCATCCTAGAAAACTTGGAGGGCAGTGAGGACAAAAATAAAAAGTTATAAGACTTTTAAGAATGTGGATTTTGGGTTATCTTTGGCGCCCCCTAGAACGTAAACCGTGGGGTGCAGCGTCATGATTTGTACAACTTTTAATGGCCATGGGGGGTAGATTGGCCTGTGCAAATGTGGTGCCGGTCGAACGAAAGCCTTCGGAGGAGTTAGCGAAATTCCAATGTGTGCAGATCTGCAAAAAATGCAAAATAACCCATTAACCGTAAATTTGACAGATACGCCCGCACTGACTTTTTTGTAGATCTTATTGAGATACATATGTGTGTCAATTTTTGTGTCAATATGACAAAGCGTACAGCCGTCATGTGAATTTTCACCTTAGGGAGCGCTATGGAGCCATTTTGCATTTTATTGTTTGGGCGACTTCAGAATATCGAATTTTTCACCAGGCCCGGTCGTCCTGCCAAATTTCCTGAGTTTTCGCCAGTGGGAAGTGGGCCATTTTCCAGTTTAAAGCGGAGGAAAAATAATAACGAAAGAAGGAAACATGCAGGAACAAGAGGGCTCTCGCAGCTGCTTAGCAGCTACGCTCGGGCCCTAAAGAAAGAAAGAAAGAAAGAAAGAAACAAAGAAAAACCACTTGGGGAATAATAGGGCTCTCGCAGCTGCTTAGCAGCTACGCTCGGGCCCTAAAGAAGAAGAAAGAAGAATCCATCAGGAATAATAGGGCTCTCGCAGCTGCTTAGCAGCTACGCTCGGGCCCTAAAGACTAGGACCCCGTTGGGGCACTGGCGGGCCCGAGCCGTGTCGCGTCCCCCCCCCCCCCCCCTCCCCCAACGTGCTGCCTTCCCGTCCCATTTGTGTCCTCTGGCCATCGCCCTCTCTGGTAACGCCCATCACTGCAAAGACCCTTTTCCTTCATCGGCGTTTGCTGTTCTTCCTGCCAGTGCGTGTTGCTTTCACTTACACTTGCCACAGCCAGCCTCGTGAGTGCCTAGCCTATTGGATATCACTGTCACCTACACAGGACAGTCATTACCTTTCTATTAATACTTTGTGTTTTAATTTCACATTAATTTCCATATTGTATAAATGACTGGAAAAAACTTGAGCCCCTGCCCCTGTATAATCATGTGCACGTCCCTGTTCTAGCTCCAAGGTGAATCTTCACTGCTCATGTTCTCCTCAGAAATAGTCACCTCACTCCCCTCAGGTTACTGTACACATGCACCAACTATCTGCTTCAGGTTTGAAATGGAGCTTCATGGTTGTCTTTTGGAGAAATGAACAGTCAAGTTGTGTTTGAAATTTGATTTTTTTCAGGGGCAAAAGGAAGCCTCTGCATTCTCTTCAAATATGTAAACAGCATGTTTTTGCAGGTGCTAAAAAACAGACTCTGAGTGTGTGTGTGTGTGTCTGTGTGTGTGTGTGTGTGTGTGTGTGTATATGTGTGTGTATCCTGCAGTACTCTGTACTCCTGCAGTGGCCAAAAAGACTTTTAAGAATGTGGATTTTTGGGTCATCTTTGGCGCCCCCTAGAACTGCAGTACTCTGTACTCCTGCAGTGGCCAAAATGACTTTTAAGAATGTGGATTTTTGGGTCATCTTTGGCGCCCCCTAGAACGTAAACCGTGGGGTGCAGCGTCATGATTTTTACAACTTTGAATGGGCATGGGGTGTAGATTGCCCTGAGCAAATTTGGTATCGGTGGGACGAAAGCCTTAGAAGGAGATAGCCACATTCCAATGTGTGCGAATCGGCAAAAAATGCAAAATAGCCCTTTAACCGTACATTATAAAGATACGCGCTCTTTGACTTTTTCGTAGATCTAATTGAGATACACATGATTGTCAATTTTTGTGTCAATATGACAAAGCGTTCAGGCGTGACACTCAACAATGTGTATTTTCATGTCAGGGGACAAGAAAAAATTGACTTTTTTCTCCTACCATGGGGGGGCGCTCTTTTGGGGAGTAAAAATTCCTTCACAAATGTGTTGATGGCTGGACATTGCATCATCCTAGAAAACTTGGAGGCCAGTGAGGACAAAAATAAAAAGTTATAAAACATTTAAGAATGTGCATTTTTGGGTTATTTTTGGCGCCCCCTAGAACCTAAACCATGGGGTGCAGCGTCATGATTTTTACAACTTTGAATGGGCATGGGGTGTAGATTGCCCTGAGCAAATTTGGTATCGGTGGGACGAAAGCCTTAGAAGGAGATAGCCACATTCCAATGTGTGCGAATCGGCAAAAAATGCAAAATAGCCCTTTAACCGTACATTATACAGATACGCGCTCTTTGACTTTTTCGTAGATCTAATTGAGATACACATGATTGTCAATTTTTGTGTCAATATGACAAAGCGTTCAGGCGTGACACTCAACAATGTGTATTTTCATGTAAGGGGACAAGAAAAAATTGACTTTTTTCTCCTACCATGGGGGGGCACTCTTTTGGGGAGTAAAAATTCCTTCACAAATGTGTTGATGGCTGGACATTGCATCATCCTAGAAAACTTGGAGGCCAGTGAGGACAAAAATAAAAAGTTATAAAACATTTAAGAATGTGGATTTTTGGGTTATTTTTGGCGCCCCCTAGAACCTAAACCATGGGGTGCAGCATCATGATTTGAATAACTTTTAATGGCCATGGGGTGTAGATTGGCCTGAGCAAATGTGGTGCCGGTGGAACGAAAGCCTTCGGAGGAGTTAGCGAAATTCCAATGTGTGCGTATCGGCAAAAAATGCGGAATAACCCTTTAACTGTACATTTGACAGATACGCGCGCATGGACTTTTTTGTAGATCTTATTGAGTTACACGTGTGTGTCAATTTTTGTGTCATTTTGACAAAGCGTATAGGCGTGACACTCAACAATGTGTATTTTCACCTTAGGGGACAAGAAAAAATGGACTTTTTTCTCCTGCCATGGGGGGGCGCTCTTTTGGGGAGTAAAAATTCCTTCACAAATGTGTTGATGGCTGGACATTGCATCATCCTAGAAAACTTGGAGGCCAGTGAGGACAAAAATAACTAGGACCCCGTTGGGGCACTGGCGGGCCCGAGCCGTGTCGCGTCTCCCCCCCCCCCCCAAACGTGCTGCCTCCCCGTCCCATTTGTGTCCTCTGGCCATCGCCCTCTCTGGTAACGCCCATCACTGCAAAGACCCTTTTCCTTCATCGGCGTTTGCTGTTCTTCCTGCCAGTGCGTGTTGCTTTCACTTACACTTGCCACAGCCAGCCTCGTGAGTGCCTAGCCTATTGGATATCACTGTCACCTACACAGGACAGTCATTACCTTTCTATTAATACTTTGTGTTTTAATTTCACATTAATTTCCATATTGTATAAACGACTGGAAAAAACTTGAGCCCCTGCCCCTGTATAATCATGTGCATGTCTCTGTTCTAGCTCCAAGGTGAATCTTCACTGCTCATGTTCTCCTCAGAAGCACTCACCTCACTCCCCTCAGGTTACTGTACACATGCACCAACTGCCTGCTTCAGGTTTGGATGGAGCTTCATGGTTGTCTTTTGGAGAAATTACCAGTCAAGTTGTGTTTGAAATTTGATTTTTTTCAGGGGCAAAAGGAGCCTCTGCATTCTTGTCAAATATGTAAATAGCATGTTTTTGCAGGTGCTAAAAAAAGACTCTGAGTGTGTGTGTGTGTGTATCCTGCAGTACTCTGAGAAGAATAATAAGCATATTTCTGAGGTGAATTTTGAAGATTCATCTGAGAGTTAGGAGGGCTGATCATTCCCTTACCCTTTAGATGTCTATCTATGTCTGTTTTTGTGTGATAATGAAAGAATCCCAACTCAAAAAGGCTCTGTTGATGTTTTTTTTTTGTTGTTGTTCATTCATATTCAAACCACTATTTTATATCACTGCTAATACGCCAAGACCATTTTATGGAATTTAGCTTTATTATTTCTATACATTTTGCAAGGAAAGAAACCAAGGCCTTCACTAAAATTTCCATAAACTTTAGGAAAGGACCTCTGGTTGTTTAACGGGGTCATTACTGCAAAAACATATTCTTCCTAAATTTTGAAGGTCAAACCTTAGATCCATTAGGTTTAAATAGAAAAAGCATTAAAATATGTTAGGATTATAGCATATGACAAATATGTGCCTTTCAGTGGCCACAACTACTTTATCTGCTGGCTCTGCAGTCGATTGACGCTCCCCAGCATTCAAGTCACATTACATATTTAACCGGATGTAGCTGCAAGACGAAGCCTCGTTGACTCTCCGTTTCAACTTATCTCAAAAGTGAGGACCTCAACCTATATACCAGTTTTTAAATTGTGTTGATAGGCCAAATAAAACCAGAGTTATGATAAATTATGTCCGCGATACTTTTTTTCTGCTTATTTTGATCACGTTCGGCGCTCGATCGCGCTGTATGAGACAGGAAAACATAGCATGCAGACATTAGCGACAGGTCTTACAGGCGGAAAAGGCTTGCCAAAGGAAAAAAAAAACACACCACAACATCTCTCCTATTGGTGGAAAACTTCACCACAACAACCAATCCAAAATTATATGGTGACTGATTGACAAGGGGCGGGCGCTTACGTTCTTCCTGCAATATGAGAAGGGAGGGAGGGACTCTCAGCAGGGATGCAGTCTGGGACACGTAGTTGCAAACCTAGCGACTTTGTTGTTAGATTCAATGACTTTTCAGACCCCCTAACGACGTTTTTTTAGAAAGAAAGTGACTTTTATCGACTTCTTCTGGAGTTTAGAGACTCTGACATGAAGCAGGCTTTCCTTACTGAGGAGTTAGCAACGCTGCTAAGGGTGCAGAGCCACACATGCGCTCCGAGCTCTGCATGGGAGACTGAAGCTGACAGAGCTGCAGCAGTTAGCAGGTTTCACCCTCAGAGACCACCAGGGGTTCATGTTGAGGCATTTTCAGTTTTTTTTTTTTTTTGCCATAGACACTGTCAGCACAATCTGCAGTTACACTAACAAAAATGCTGCAAAAAACAAAGAATTATGGAAAAATTACACATGGACTGACATAGAGGAGGATCTACACAAGTTTTTTACATCATGTTTTACATCATGCATCATTTACATCATGTTTTTTTGTAGTGGCATAAATAAAAAAGTGACATTTGTGAGACTATACAGTGTTTTGTAAATAATTTTACAAAGAACACCTGGGCCATTGCCTGCATTTTGATGTAAATAGAGGTAAATTACTATGTTCTTTGTTAAAAATTTGCATATGTTTTGAAGTTTACAATTTTTATTTGAAGTTTAAGTTTTAAAAACAGTTCATCACACATATTTGTGGTTTTCACAGTAAAAACGTTACTTTTTTCCACTCGGATTTTATGTTTTGTGTGTGAATTTGGGTCCAATGTGTAAATATAGTATGTCAAAATGATAAAATAACTGTAAATTGACACAGGTGAGGTTGTGCTGAAAAAAATGATACCAGGCAAGGCAAGGTAAAAATTTTGTAAGAGGAAATATAAAGGTAAAATCTAAAGTAGTCAAAAACGGCCAATAGTGACTCACAGACTCCACAGACAAGTCCCTTTGGCGCCACTCAGTGGGCAAAACTACTTTGTCTACTGTAATGTATATTTGGGTCATCTTTGGCGCCCCCTAAAACGTAAAACGTGGGGTGCCGCGTCATGATTTTTACAACTTTGAATGGCCATGGAGTGTAGATTGGCCTGAGCAAATTTGGTGTCAGTGGGACGAAAGCCTTAGGAGGAGTTAGCGAAATTCCAATATGTGCGAATCGGCAAAAAATGCAAAATAGCCCTTTTACCGTACATTATACAGATACGCGCTCTTGACTTTTTCGTAGATCTAATTGAGATACACATGATTGTCAATTTTTGTGTCATTTTGCCAAAGCGTACAGGCGTGACAGTCAACAATGTGTATTTTCACCTTAGGGGACAAGAAAAAATGGACTTTTTTCTCCTGCCATGGGGGGGCGCTCTTTTAGGGAGTAAAAATTCCTTCACAAATGTGTTGATGGCTGGACATTGCATCATCCTAGAAAACTTGGAGGCCAGTGAGGACAAAAATAAAAAGTTATAAGACTTTTAAAAATTTGGATTTTTGGGTTATCTTTGGCGCCCCCTAGAACGTAAACCGTGGGGTGCAGCGTCATGATTTGAATAACTTTTAATGGCCATGGGGTGTAATTTGGCCTGAGCAAATGTGGTGCCGGTGGAACGAAAGCCTTCGGAGGAGTTAGCGAAATTCCAATGTGTGCGAATCGGCAAAAAATGCGGAATAACCCTTTAACCGTACATTTGACAGATACGCGCCCATTGACTTTTTTGTAGATCTTATTGAGATACATGTGTGTGTCAATTTTTGTGTCATTTTGACAAAGCGTACAGGCGTGACACTCAACAATGTGTATTTTCACCTTAGGGGACAAGAAAAAATGGACTTTTTTCTCCTGCCATGGGGGGGCGCTCTTTTGGGGAGTAAAAATTCCTTCACAAATGTGTTGATGGCTGGACATTGCATCATCCTAGAAAACTTGGAGGCCAGTGAGGACAAAAATAAAAAGTTATAAGACTTTGAAATATGTGGATTTTAGTGTTATCTTTGGCGCCCCCTAGAACCTAAACCGTGGGGTGCAGCGTCATGATTTGAATAACTTTTAATGGCCATGGGGTGTAGATTGGCCTGAGCAAATGTGGTGCCGGTGGAACGAAAGCCTTCGGAGGAGTTAGCGAAATTCCAATGTGTGCGGATCGGCAAAAAATGCGCAATAACCCTTTAACCGTACATTTGACAGATACGCCCGCACTGACTTTTTTGTAGATCTTATTGAGATACATGTGTGTGTCAATTTTTGTGTCATTTTGACAAAGCGTACAGGCGTCAGGTGAATTTTTCACCTTAGGGGGCGCTATGGAGCCATTTTGCATTTTCTTGTTTGGGCGACTTCGGAATATCAAATTTTTCACCAGGCCCGGTCGTCCTGCCAAATTTCATGAGTTTTCGCCAGTGGGAAGTGGGCCATTTTCCAGTTCAAAGGGGAGGAAAAATAATAACTAGGACCCCGGTGGGGCACTGTCGGGCCCGAGCCGCGTCGCGCCGCCCCCAGCGCGACCGCCTCCCCCTCCCGATCGCGTCACACTCAAGGTCCAAAGATGGTGTGCGCACTTGTCTGTGGTCATTTCCCATTATAATGAATGGGAGGCGCAGTTTCTACCAAAACACTCGCTGCAGACAAACTACATGTCCTATTTGAAAAAAGTCTGGACCATGAGTGAGGGCACAAACACAGCTAGGATATACCAAACGGCAAGTTGCTCCTCGTTACGGTGTTGCCGGGAGAGTTATGCGATTGAGCCATTGAGCGATGGGCAGGAAAAACTTGACTTTTTCTCCTGCCATGGGGGGGGGGGGGGGGGGGGAGAATGTGGATTCTTTTAAGAATGTGGATTTTTTGGTCATCTTTGGCGCCCCCTAGAACGTAAACCGTGGGGTGCAGCGTCATGATTTTTACAACTTTGAATGGCCATGGGGTGTAGATTGGCCTGAGCAAATTTGGTTTCAGTGGGACGAAAGCCTTAGGAGGAGTTAGCCACATTCCAATGTGTGCGAATCGGCAAAAAATGCAAAATAGCCCTCTAACCGTACATTTGACAGATACGCACCCATTGACTTTTTCGTAGATCTTATTGAGATACACGTGATTGTCAAATTTTGTGTCAATATGACAAAGCGTACAGGTGTCACACTCAACAATGTGAATTTTCACCTTAGGGGACAAGAAAAAATTGACTTTTTTCTCCTGCCATGGGGGGCGCTCTTTTGAGGAGTAAAAATTCCTTCACAAATGTGTTGATGGCTGGACATTGCATCATCCTAGAAAACTTGGAGGCCAGTGAGGACAAAAATAAAAAGTTATAAGACTTTGAAATATGTGGATTTTAGGGTTATCTTTGGCGCCCCCTAGAACCTAAACCGTGGGGTGCAGCGTCATGATTTGAATAACTTTTAATGGCCATGGGGTGTAGATTGGCCTGAGCAAATGTGGTGCCGGTGGAACGCCAGCCTTAGGAGGAGTTAGCCACATTCCAATGTGTGCGGATCGGCAAAAAATGCGGAATAACCCTTTAACCGTACATTTGACAGATACGCGCGCATTGACTTTTTCGTAGATCTTATTGAGTTACATGTGTGTGTCAATTTTTGTGTCATTTTGACAAAGCGTACAGGCGTGACACTCAACAATGTGTATTTTCACCTTAGGGGACAAGAAAAAATGGACTTTTTTCTCCTGCCATGGGGGGGCGCTCTTTTGGGGAGTAAAAATTCCTTCACAAATGTGTTGATGGCTGGACATTGCATCATCCTAGAAAATTTGGAGGCCAGTGAGGACAAAAATAAAAAGTTATAAGACTTTTAAATATGTGGATTTTAGGGTTATCTTTGGCGCCCCCTAGAACCTAAACCGTGGGGTGCAGCGTCATGATTTGAATAACTTTTAATGGCCACGGGGTGTAGATTGGCCTGAGCAAATGTGGTGCCGGTGGAACGAAAGCCTTCGGAGGAGTTAGCGAAATTCCAATGTGTGCGGATCGGCAAAAAATGCGAAATAACCCTTTAACCGTAATTTTGACAGATACGGCCGCACTGACTTTTTTGTAGATCTTATTGAGATACATATGTGTATCAATTTTTGTGTCAATATGACAAAGCGTACAGGCGTGACAGTGAATAGTGTGAATTTACACCTTAGGGGGCGCTATGGAGCCATTTTGCATTTTATTGTTTGGGCGACTTCAGAATATCGAATTTTTCACCAGGCCCGGTCGTCCTGCCAAATTTCATGAGTTTTCGCCAGTGGGAAGTGGGCCATTTTCCAGTTCAAAGGGGAGGAAAAATAATAATAATAATAATAACAAAAGAAGGAAACTACAGGAACAAGAGGGCTCTCGCAGCTGCTTAGCAGCTACGCTCGGGCCCTAACTAGGACCCCGTTGGGGCACTGGCGGGCCCGAGCCGTGTCGCGTCTCCCCCCCCAACGTGCTGCCTCCCCGTCCCATTTGTGTCCTCTGGCCATCGCCCTCTCTGTTAACGCCCATCACTGCAAAGACCCTTTTCCTTCATCGGCGTTTGCTGTTCTTCCTGCCAGTGCGTGTTGCTTTCACTTACACTTGCCACAGCCAGCCTCGTGAGTGCCTAGCCTATTGGATATCACTGTCACCTACACAGGACAGTCATTACCTTTCTATCAATACTTTGTGTTTTAATTTCACATTAATTTCCATATTGTATAAACGACTGGAAAAAACTTGAGCCCCTGCCCCTGTATAATCATGTGCATGTCTCTGTTCTAGCTCCAAGGTGAATCTTCACTGCTCATGTTCTCCTCAGAAGCACTCACCTCACTCCCCTCAGGTTACTGTACACATGCACCAACTGCCTGCTTCAGGTTTGGATGGAGCTTCATGGTTGTCTTTTGGAGAAATGACCAGTCAAGTTGTGTTTGAAATTTGATTTTTTTCAGGGGCAAAAGGAGCCTCTGCATTCTTGTCAAATATGTAAATAGCATGTTTTTGCAGGTGCTAAAAACCAGACTCTGAGTGTGTGTGTGTGTGTGTGTGTGTGTGTGTGTGTGTGTGTGCGTGTGTGTGTGTCTATGTGTGCGTTCAAGTCACATGACATATTTAACCGGATGTAGCTGCAAGACGGAGCCTTGTTGACTCTCCGTTTCAACTTATCTCAAAAGTGAGGACCTCAACCTATATACCAGTTTTTAAATTGTGTTGATAGGCCAAATAAAACCAGAGTTATGATAAATTATGTCCGCGATACTTTTTTTCTGCTTATTTTGATCACGTTCGGCGCTCGATCGCGCTGTATGAGACAGGAAAACATAGCATGCAGACATTAGCGACAGGTCTTACAGGCGGAAAAGGCTTGCCAAAAGAAAAAAAAAAACACACCACAACATCTCTCCTATTGGTGGAAAACTTCACCACAACAACCAATCCAAAATTATATGGTGACTGATTGACAAGGGGCGGGCGCTTACGTTCTTCCTGCAACATGAGAAGGGAGGGAGGGACTCTCAGCAGGGATGCAGTCTGGGACACGTAGTTGCAAACCTAGCGACTTTGTTGTTAGATTCAATGACTTTTCAGACACCCTTACGACTTTTTTTTAGAAAGAAAGGGACTTTTATCGACTTCTTCTGGAGTTTAGAGACTCTGACATGAAGCAGGCTTTCCTTACAGAGGAGTTAGCAACGCTGCTAAGGGTGCAGAGCCACACATGCGCTCAGAGCTCTGCATGGGAGACTGAAGCTGACAGAGCTGCAGCAGTTAGAAGGTTTCACCCTCAGAGACCACCAGGGGTTCATGTTGAGGCATTTTAATTTTTTTTTTTTTTTGTGCCATAGACACTGTCAGCACAATCTGCAGTTACACTAACAAAAATGCTGCAAAAAACAAAGAATTATGGAAAAATTACACATGGACTGACATAGAGGAGGATCTACACAAGTTTTTTACATCATGTTTTACATCATGCATCATTTACATCATGTTTTTTTGTAGTGGCATAAATAAAAAGTGACATTTGTGAGACTATACAGTGTTTTGTAAATAATTTTACAAAGAACGCCTGGGCCATTGCCTGCATTTTGATGTAAATAGAGGTAAATTACTATGTTCTTTGTTAAAAATTTGCATATGTTTTGAAGTTTACAATTTTTATTTGAAGTTTAAGTTTTAAAAACAGTTCATCACACATATTTGTGGTTTAATTTCACATTAATTTCCATATTGTATAAATGACTGGAAAAAACTTGAGCCCCTGACCCTGTATAATCATGTGCACGTCCCTGTTCTAGCTCCAAGGTGAATCTTCACTGCTCATGTTCTCCTCAGAAGCACTCACCTCACTCCCCTCAGGTTACTGTACACATGCACCAACTATCTGCTTCAGGTTTGAAATGGAGCTTCATGGTTGTCTTTTGGAGAAATGAACAGTCAAGTTGTGTTTGAAATTTGATTTTTTTCAGGGGCAAAAGGAAGCCTCTGCATTCTTGTCAAATATGTAAACAGCATGTTTTTGCAGGTGCTAAAAAACAGACTCTGAGTGTGTGTGTGTGTCTGTGTGTGTGTGTGTATGTTGGCGTGTGTGTATATGTGTGTGTATCCTGCAGTACTCTGTACTCCTGCAGTGGCCAAAAAGACTTTTAAGAATGTGGATTTTTGGGTCATCTTTGGCGCCCCCTAGAACTGCAGTACTCTGTACTCCTGCAGTGGCCAAAATGACTTTTAAGAATGTGGATTTTTGGGTCATATTTGGCGCCCCCTAGAACGTAAACCGTGGGGTGCAGCGTCATGATTTTTACAACTTTGAATGGGCATGGGGTGTAGATTGCCCTGAGCAAATTTGGTATCGGTGGGACGAAAGCCTTAGGAGGAGATAGCCACATTCCAATGTGTGCGAATCGGCAAAAAATGCAAAATAGCCCTTTAACCGTACATTATACAGATACGCGCTCTTTGACTTTTTCGTAGATCTAATTGAGATACACATGATTGTCAATTTTTGTGTCAATATGACAAAGCGTTCAGGCGTGACACTCAACAATGTGTATTTTTATGTAAGGGGACAAGAAAAAATTGACTTTTTTCTCCTACCATGGGGGGGCGCTCTTTTGGGGAGTAAAAATTCCTTCACAAATGTGTTGATGGCTGGACATTGCATCATCCTAGAAAACTTGGAGGCCAGTGAGGACAAAAATAAAAAGTTATAAAACATTTAAGAATGTGGATTTTTGGGTTATTTTTGGCGCCCCCTAGAACCTAAACCATGGGGTGCAGCATCATGATTTGAATAACTTTTAATGGCCATGGGGTGTAGATTGGCCTGAGCAAATGTGGTGCCGGTGGAACGAAAGCCTTCGGAGGAGTTAGCGAAATTCCAATGTGTGCGTATCGGCAAAAAATGCGGAATAACCCTTTAACTGTACATTTGACAGATACGCGCGCATGGACTTTTTTGTAGATCTTATTGAGTTACATGTGTGTGTCAATTTTTGTGTCATTTTGACAAAGCGTATAGGCGTGACACTCAACAATGTGTATTTTCACCTTAGGGGACAAGAAAAAATTGACTTTTTTCTCCTGCCATGGGGGGGCGCTCTTTTGGGGAGTAAAAATTCCTTCACAAATGTGTTGATGGCTGGACATTGCATCATCCTAGAAAACTTGGAGGCCAGTGAGGACAAAAATAAAAAGTTATAAGACTTTTAAATATGTGGATTTTAGTGTTATCTTTGGCGCCCCCTAGAACCTAAACCTTGGGGTGCAGCGTCATGATTTTGATAACTTTTAATGGCCACGGGGTGTAGATTGGCCTGAGCAAATGTGGTGCCGGTGGAACGAAAGCCTTCGGAGGAGTTAGCGAAATTCCAATGTGTGCGGATCGGCAAAAAATGCGAAATAACCCTTTAACCGTAATTTTGACAGATACGGCCGCACTGACTTTTTTGTAGATCTTATTGAGATACATATGTGTGTCAATTTTTGTGTCAATATGACAAAGCGTACAGGCGTGACAGTCAATAGTGTGAATTTCCACCTTAGGGGGCGCTATGGAGCCATTTTGCATTTTATTGTTTGGGCGACTTCAGAATATCGAATTTTTCACCAGGCCCGGTCGTCCTGCCAAATTTCATGAGTTTTCGCCAGTGGGAAGTGGGCCATTTTCCAGTTCAAAGGGGAGGAAAAAGAAGAAAGAAAGAAAGAAACAAAGAAAAACCACTTGGGGAATAATAGGGCCTACGCCCGGCTGCTCTGCAGCTGGCTCGGGCCCTAACTAGGGCCCCGGTGGGGCACTGGCGGGCCCGAGCCGTGTCACGCCGCCCCCAGCGCGACCGCCTACCCCTCCCGATCGCGTCACACTCAAGGTCCAAAGATGGTGTGCGCACTTGTCTGTGGTCATTTACCATTATAATGAATGGGAGGCGCAGTTTCTACCTAAACGCTCGCTGCAGACAAACTCCATGTCCTTTTTGAAAAAAGTCTGGACCATGAGTGAGGGCACAAACACAGCTAGTATATATCCAAATGGCAAGTTGCTCCTCCTTTCGGTTTTGCCGAGAGAGCGATGCGTTTGAGCCATTGAGCGATGGGCAGGAAAAACTTGACTTTTTCTCCTGCCATGGGGGGCGCTCTTTTGGGGAGAAAAAATTCCTTCACAAATGTGTTGATGGCTGGACATTGCATCATCCTAGAAAACTTGGAGGCCAGTGAGGACAAAAATAAAAAGTGATAAGACTTTAAAAATGTGGATATTTGGGTCCTCTTTGGCGCCCCCTAGAACGTAGACCATGGGGTGCAGCGTCATGATTTTTACAACTTTGAATGGCCATGGGGTGTAGATTGGCCTGAGCAAATTTGGTGTCAGTGGGACGAAAGCCTTAGGAGGAGTTAGCCACATTCCAATGTGTGCGAATCGGCAAAAAATGCGAAATAGCCCTTTAACCGTACATTTTACAGATACGCGCGCATTGACTTTTTCGTAGATCTTATTGAGATACACGTGATTGTCAAATTTTGTGTCAATATGACAAAGCGTACAGGCGTGACATTCAACAATGTGTATTTTCACCTTAGGGGACAAGAAAAAATTGACTTTTTTCTCCTGCCATGGGGGGGCGCTCTTTTGGGGAGTAAAAATTCCTTCACAAATGTGTTGATGGCTGGACATTGCATCATCCTAGAAAACTTGGAGGCCAGTGAGGGCAAAAATAAAAAGTTATAAAACTTTTAAGAATGTGGATTTTAGGGTTATTTTTGGCGCCCCCTAGAACGTAAACCATGGGGTGCAGCATCATGATTTGTACAACTTTGAATGGCCATGGGGTGTAGATTGGCCTGAGCAAATGTGGTGCCGGTGGACCGAAAGCCTTCGGAGGAGTTAGCGAAATTCCAATGTGTGCGGATCTGCAAAAAATGCGAAATAACCCTTTAACCGTAATTTTGAAGGATACGCCCGCACTGACTTTTTTGTAGATCTTATTGAGATACATGTGTGTGTCAATTTTTGTGTCAATATGACAAAGCGTACAGGCGTGACAGTCAATAGTGTGAATTTTCACCTTAGGGGGCGCTATGGAGCCATTTTGTATTTTATTGTTTGGGCGACTTCAGAATATCGAATTTTTCACCAGGCCCGGTCGTCCTGCCAAATTTCCTGAGTTTTCGCCAGTGGGAAGTGGGCCATTTTCCAGTTTAAAGCGGAGGAAAAATAATAATAACTAGGGCCCCGTTGGGGCACTGGCGGGCCCGAGCTGTGTCACGCCGCCCCCAACACGACCGCCTCTCCCTCCCGATCGCGTCACACTCAAGGTTCAACGATGGTGTGCGCACTTGTCTGTGGTCATTTACCATTATAATGAATGGGAGGCGCAGTTTCTACCAAAACGCTTGCTGCAGACAAACTACATGTCCTATTTGAAAAAAGTCTGGACCATGAGTGAGGGCACAAACACAGCTAGGATATATCCAAATGGCAAGTTCCTCCTCCTTTCGTTTTTTTCCGAGAGAGCGATGTGTTTGAGCCATTGAGCGATGGGCAGGAAAAACTTGACTTTTTCTCCTGCCATGGGGGGGCACTCTTTTAGGGAAAAAAAATTCCTTCACAAATGTGTTGATGGCTAGACATTGCATCATCCTAGAAAACTTTGAAGCCAGTGAGGACAAAAATGAAAAGTTATAAGACTTTTAAGAATGTGGATCTTGGGTTATCTTTGGCGACCCCTAGAACGTAAACCGTGGGGTGCAGCATCATGATTTGTACAACTTTTAATGGCCATGGGGTGTAGATTGGCCTGAGCAAATTTGGTGCCGGTGGAACGAAAGCTTTAGGAGGAGTTAGCCACATTCCAATGTGTGCGAATCAACCAAAAATGCGAAATAGCCCTTTAACCGTACATTTTGCAGACACGTGCGCATTGACTTTTTCGTAGATCTTATTGAGATACACGTGATTATCAAATTTTGTTTCAATATGACAAAGCGTACAGGCGTGACACTCAACAATGTGTATTTTCACCTTATAGGACAAGAAAAAATGGCCTTTTTTCTCCTGCCATGGGGGGGCGCGCTTTTGGGGAGTAAAAATTCCTTCACAAATGTGTTGATGGCTGGACATTGCATCATCCTAGAAAACTTGGAGGCCAGTGAGGACAGAAATAAAAAGTTATAAGACTTGTAAGAATGTGGATTTTTGGGTTATCTTTGGCGCCCCCTACAACGTAAACCGTGGGGTGCAGCGTCATGATTTGTACAACTTTGAATGGCCATGGGGTGTAGATTGGCCTGAGCAAATTTGGTGCCGGTGGAACGAAAGCCTTCGGAGGAGTTAGCGAAATTCCAATGTGTGCGGATCGGCAAAAAATGCGAAATAGCCCTTTAACTGTACATTTGACAGATACGCCCGCACTGACTTTTTTGTAGATCTTATTGAGATACACGTGTGTGTCAAATTTTGTGTCATTTTGACAAAGCGTACAGGCGTGACACTCAATCATGTGAATTTTTCACCTTAGGGGGCGCTATGGAGCCATTTTGCATTTGATTGTTTGGGTGACTTCAGAATATCGAATTTTTCACCAGGCCCGGTCGTCCTGCCAAATTTCATGAGTTTTCACCAGTGGGAAGTGGGCCATTTTCCAGTTCAAAGGGGCAGAAAAATAATAACTAGGACCCCGTTGGGGCACTGGCGGGCCCGAGCCGTGTCGCGTCTCCCCCCCCCCCCCCCCCCCCCAACGTGCTGCCTCCCCGTCCCATTTGTGTCCTCTGGCCATCGCCCTCTCTGTTAACGCCCATCACTGCAAAGACCCTTTTCCTTCATCGGCGTTTGCTGTTCTTCCTGCCAGTGCGTGTTGCTTTCACTTACACTTGCCACAGCCAGCCTCGTGAGTGCCTAGCCTATTGGATATCACTGTCACCTACACAGGACAGTCATTACCTTTCTATTAATACTTTGTGTTTTAATTTCACATTAATTTCCATATTGTATAAACGACTGGAAAAAACTTGAGCCCCTGCCCCTGTATAATCATGTGCATGTCTCTGTTCTAGCTCCAAGGTGAATCTTCACTGCTCATGTTCTCCTCAGAAGCACTCACCTCACTCCCCTCAGGTTACTGTACACATGCACCAACTGCCTGCTTCAGGTTTGGATGGAGCTTCATGGTTGTCTTTTGGAGAAATGACCAGTCAAGTTGTGTTTGAAATTTGATTTTTTTCAGGGGCAAAAGGAGCCTCTGCATTCTTGTCAAATATGTAAATAGCATGTTTTTGCGGGTGCTAAAAACCAGACTCTGAGTGTGTGTGTGTGTGTGTGTGTGTGTGTGTGTGTGTGTGCGTGTGTGTGTGTCTATGTGTGCGTTCAAGTCACATGACATATTTAACCGGATGTAGCTGCAAGACGGAGCCTCGTTGACTCTCCGTTTCAACTTATCTCAAAAGTGAGGACCTCAACCTATATACCAGTTTTTAAATTGTGTTGATAGGCCAAATAAAACCAGAGTTATGATAAATTATGTCCGCGATACTTGTTTTCTGCTTATTTTGATCACGTTCGGCGCTCGATCGCGCTGTATGAGACAGGAAAACATAGCATGCAGACATTAGCGACAGGTCTTACAGGCGGAAAAGGCTTGCCAAAAGAAAAAAAAAACACACCACAACATCTCTCCTATTGGTGGAAAACTTCACCACAACAACCAATCCAAAATTATATGGTGACTGATTGACAAGGGGCGGGCGCTTACGTTCTTCCTGCAACATGAGAAGGGAGGGAGGGACTCTCAGCAGGGATGCAGTCTGGGACACGTAGTTGCAAACCTAGCGACTTTGTTGTTAGATTCAATGACTTTTCAGACCCCCTAACGACTTTTTTTTAGAAAGAAAGGGACTTTTATCGACTTCTTCTGGAGTTTAGAGACTCTGACATGAAGCAGGCTTTCCTTACTGAGGAGTTAGCAACGCTGCTAAGGGTGCAGAGCCACACATGCGCTCCGAGCTCTGCATGGGAGACTGAAGCTGACAGAGCTGCAGCAGTTAGCAGGTTTCACCCTCAGAGACCAGAGTTTTTTTGTAGTGGCATAAATAAAAAGTGACATTTGTGAGACTATACAGTGTTTTGTAAATAATTTTACAAAGAACGCCTGGGCCATTGCCTGCATTTTGATGTAAATAGAGGTAAATTACTATGTTCTTTGTTAAAAATTTGCATATGTTTTGAAGTTTACAATTTTTATTTGAAGTTTAAGTTTTAAAAACAGTTCATCACACATATTTGTGGTTTAATTTCACATTAATTTCCATATTGTATAAATGACTGGAAAAAACTTGAGCCCCTGCCCCTGTATAATCATGTGCACGTCCCTGTTCTAGCTCCAAGGTGAATCTTCACTGCTCATGTTCTCCTCAGAAATAGTCACCTCACTCCCCTCAGGTTACTGTACACATGCACCAACTATCTGCTTCAGGTTTGAAATGGAGCTTCATGGTTGTCTTTTGGAGAAATGAACAGTCAAGTTGTGTTTGAAATTTGATTTTTTTCAGGGGCAAAAGGAAGCCTCTGCATTCTTGTCAAATATGTAAACAGCATGTTTTTGCAGGTGCTAAAAAACAGACTCTGAGTGTGTGTGTGTGTCTGTGTGTGTGTGTGTGTGTGTGTGTGTGTGTGTGTGTGTGTGTGTGTGTGTATGTTGGCGTGTGTGTATATGTGTGTGTATCCTGCAGTACTCTGTACTCCTGCAGTGGCCAAAAAGACTTTTAAGAATGTGGATTTTTGGGTCATCTTTGGCGCCCCCTAGAACTGCAGTACTCTGTACTCCTGCAGTGGCCAAAATGACTTTTAAGAATGTGGATTTTTGGGTCATCTTTGGCGCCCCCTAGAACGTAAACCGTGGGGTGCAGCGTCATGATTTTTACAACTTTGAATGGCCATGGGGTGTAGATTGGCCTGAGCAAATTTGGTATCGGTGGGACGAAAGCCTTAGGAGGAGATAGCCACATTCCAATGTGTGCGAATCGGCAAAAAATGCAAAATAGCCCTTTAACCGTACATTATACAGATACGCGCTCTTTGACTTTTTCGTAGATCTAATTGAGATACACATGATTGTCAATTTTTGTGTCAATATGACAAAGCGTTCAGGCGTGACACTCAACAATGTGTATTTTTATGTAAGGGGACAAGAAAAAATTGACTTTTTTCTCCTACCATGGGGGGGCGCTCTTTTGGGGAGTAAAAATTCCTTCACAAATGTGTTGATGGCTGGACATTGCATCATCCTAGAAAACTTGGAGGCCAGTGAGGACAAAAATAAAAAGTTATAAAACATTTAAGAATGTGGATTTTTGGGTTATTTTTGGCGCCCCCTAGAACCTAAACCATGGGGTGCAGCATCATGATTTGAATAACTTTTAATGGCCATGGGGTGTAGATTGGCCTGAGCAAATGTGGTGCCGGTGGAACGAAAGCCTTCGGAGGAGTTAGCGAAATTCCAATGTGTGCGTATCGGCAAAAAATGCGGAATAACCCTTTAACTGTACATTTGACAGATACGCGCGCATGGACTTTTTTGTAGATCTTATTGAGTTACATGTGTGTGTCAATTTTTGTGTCATTTTGACAAAGCGTATAGGCGTGACACTCAACAATGTGTATTTTCACCTTAGGGGACAAGAAAAAATGGACTTTTTTCTCCTGCCATGGGGGGGCGCTCTTTTGGGGAGTAAAAATTCCTTCACAAATGTGTTGATGGCTGGACATTGCATCATCCTAGAAAACTTGGAGGCCAGTGAGGACAAAAATAAAAAGTTATAAGACTTTTAAATATGTGGATTTTAGTGTTATCTTTGGCGCCCCCTAGAACCTAAACCTTGGGGTGCAGCGTCATGATTTTGATAACTTTTAATGGCCACGGGGTGTAGATTGGCCTGAGCAAATGTGGTGTCGGTGGAACGAAAGCCTTCGGAGGAGTTAGCGAAATTCCAATGTGTGCGGATCGGCAAAAAATGCGAAATAACCCTTTAACCGTAATTTTGACAGATACGGCCGCACTGACTTTTTTGTAGATCTTATTGAGATACATATGTGTGTCAATTTTTGTGTCAATATGACAAAGCGTACAGGCGTGACAGTCAATAGTGTGAATTTCCACCTTAGGGGGCGCTATGGAGCCATTTTGCATTTTATTGTTTGGGCGACTTCAGAATATCGAATTTTTCACCAGGCCCGGTCGTCCTGCCAAATTTCATGAGTTTTCGCCAGTGGGAAGTGGGCCATTTTCCAGTTCAAAGGGGAGGAAAAAGAAGAAAGAAAGAAAGAAAGAAAGAAAGAAAGAAAGAAAGAAACAAAGAAAAACCACTTGGGGAATAATAGGGCCTACGCCCGGCTGCTCTGCAGCTGGCTCGGGCCCTAATAAGAAGAAGAAAGAAGAATCCATCAGGAATAATAGGGCTCTCGCAGCTGCTTAGCAGCTACGCTCGGGCCCTAATAATAATAACACTAGGGCCCCGTTGGGGCACTGGCGGGCCCGAGCCGCGGTGCGCCGCCCCCAGCGCGACCGCCTCCCTGTCCCATTCACGTCCTCTGGCTGTCGCCCTCTCTGGTTACGCCCATCACTGCAAAGACCCTTTTCCTTCATCTGTGTTAGCTGGTCTTCCTGCCAGTGCATGTTGCTTTCACTTACACTTGCCACAGCCAGCCTTGTGAGTGCCTAGCCTATTGGATATCACGGTCACCTACACAGGACAGTCATTACCTTTCTATTAATACTTTGTTTTTAATTTCACATTAATTTCCATATTGTATAAACGACTGGAAAAAACGTGAGCCCCTGCCCCTGTATAATCATGTGCACGTCCCTGTTCTAGCTCCAAGGTGAATCTTCACTGCTCATGTTCTCCTCAGAAGCAGTCACCTCACTCCCCTCAGGTTACTGTACACATGCACCAACTGCCTGCTTCAGGTTTGGATGGAGCTTCATGGTTGTCTTTTGGAGAAATGAGCAGTCAAGTTGTGTTTGAAATTTGATTTTTTTCAGGGGCAAAAGGAGCCTCTGCATTCTTGTCAAATATGTAAATAGCATGTTTTTGCAGGTGCTAAAAAAAGACTCTGAGTGAGTGTGTGTGTGTGTGTGTGTGTGTGTGTGTGTGTGTGTGTGTGTGTGTGTGTGTGTGTGTGTGTGTGTGTGTGTGTGTGTGTGTATCCTGCAGTACTCTGAGAAGAATAAGCATATTTCTGAGGTGAATTTTGAAGATTCATCTGAGAGTCAGGAGGGCTGATCATTCCCTTACCCTTTCGATGTCTGTCTATGTCTGTTTTTGTGTAATAATGAAAGAATCCCAACACAAAAAGGCTCTGTTGATGTTTTTTTTTGTTGTTCATTCATATTCAAACCACTATTTTATATCACTGCTAATACGCCAAGACCATTTTATGGTATTTAGCTTTATTATTTCTATGCATTTTGCAAGGACAGAAACCAAGGCCTTCACTAAAATTTCCATAAACTTTAGGAAAGGACCTCTGGTTGTTTAAGGGGGTCATTACTGCAAAAACATATTCTTCCTAAATTTTGAAGGTCAAACCTTAGATCCATTAGGTTTAAATAGAAAAAGCATTAAAATATGTTAGGATTATAGCATATGACAAATGTGTGCCTCTCAATGGCCATAAGTACTTTGTCTGCTGGCTCTGCAGTCGATTGACGCTCCCCAGCGTTCAAGTCACATGACATATTTAACCGGATGTAGCTGCAAGATGGAGCCTCGTTGACTCTCCGTTTCAACTTATCTCCAAAGTGAGGACCTTAAACTATATACCAGTTTTTAAATTGTGTTGATAGGCCAAATAAAACCAGAGTTATGATAAATTATGTCTGCGATACTTTTTTTCTGCTTATTTTGATCACGTTCGGCGCTCGATCGCGCTGTATGAGACAGGAAAACATAGCATGCAGACATTAGCGACAGGTCTTACAGGCGGAAAAGGCTTGCCAAAAGAAAAAAAAAACACACCACAACATCTCTCCTATTGGTGGAAAACTTCACCACAACAACCAATCCAAAATTATATGGTGACTGATTGACAAGGGGCGGGCGCTTACGGTCTTCCTGCAACATGAGAAGGGAGGGAGGGACTCTCAGCAGGGATGCAGTCTGGGACACGTAGTTGCAAACCTAGCGACTTTGTTGTTAGATTCAATGACTTTTCAGACCACCTAACGCCTTTTTTTTTTTAGAAAGAAAGGGACTTTTATCGACTTCTTCTGGAGTTTAGAGACTCAGGCATGAAGCAGGCTTTCCTTACTGAGGAGTTAGCAACGCTGCTAATGGTGCAGAGCCACACATGTGCTCCGAGCTCTGCATGAAGCTGACAGATCTGCAGCAGTTAGCAGGTTTCACCCTCAGAGACCACCAGGGGTTCATGTTGAGGCATTTTCAGTTTTGTTTTTTTTTTGCCATAGACACTGTCAGCACAATCTGCAGTTACACTAACAAAAATGCTGCAAAAAACAAAGAATTATGGAAAAATTACACATGGACTAACATAGAGGAGGATCTACACAAGTTTTTTACATCATGTTTTACATCATGCATCATTTACATCATGATTTTTTGTAGTGGCTTAAATATAAGTGACATTTGTGAGACTATACAGTGTTTTGTAAATAATTTTACAAAGAACGCCTGGGCCATTGCCTGCATTTTGATGTAAATAGAGGTAAATTACTATGTTCTTTGTTAAAAATTTGCATATGTTTTGAAGTTTACAATTTTTATTTGAAGTTTAAGTTTTAAAAACAGTTCATCACACATATTTGTGGTTTTCACAGTTAAAATGTTACTTTTTTCCACTCGGAATTTATGTTTTGTGTGTGAATTTGGGTCCATTGTGTAAATACAGTATGTCAAAATGATAAAATAACTGTAAATTCACACAGGTGAGGTTGTGCTGAAAAAAATGATACCAGGCAAGGCAAGGTAAAAAAAATTTAAGAGGAAATATAAAGGTAAAATCAAAAGTAGTCAAAAACGGCCAATAGTGACTCCCAGACTCAATAGACAAGTCCCTTTGGCGCCACTCAGTGGGCAAAACTACTTTGTCTGCTGTAATGTATATTTGGGTCATCTTTGGCGCCCCCTAGAACGTAAACCGTGGGGTGCAGCGTCATGATTTTTACAACTTTGAATGGCCATGGGTTGTAGATTGGCCTGAGCAAATTTGGTGTCAGTGGGACGAAAGCTGTAGGACGAGTTAGCCACATTCCAATGTGTGCGAATCAGCAAAAAATGCAAAATAGCCCTTTAACCGTACATTTTACAGATACGTGCGCATTGACTTTTTCGTAGATCTTATTGAGATACATGTGTGTGTCAATTTTTGTGTCAATATGGCAAAGCGTACAGGCGTGACAGTCAACAATGTGTATTTTCACCTTAGGGGGCGCTATGGAGCCATTTTGCATTTTATTCTTTGGGCGACTTCAGAATATCGAATTTTTCACCAGGCCCGGTCGTCCTGCCAAATTTCATGAGTTTTCGCCAGTGGGAAGTGGGCCATTTTCCAGTTTAAAGCGGAGGAAAAATAATAATAATAACTAGGGCCCCGTTGGGGCACTGGCGGGCCCGAGCCGTGTCGCGCTGCCCCCCCCAACGCGCTGCCTCCCCGTCCCATTCGCGTCCTCTGGCCATCGCCCTCTCTGGTAACGCCCCTCACTGCAAAGACCCTTTCCTTCATCGGCGTTTGCTGTTCTTCCTGCCAGTGCGTGTTGCTTTCACTTACACTTGCCACAGCCAGCCTCGTGAGTGCCTAGCCTATTGGATATCAATGTCATCTACACAGGACAGTCATAACCTTTCTATTAATACTTTGTTTTTTAATTTCACATTTATTTCCATATTGTATAAATGACTGGAAAAAACTTGAGCCCCTGCCCCTGTATAATCATGTGCACGTCCCTGTTCTAGCTCCAAGGTGAATCTTGACTGCTCATGTTCTCCTCAGAAGCAGTCACCTCACTCCCCTCAGGTTACTGTACACATGCACCAACTACCTGCGTCAGGTTTGGATGGAGCTTCATGGTTGTCTTTTGGAGAAATGAGCAGTCAAGTTGTGTTTGAAATTTCATTTTTTTCAGGGGCAAAAGGAAGTCTCTGCATTGTTGTCAAATATGTAAATAGCATGTTTTTGCAGGTGCTGAAAAACAGACTCTGAGTGTGTATGTGTGTGTGTGTGTGTGTGTGTGTGTGTGTGTGTGTGTGTGTGTGTGTGTGCGTGTGTGTGTGTGTGTCTGTGTGTGTGTGTGTCTGTGTGTGTGTATCCTGCAGTACTCTGTACTCCTGCAGTGGCCAAAACGACTTTTAAGAATGTGGATATTTGGGTCATCTTTGGCGCCCCCTAGAACGTAAACCATGGGGTGCAGCGGCATGATTTTTACAACTTTGAATGGCCATGGGGTGTAGATTGGCCTGAGCAAATTTGGTGTCAGTGGGACGAAAGCCTTAGGAGGAGTTAGCCACATTCCAATGTGTGCGAATCGGCAAAAAATGCGAAATAGCCCTTTAACCGTACATTTTACAGATATGCGCGCATTGACTTTTTCGTAGATCTTATTGAGATACACGTGTGTGTCAAATTTTTTGTCAATATGACAAAGCGTACAGGCGTGAATCTCAACAATGTGTATTTTCACCTTAGGGGACAAGAAAAAATTGACTTTTTTGTCCTGCCATGGGGGGGCGCTCTTTTGGGGAGTAAAAATTCCTTCACAAATGTGTTGATGGCTGGACATTGCATCATCCTAGAAAACTTGGAGGCCAGTGAGGACAAAAATAAAAAGTTATAAAACTTTTAAGAATGTGGATTTTTGGGTTATTTTTGGCGCCCCCTAGAACCTAAACCATGGGGTGCAGCATCATGATTTGTACAACTTTGAATGGCCATGGAGTGTAGATTGGCCTGAGCAAATGTGGTGCCGGTGGAACGAAAGCCTTCGGAGGAGTTAGCGAAATTCCAATGTGTGCGGATCGGCAAAAAATGCGAAATAACCCTTTAACCGTACATTTGACAGATATGCCCGCACTGACTTTTTTGTAGATCTTATTGAGATACATGTGTGTGTCAATTTTTGTGTCAATATGACAAAGCGTACAGGCGTGACAGTCAATAGTGTGAATTTTCACCTTAGGGGGCGCTATGGAGCCATTTTGCATTTTATTGTTTGGGTGACTTCAGAATATCGAATTTTTCACCAGGCCCGGTCGTCCTGCCAAATTTCATGAGTTTTCGCCAGTGGGAAGTGGGCCATTTTCCAGTTTAAAGCGGAGGAAAAATAATAACTAGGGCCCCGTTGGGGCACTGGCGGGCCCGAGCCTGTCGCGCCGCTCCCAGCGCGACCACCTACCCCTCCCGATAGCGTCACACTAAAGGTCCAAAGATGGTGTGCGCACTTGTCTGTGGTCATTTACCATTATAATAATGGGAGGCGCAGTTTCTACCAAAACGCTCGCTGCAGACAAACTCCATGTCCTTTTTGAAAATAGTCTGGACCATGAGTGAGGGCACAAACACAGCTAGTATATACCCAAATGGCAAGGTGCTCCTCCTTTCGGTTTTGCCGAGAGAGCGATGAATTTGAGCCATTGAGCGATCGGCAGGAAAAACTTGACTTTTTCTCCTGCCATGGGGGGGCGCTCTTTTGGGGAAAAAAAATTCCTTCACAAATGTGTTGATGACTGAACATTGCATCATCCTAGAAAACTTGGAGGCCAGTGAGGACAAAAATAAAGTTATAAGACTTTTAAAAATGTGGATATTTGGGTCATCTTTGGCGCCCCCTAGAACGTAAACCGTGGGATGCAGCGTCATGATTTGTACAACTTTGAATGGCCATGGGGTGTAGATTGGCCTGAGCAAATTTGGTGTCAGTGGAACGAAAGCCTTAGGAGGAGTTAGCCACATTCCAATGTGTGCGAATCGGCAAAAAATGCGAAATAGCCCTTTAACTGTACATTTTACAGATACGCGCACATTGACTTTTTCGTAGATCTTATTGAGATACACGTGATTGTCAAATTTTGTGTCAATATGACAAAGCGTACAGGCGTGACACTCAACAATGTGTATATTCGCCTTAGGGGACAAGAAAAAATGGACTTTTTTCTCCTGCCATGGGGGGGCGCTCTTTTGGCGAGTAAAAATTCCTTCACAAATGTGTTAATTGCTGGACATTGCATCATCCTAGAGAACTTGGAGGCCAGTGAGGACAAAAATAAAAAGTTATAAGACTTTTAAGACTGTGGATTTTTGGGTTATCTTTGGCGCCCCCTAGAACGTAAACCGTGGGGTGCAGCGTCATGATTTGTACAACTTTTAATGGCCATGGGGTGTAGATTGGCCTGAGCAAATGTGGTGCCAGTGGAACGAAAGCCTTCGGAGGAGTTAGCGAAATTCCAATGTGTGCGGATCGGCAAAAAATGCGAAATAACCCTTTAACCGTACATTTGACAGATACGCCCGCGCTGACTTTTTTGTAGATCTTATTGAGATACATGTGTGTGTCAATTTTTGTGTCAATATGACAAAGCGTACAGGCGTCAGGTGAGTTTTCACCATAGGGGGCGCTATGGAGCCATTTTTCATTTTTTTGTTTGGGCGACTTCAGAATATCGAATTTTTCACCAGGCCCGGTCGTCCTGCCAAATTTCCTGAGTTTTCGCCAGTGGGAAGTGGGCCATTTTCCAGTTTAAAGCGGAGGAAAAATAACGAAAGAAGAATCCATCAGGAACAAGAGGGCTCTCGCAGCTGCTTAGCAGCTACGCTCGGGCCCTAACTAGGGCCCCGTTGGGGCACTGGCGGGCCCGAGCTGTGTCGCGCCGCCCCCAACACGACCGCCTCTCCCTCCCGATCGCGTCACACTCAAGGTCCAAAGATGGTGTGCACACTTGTCTGTGGTCATTTACCATTATAATGAATGGGAGGCGCAGTTTCTACCAAAACGCTCGCTGCAGACAAACTGTCCTATTTGAAAAAAGTCTGGACCATGAGTGAGGGCACAAACACAGCTAGGATATATCCAAATGGCAAGTTTCTCCTCCTTTCGGTTTTGCCGAGAGAGCGATGTGTTTGAGCCGTTGAGCGATGGGTAGGAAAAACTTGACTTTTTCTCCTGCCATGGGGGGGCACTCTTTTAGGGAGTAAAAATTCCTTCACAAATGTGTTGATGGCTGGACATTGCATCATCCTAGAAAACTTGGAGGCCAGTGAGGACAAAAATAAAAAGTTATAAGACTTTTAAATATGTGGATTTTAGGGTTATCTTTGGCGCCCCCTAGAACCTAAACCGTGGGGTGCAGCGTCATGATTTGAATAACTTTTAATGGCCATGGGGTGTAGATTGGCCTGAGCAAATGTGGTGCCGGTGGAACAAAAGCCTTCGGAGGAGTTAGCGAAATTCCAATGTGTACGGATCGCCAAAAAATGCGAAATAGCCCTTTAACCGTACATTTGACAGATACGCCCGCATTGACTTTTTCGTAGATATTATTGAGATACACCTGTGTGCCAAATTTTGTGTCATTTTGACAAAGTGTAGAGGCGTGACACTCAACAATGTGTATTTTCACCTTAGGGGACAAGAAAAAATGGACTTTTTTCTCCTGCCATGGGGGGGCGCTCTTTTGGGGAGTAAAAATTCCTTCACAAATGTGTTGATGGCTGGACATTGCATCATCCTAGAAAACTTGGAGGCCAGTGAGGACAAAAATAAAAAGTTATAAGACTTTTAAATATGTGGATTTTCGGGTTATCTTTGGCGCCCCCTAGAACCTAAACCGTGGGGTGCAGCGTCATGATTTGAATAACTTTTAATGGCCATGGGGTGTAGATTGGCCTGAGCAAATGTGGTGCCGGTGGAACAAAAGCCTTCGGAGGAGTTAGCGAAATTCCAATGTGTACGGATCGCCAAAAAATGCGAAATAGCCCTTTAACCGTACATTTGACAGATACGCCGGCATTGACTTTTTCGTAGATCTTATTGAGACACACCTGTGTGCCAAATTTTGTGTCATTTTGACAAAGTGTAGAGGCGTGACACTCAACAATGTGTATTTTCACCTTAGGGGACAAGAAAAAATGGACTTTTTTCTCCTGCCATGGGGGGGCGCTCTTTTGGGGAGTAAAAATTCCTTCACAAATGTGTTGATGGCTGGACATTGCATCATCCTAGAAAACTTGGAGGCCAGTGAGGACAAAAATAAAAAGTTATAAGACTTTTAAATATGTGGATTTTTGGGTTATCTTTGGCGCCCCCTAGAACCTAAACCGTGGGGTGCAGCGTCATGATTTGAATAACTTTTAATGGCCATGGGGTGTAGATTGGCCTGAGCAAATGTGGTGCCGGTGGAACAAAAGCCTTCGGAGGAGTTAGCGAAATTCCAATGTGTACGGATCGCCAAAAAATGCGAAATAGCCCTTTAACCGTACATTTGACAGATACGCCCGCATTGACTTTTTCGTAGATCTTATTGAGACACACCTGTGTGCCAAATTTTGTGTCATTTTGACAAAGTGTAGAGGCGTGACACTCAACAATGTGTATTTTCACCTTAGGGGACAAGTAAAAATGGACTTTTTTCTCCTGCCATGGGGGGGCGCTCTTTTGGGGAGAAAAAATTCCTTCACAAATGTGTTGATGGCTGGACATTGCATCATCCTAGAAAACTTGGAGGCCAGTGAGGACAAAAATAAAAAGTTATAAGACTTTGAAATATGTGGATTTTCGGGTTATCTTTGGCGCCCCCTAGAACCTAAACCGTGGGGTGCAGCGTCATGATTTGAATAACTTTTAATGGCCATGGGGTGTAGATTGGCCTGAGCAAATGTGGTGCCGGTGGAACAAAAGCCTTCGGAGGAGTTAGCGAAATTCCAATGTGTACGGATCGCCAAAAAATGCGAAATAGCCCTTTAACCGTACATTTGACAGATACGCCGGCATTGACTTTTTCGTAGATCTTATTGAGACACACCTGTGTGCCAAATTTTGTGTCATTTTGACAAAGTGTAGAGGCGTGACACTCAACAATGTGTATTTTCACCTTAGGGGACAAGAAAAAATGGACTTTTTTCTCCTGCCATGGGGGGGCGCTCTTTTGGGGAGTAAAAATTCCTTCACAAATGTGTTGATGGCTGGACATTGCAACATCCTAGAAAACTTGGAGGCCAGTGAGGACAAAAATAAAAAGTTATAAGACTTTGAAATATGTGGATTTTAGGGTTATCTTTGGCGCCCCCTAGAACCTAAACCGTGGGGTGCAGCGTCATGATTTGAATAACTTTTAATGGCCATGGGGTGTAGATTGGCCTGAGCAAATGTGGTGCCGGTGGAACAAAAGCCTTCGGAGGAGTAAGCGAAATTCCAATGTGTACGGATCGCCAAAAAATGCGAAATAGCCCTTTAACCGTACATTTGACAGATACGCCCGCACTGACTTTTTTGTAGATCTTATTGAGATACATGTGTGTGTCAAATTTTGTGTCAATATGACAAAGCGTACAGGCGTGACACTCAACAATGTGTATTTTCACCTTAGGGGACAGGAAAAAATGGACTTTTTTCTCCTGCCATGGGGGGGCGCTCTTTTGGGGATTAAAAATTCCTTCACAAATGTGTTGATGGCTGGACATTGCATCATCCTAGAAAACTTGGAGGCCAGTGAGGGCAAAAATAAAAAGTTATAAGACTTTTAAATATGTGGATTTTAGGGTTATCTTTGGCGCCCCCTAGAACCTAAACCGTGGGGTGCAGCATCATGATTTGAATAACTTTTAATGGCCATGGGGTGTAGATTGGCCTGAGCAAATGTGGTGCCGGTGGAACGAAAGCCTTCGGAGGAGTTAGCGAAATTCCAATGTGTGCGGATCGGCAAAAAATGCGGAATAACCCTTTAACCGTACATTTGACAGATACGCCCGCACTGACTTTTTTGTAGATCTTATTGAGATACATGTGTGTGTCAATTTTTGTGTCAATATGACAAAGCGTAAAGGCGTGACAGTCAATAGTGTGAATTTTCACCTTAGGGGGCGCTATGGAGCCATTTTGCATTTTCTTGTTTGGGCGACTTCGGAATATCAAATTTTTCACCAGGCCCGGTCATCCTGCCAAATTTCATGAGTTTTCGCCAGTGGGAAGTGGGCCATTTTCCAGTTCAAAGGGGAGGAAAAAGAAGAACTAGGGCCCCGTTGGGGCACTGGCGGGCCCGAGCCATGTTGCGCCGCCCCCAGCGGGACCGCCTCCCCCTCCCGATCCCGTCACACTCAAGGTCCAAAGATGGTGTGCGCACTTGTCTGTGGTCATTTACCATTATAATGGATGGGAGGCGCAGTTTCTACCAAAACGCTCGCTGCAGACAAACTCCAGGCCCTTTTTGAAAAAAGTCTGGACCATGAGTGAGGGCACAAACACAGCTAGTATATATCCAAATGGCAAGTTAGCCTTAGGAGGAGTTAGCCACATTCCAATGTGTGCGAATCGGCAAAAAATGCAAAATAGCCGTTTAGCCGTACATTTTACAGATACTTGCACATTGACTTTTTCGTAGATCTTATTGAGATACACGTGTGTGTCAAATTTTTTGTCAATATGACAAAGCGTACAGGCGTGAATCTCAACAATGTGTATTTTCACCTTAGGGGACAAGAAAAAATTGACTTTTTTGTCCTGCCATGGGGGGGCGCTCTTTTGGGGAGTAAAAATTCCTTCACAAATGTGTTGATGGCTGGACATTGCATCATCCTAGAAAATTGGAAAAATTATATGGTGACTGATTGACAAGGGGCGGGCGCTTACGTTCTTCCTGCAACATGAGAAGGGAGGGAGGGACTCTCAGCAGGGATGCAGTCTGGGACACGTAGTTGCAAACCTAGCGACTTTGTTGTTAGATTCAATGACTTTTCAGACCCCCTAACGACTTTTTTTTAGAAAGAAAGGGACTTTTATCGACTTCTTCTGGAGTTTAGAGACTCTGACATGAAGCAGGCTTTCCTTACTGAGGAGTTAGCAACGCTGCTAAGGGTGCAGAGCCACACATGCGCTCCGAGCTCTGCATGGGAGACTGAAGCTGACAGAGCTGCAGCAGTTAGCAGGTTTCACCCTCAGAGACCACCAGGGGTTCATGTTGAGGCATTTTAATTTTTTTTTTTTTTTTGTGCCATAGACACTGTCAGCACAATCTGCAGTTACACTAACAAAAATGCTGCAAAAAACAAAGAATTATGGAAAAATTACACATGGACTGACATAGAGGAGGATCTACACAAGTTTTTTACATCATGTTTTACATCATGCATCATTTACATCATGTTTTTTTGTAGTGGCATAAATAAAAAGTGACATTTGTGAGACTATACAGTGTTTTGTAAATAATTTTACAAAGAACGCCTGGGCCATTGCCTGCATTTTGATGTAAATAGAGGTAAATCACTATGTTCTTTGTTAAAAATTTGCATATGTTTTGAAGTTTACAATTTTTATTTGAAGTTTAAGTTTTAAAAACAGTTCATCACACATATTTGTGGTTTTCACAGTAAAAATGTTACTTTTTTCCACTCGGATTTTATGTTTTGTGTGTGAATTTGGGTCCATTGTGTAAATTCAGTATGTCAACATGATAAAATAACTGTAAATTCGCACAGGTGAGGTTGTGCTGAAAAAAAATGATACCAGGCAAGGCACGTGATTGTCAAATTTTGTGTCAATATGACAAAGCGTATAGGCGTGAATCTCAACAATATGTATTTTCACCTTAGGGGACAAGAAAAAATGGACTTTTTTCTCCTGCCATGGGGGGCGCTCTTTTGGGGAGTAAAAATTCCTTCACAAATGTGTTGATGGCTGGACATTGCATCATCCTAGAAAACTTGGAGGCCAGTGAGGACAAAAATAAAAAGTTATAAGACTTTTAAATATGTGGATTTTAGGGTTGTCTTTGGCGCCCCCTAGAACCTAAACCGTGGGGTGCAGCGTCATGATTTGAATAACTTTTAATGGCCATGGGGTGTAGATTGGCCTGAGCAAATGTGGTGCCGGTGGACAGAAAGCCTTCGGAGGAGTTAGCGAAATTCCAATGTGTGCGGATCGGCAAAAAATGCGGAATAACCCTTTAACCGTACATTTGACAGATACGCGCGCATTGACTTTTTCGTAGATCTTATTGAGTTACATATGTGTGTCAATTTTTGTGTCATTTTGACAAAGCGTATAGGCGTGACACTCAACAATGTGTATTTTCACCTTAGGGGACAAGAAAAAATGGACTTTTTTCTCCTGCCATGGGGGGGCGCTCTTTTGGGGAGTAAAAATTCCTTCACAAATGTGTTGATGGCTGGACATTGCATCATCCTAGAAAACTTGGAGGCCAGTGGGGACAAAAATAAAAAGTTATAAGACTTTGAAATATGTGGATTTTACGGTTATCTTTGGCGCCCCCTAGAACCTAAACCTTGGGGTGCAGCGTCATGATTTGAATAACTTTTAATGGCCATGGGGTGTAGATTGGCCTGAGCAAATGTGGTGCCGGTGGAACGAAAGCCTTCGGAGGAGTTAGCGAAATTCCAATGTGTGCGGATCGGCAAAAAATGCGGAATAACCCTTTAACCGTACATTTGACAGATACGCGCGCATTGACTTTTTCGTAGATCTTATTGAGTTACATGTGTGTGTCAATTTTTGTGTCATTTTGCCAAAGCGTACAGGTGTTACACTCAACAATGTGTATTTTCACCTTAGGGGACAAGAAAAAATGGACTTTTTTCTCCTGCCATGGGGGGGCGCTCTTTTGGGGAGTAAAAATTCCTTCACAAATGTGTTGATGGCTGGACATTGCATCATCCTAGAAAACTTGGAGGCCAGTGAGGACAAAAATAAAAAGTTATAAGACTTTTAAATATGTGGATTTTAGGGTTGTCTTTGGCGCCCCCTAGAACCTAAACCGTGGGGTGCAGCGTCATGATTTGAATAACTTTTAATGGCCATGGGGTGTAGATTGGCCTGAGCAAATGTGGTGCCGGTGGACAGAAAGCCTTCGGAGGAGTTAGCGAAATTCCAATGTGTGCGGATCGGCAAAAAATGCGGAATAACCCTTTAACCGTACATTTGACAGATACGCGCACATTGACTTTTTCGTAGATCTTATTGAGATACATGTGTGTGTCAATTTTTGTGTCATTTTGACAAAGCGTATAGGCGTGACACTCAACAATGTGTATTTTCACCTTAGGGGACAAGAAAAAATGGACTTTTTTCTCCTGCCATGGGGGGGCGCTCTTTTGGGGAGTAAAAATTCCTTCACAAATGTGTTACTGGCTGGACATTGCATCATCCTAGAAAACTTGGAGGCCAGTGAGGACAAAAATAAAAAGTTATAAGACTTTTAAATATGTGGATTTTAGTGTTATCTTTGGCGCCCCCTAGAACCTAAACCTTGGGGTGCAGCGTCATGATTTTGATAACTTTTAATGGCCACGGGGTGTAGATTGGCCTGAGCAAATGTGGTGCCGGTGGAACGAAAGCCTTCGGAGGAGTTAGCGAAATTCCAATGTGTGCGGATCGGCAAAAAATGCGTAATAACCCTTTAACCGTAATTTTGACAGATACGGCCGCACTGACTTTTTTGTACATCTTATTGAGATACATATGTGTGTCAATTTTTGTGTCAATATGACAAAGCGTACAGGCGTGACAGTCAATAGTGTGAATTTCCACCTTAGGGGGCGCTATGGAGCCATTTTGCATTTTATTGTTTGGGCGACTTCAGAATATCGAATTTTTCACCAGGCCCGGTCGTCCTGCCAAATTTCATGAGTTTTCGCCAGTGGGAAGTGGGCCATTTTCCAGTTCAAAGGGGAGGAAAAAGAAGAAAGAAAGAACTAGGGCCCCGTTGGGGCACTGGCGGGCCCGAGCCGTGTCACGCCGCCCCCAGCGCGACCGCCTCCCCCACCCGATCGCGTCACACTCAAGGTCCAAAGATGGTGTGCGCACTTGTTTGTGGTCATTTACCATTATAATGAACGGGAGGCGCAGTTTCTACCAAAACGCTCGCTGCAGAAAAACTCCATGTCCTATTTGAAAAAAGTCTGGACCATGAGTGAGGGCACAAACACAGCTAAGATATATCCAAATGGCAAGTTGCTCCTCCTTTCGCTTTTGCCGAGAGAGCAGTGCGTTTGAGCCATTGAATGATGAACAGGAAAAACTTGACTTTATTCTCCTGCCATGGGGGGGCGCTCTTTTAAAGAGAAAAAATTCCTTCACAAATGTGTTGATGGCTGGACATTGCATCATCCTAGAAAACATGGAGGCCAGTGAGGACAAAAATAAAAAGTTATAAGACTTTTAAATATGTGGATTTTAGGGTTATATTTGGCGCCCCCTAGAACCTAAACCGTGGGGTGCAGCGTCATGATTTGAATAACTTTTAATGGCCATGGGGTGTAGATTGGCCTGAGCAAATGTGGTGCCGGTGGAACGAAAGCCTTCGGAGGAATTAGCGAAATTCCAATGTGTGCGAATCTGCAAAAAATGCGAAATAACCCTTTAACCGTACATTTTACAGATACGTGGCCATTGACTTTTTCGAAGATCTTATGTAAATACACGTGTATGTAAAATTTTGTGTCAATACGACAAAACATACAGGCGTAGCACTCAACAATGTGTATTTTCACCTTAGTGGACAAGAAAAAATTGACTTTTTTCTCCTGCCATGGGGGGGCGCTCTTTTGGCGAGTAAAAATTCCTTCACAAATGTGTTGATGGCTGGACATTGCATCATCCTAGAAAACTTGGAGGCCAGTGGGGACAAAAATAAAAAGTTATAAGACTTTTAAATATGTGGATTTTACGGTTATCTTTGGCTCCCCCTAGAACCTAAACCGTGGGGTGCAGCGTCATGATTTGAATAACTTTTAATGGCCATGGGGTGTAGATTGGCCTGAGCAAATGTGGTGCCGGTGGAACGAAAGCCTTCGGAGGAGTTAGCGAAATTCCAATGTGTGCGGATCGGCAAAAAATGCGGAATAACCCTTTAACCGTACATTTGACAGATACGCGCGCATTGACTTTTTCGTAGATCTTATTGAGATACATGTGTGTGTCAATTTTTGTGTCATTTTGCCAAAGCGTACAGGTGTTACACTCAACAATGTGTATTTTCACCTTAGGGGACAAGAAAAAATGGACTTTTTTCTCCTGCCATGGGGGGGCGCTCTTTTGGGGAGTAAAAATTCCTTCACAAATGTGTTGATGGCTGGACATTGCATCATCCTAGAAAACTTGGAGGCCAGTGAGGGCAAAAATAAAAAGTTATAAGACTTTTAAATATGTGGATCTTAGGGTTATCTTTGGCGCCCCCTAGAACCTAAACCGTGGGGTGCAGCGTCATGATTTGAATAACTTTTAATGGCCATGGGGTGTAGATTGGCCTGAGCAAATGTGGTGCCGGTGGAACGAAAGCCTTCGGAGGAGTTAGCGAAATTCCAATGTGTGCGGATCGGCAAAAAATGCGAAATAACCCTTTAACCGTACATTTGACAGATACGCCCGCACTGACTTTTTTGTAGATCTTATTGAGATACATGTGTGTGTCAATTTTTGTGTCATTTTGACAAAGCGTACCGGCGTGACAGTCAATAGTGTGAATTTTCACCTTAGGGGGCGCTATGGAGCCATTTTGCATTTTCTTGTTTGGGCGACTTCGGAATATCAAATTTTTCACCAGGCCCGGTCGTCCTGCCAAATTTCATGAGTTTTCGCCAGTGGGAAGTGGGCCATTTTCCAGTTCAAAGGGGAGGAAAAATAATAATAATAATAACAAAAGAAGGAAACTACAGGAACAAGAGGGCTCTCGCAGCTGCTTAGCAGCTACGCTCGGGCCCTAAAGAACTAGGGCCCCGTTGGGGCACTGGCGGGCCCGAGCCGTGTCACGCCGCCCCCAGCGCGACCGCCTCCCCCACCCGATCGCGTCACACTCAAGGTCCAAAGATGGTGTGCGCACTTGTTTGTGGTCATTTACCATTATAATGAACGGGAGGCGCAGTTTCTACCAAAACGCTCGCTGCAGAAAAACTCCATGTCCTATTTGAAAAAAGTCTGGACCATGAGTGAGGGCACAAACACAGCTAAGATATATCCAAATGGCAAGTTGCTCCTCCTTTCGCTTTTGCCGAGAGAGCAGTGCGTTTGAGCCATTGAATGATGAACAGGAAAAACTTGACTTTATTCTCCTGCCATGGGGGGGCGCTCTTTTAAAGAGAAAAAACTCCTTCACAAATGTGTTGATGGCTGGACATTGCATCATCCTAGAAAACATGGAGGCCAGTGAGGACAAAAATAAAAAGTTATAAGACTTTTAAATATGTGGATTTTAGGGTTATATTTGGCGCCCCCTAGAACCTAAACCGTGGGGTGCAGCGTCATGATTTGAATAACTTTTAATGGCCATGGGGTGTAGATTGGCCTGAGCAAATGTGGTGCCGGTGGAACGAAAGCCTTCGGAGGAATTAGCGAAATTCCAATGTGTGCGAATCTGCAAAAAATGCGAAATAACCCTTTAACCGTACATTTTACAGATACGTGGCCATTGACTTTTTCGAAGATCTTATGTAAATACACGTGTATGTAAAATTTTGTGTCAATACGACAAAACATACAGGCGTAGCACTCAACAATGTGTATTTTCACCTTAGTGGACAAGAAAAAATTGACTTTTTTCTCCTGCCATGGGGGGGCGCTCTTTTGCCGAGTAAAAATTCCTTCACAAATGTGTTGATGGCTGGACATTGCATCATCCTAGAAAACTTGGAGGCCAGTGGGGACAAAAATAAAAAGTTATAAGACTTTTAAATATGTGGATTTTAGGGTTATTTTTGGCGCCCCCTAGAACCTAAACCGTGGGGTGCAGTGTCATGATTTGAATAACTTTTAATGGCCATGGGGTGTAGATTGGCCTGAGCAAATGTGGTGCCGGTGGAACGAAAGCCTTCGGAGGAGTTAGCGAAATTCCAATGTGTGCGGATCGGCAAAAAATGCGAAATAACCCTTTAACCGTACATTTGACAGATACGCCCGCACTGACTTTTTTGTAGATCTTATTGAGATACATGTGTGTGTCAATTTTTGTGTCAATATGACAAAGCGTAAAGGCGTGACAGTCAATAGTGTGAATTTTCACCTTAGGGGGCGCTATGGAGCCATTTTGCATTTTCTTGTTTGGGCGACTTCGGAATATCAAATTTTTCACCAGGCCCGGTCATCCTGCCAAATTTCATGAGTTTTCGCCAGTGGGAAGTGGGCCATTTTCCAGTTCAAAGGGGAGGAAAAATAATAACTAGGGCCCCGGTGGGGCACTGTCGGGCCCGAGCCGCGTCGCGCCGCCCCCAGTGCGACCGCCTCCCCGTCCCGATCGAGTCACACTCAAGAACCAAAGATGGTGTGCGCACTTGTCTGTGGTCATTTCCCATTATAATGAATGGGAGGCGCAGTTTCTACCAAAACACTCGCTGCAGACAAACTTCATGTCCTATTTGAAAAAAGTCTGGACCATGAGTGAGGGCACAAACACAGCTATGATATATCGAAATGCCAGGTTGCTCCTCCTTACGGTGTTGCCTGGAGAGCGATGCGATTGAGCCATTGAGCGATGGGCAGGAAAAACTTGACTTTTTCTCCTGCCATAGGGGGGATGTGGATTCTTTTAAGAATGTGGATTTTTGGGTCATCTTTGGCGCCCCCTAGAACGTAAACCGTGGGGTGCAGCGTCATGATTTTTACAACTTTGAATGGCCATGGGGTGTAGATTGGCCTGAGCAAATTTGGTGTCAGTGGGACGAAAGCCTTAGGAGGAGTTAGCCAAATTCCAATGTGTGCGAATCTGCAAAAAATGCGAAATAACCCTTTAACCGTACATTTTACAGATACGTGGCCATTGACTTTTTCGAAGATCTTATTGAAATACACGTGTATGTAAAATTTTGTGTCAATACGACAAAACATACAGGCGTAGCACTCAACAATGTGTATTTTCACCTTAGTGGACAAGAAAAAATTGACTTTTTTCTCCTGCCATGGGGGGGCGCTCTTTTGCCGAGTAAAAATTCCTTCACAAATGTGTTGATGGCTGGACATTGCATCATCCTAGAAAACTTGGAGGCCAGTGGGGACAAAAATAAAAAGTTATAAGACTTTTAAATATGTGGATTTTACGGTTATCTTTGGCGCCCCCTAGAACCTAAACCGTGGGGTGCAGCGTCATGATTTGAATAACTTTTAATGGCCATGGGGTGTAGATTGGCCTGAGCAAATGTGGTGCCGGTGGAACGAAAGCCTTCGGAGGAGTTAGCGAAATTCCAATGTGTGCGGATCGGCAAAAAATGCGGAATAACCCTTTAACCGTACATTTGACAGATACGCGCGCATTGACTTTTTCGTAGATCTTATTGAGATACATGTGTGTGTCAATTTTTGTGTCATTTTGCCAAAGCGTACAGGTGTTACACTCAACAATGTGTATTTTCACCTTAGGGGACAAGAAAAAATGGACTTTTTTCTCCTGCCATGGGGGGGCGCTCTTTTGGGGAGTAAAAATTCCTTCACAAATGTGTTGATGGCTGGACATTGCATCATCCTAGAAAACTTGGAGGCCAGTGAGGGCAAAAATAAAAAGTTATATGACTTTTAAATATGTGGATCTTAGGGTTATCTTTGGCGCCCCCTAGAACCTAAACCGTGGGGTGCAGCGTCATGATTTGAATAACTTTTAATGGCCATGGGGTGTAGATTGGCCTGAGCAAATGTGGTGCCGGTGGAACGAAAGCCTTCGGAGGAGTTAGCGAAATTCCAATGTGTGCGGATCGGCAAAAAATGCGAAATAACCCTTTAACCGTACATTTGACAGATACGCCCGCACTGACTTTTTTGTAGATCTTATTGAGATACATGTGTGTGTCAATTTTTGTGTCATTTTGACAAAGCGTACCGGCGTGACAGTCAATAGTGTGAATTTTCACCTTAGGGGGCGCTATGGAGCCATTTTGCATTTTCTTGTTTGGGCGACTTCGGAATATCAAATTTTTCACCAGGCCCGGTCGTCCTGCCAAATTTCATGAGTTTTCGCCAGTGGGAAGTGGGCCATTTTCCAGTTCAAAGGGGAGGAAAAATAATAATAATAATAACAAAAGAAGGAAACTACAGGAACAAGAGGGCTCTCGCAGCTGCTTAGCAGCTACGCTCGGGCCCTAAAGAACTAGGGCCCCGTTGGGGCACTGGCGGGCCCGAGCCGTGTCACGCCGCCCCCAGCGCGACCGCCTCCCCCACCCGATCGCGTCACACTCAAGGTCCAAAGATGGTGTGCGCACTTGTTTGTGGTCATTTACCATTATAATGAACGGGAGGCGCAGTTTCTACCAAAACGCTCGCTGCAGAAAAACTCCATGTCCTATTTGAAAAAAGTCTGGACCATGAGTGAGGGCACAAACACAGCTAAGATATATCCAAATGGCAAGTTGCTCCTCCTTTCGCTTTTGCCGAGAGAGCAGTGCGTTTGAGCCATTGAATGATGAACAGGAAAAACTTGACTTTATTCTCCTGCCATGGGGGGGCGCTCTTTTAAAGAGAAAAAACTCCTTCACAAATGTGTTGATGGCTGGACATTGCATCATCCTAGAAAACATGGAGGCCAGTGAGGACAAAAATAAAAAGTTATAAGACTTTTAAATATGTGGATTTTAGGGTTATATTTGGCGCCCCCTAGAACCTAAACCGTGGGGTGCAGCGTCATGATTTGAATAACTTTTAATGGCCATGGGGTGTAGATTGGCCTGAGCAAATGTGGTGCCGGTGGAACGAAAGCCTTCGGAGGAATTAGCGAAATTCCAATGTGTGCGAATCTGCAAAAAATGCGAAATAACCCTTTAACCGTACATTTTACAGATACGTGGCCATTGACTTTTTCGAAGATCTTATGTAAATACACGTGTATGTAAAATTTTGTGTCAATACGACAAAACATACAGGCGTAGCACTCAACAATGTGTATTTTCACCTTAGTGGACAAGAAAAAATTGACTTTTTTCTCCTGCCATGGGGGGGCGCTCTTTTGCCGAGTAAAAATTCCTTCACAAATGTGTTGATGGCTGGACATTGCATCATCCTAGAAAACTTGGAGGCCAGTGGGGACAAAAATAAAAAGTTATAAGACTTTTAAATATGTGGATTTTAGGGTTATTTTTGGCGCCCCCTAGAACCTAAACCGTGGGGTGCAGTGTCATGATTTGAATAACTTTTAATGGCCATGGGGTGTAGATTGGCCTGAGCAAATGTGGTGCCGGTGGAACGAAAGCCTTCGGAGGAGTTAGCGAAATTCCAATGTGTGCGGATCGGCAAAAAATGCGAAATAACCCTTTAACCGTACATTTGACAGATACGCCCGCACTGACTTTTTTGTAGATCTTATTGAGATACATGTGTGTGTCAATTTTTGTGTCAATATGACAAAGCGTAAAGGCGTGACAGTCAATAGTGTGAATTTTCACCTTAGGGGGCGCTATGGAGCCATTTTGCATTTTCTTGTTTGGGCGACTTCGGAATATCAAATTTTTCACCAGGCCCGGTCATCCTGCCAAATTTCATGAGTTTTCGCCAGTGGGAAGTGGGCCATTTTCCAGTTCAAAGGGGAGGAAAAATAATAACTAGGGCCCCGGTGGGGCACTGTCGGGCCCGAGCCGCGTCGCGCCGCCCCCAGTGCGACCGCCTCCCCGTCCCGATCGAGTCACACTCAAGAACCAAAGATGGTGTGCGCACTTGTCTGTGGTCATTTCCCATTATAATGAATGGGAGGCGCAGTTTCTACCAAAACACTCGCTGCAGACAAACTTCATGTCCTATTTGAAAAAAGTCTGGACCATGAGTGAGGGCACAAACACAGCTATGATATATCGAAATGCCAGGTTGCTCCTCCTTACGGTGTTGCCTGGAGAGCGATGCGATTGAGCCATTGAGCGATGGGCAGGAAAAACTTGACTTTTTCTCCTGCCATAGGGGGGATGTGGATTCTTTTAAGAATGTGGATTTTTGGGTCATCTTTGGCGCCCCCTAGAACGTAAACCGTGGGGTGCAGCGTCATGATTTTTACAACTTTGAATGGCCATGGGGTGTAGATTGGCCTGAGCAAATTTGGTGTCAGTGGGACGAAAGCCTTAGGAGGAGTTAGCCAAATTCCAATGTGTGCGAATCTGCAAAAAATGCGAAATAACCCTTTAACCGTACATTTTACAGATACGTGGCCATTGACTTTTTCGAAGATCTTATTGAAATACACGTGTATGTAAAATTTTGTGTCAATACGACAAAACATACAGGCGTAGCACTCAACAATGTGTATTTTCACCTTAGTGGACAAGAAAAAATTGACTTTTTTCTCCTGCCATGGGGGGCGCTCTTTTGCCGAGTAAAAATTCCTTCACAAATGTGTTGATGGCTGGACATTGCATCATCCTAGAAAACTTGGAGGCCAGTGGGGACAAAAATAAAAAGTTATAAGACTTTTAAATATGTGGATTTTACGGTTATCTTTGGCGCCCCCTAGAACCTAAACCGTGGGGTGCAGCGTCATGATTTGAATAACTTTTAATGGCCATGGGGTGTAGATTGGCCTGAGCAAATGTGGTGCCGGTGGAACGAAAGCCTTCGGAGGAGTTAGCGAAATTCCAATGTGTGCGGATCGGCAAAAAATGCGGAATAACCCTTTAACCGTACATTTGACAGATACGCGCGCATTGACTTTTTCGTAGATCTTATTGAGATACATGTGTGTGTCAATTTTTGTGTCATTTTGCCAAAGCGTACAGGTGTTACACTCAACAATGTGTATTTTCACCTTAGGGGACAAGAAAAAATGGACTTTTTTCTCCTGCCATGGGGGGGCGCTCTTTTGGGGAGTAAAAATTCCTTCACAAATGTGTTGATGGCTGGACATTGCATCATCCTAGAAAACTTGGAGGCCAGTGAGGGCAAAAATAAAAAGTTATATGACTTTTAAATATGTGGATCTTAGGGTTATCTTTGGCGCCCCCTAGAACCTAAACCGTGGGGTGCAGCGTCATGATTTGAATAACTTTTAATGGCCATGGGGTGTAGATTGGCCTGAGCAAATGTGGTGCCGGTGGAACGAAAGCCTTCGGAGGAGTTAGCGAAATTCCAATGTGTGCGGATCGGCAAAAAATGCGAAATAACCCTTTAACCGTACATTTGACAGATACGCCCGCACTGACTTTTTTGTAGATCTTATTGAGATACATGTGTGTGTCAATTTTTGTGTCATTTTGACAAAGCGTACAGGCGTGACAGTGAATAGTGTGAATTTTCACCTTAGGGGGCGCTATGGAGCCATTTTGCATTTTCTTGTTTGGGCGACTTCGGAATATCAAATTTTTCACCAGGCCCGGTCGTCCTGCCAAATTTCATGAGTTTTCGCCAGTGGGAAGTGGGCCATTTTCCAGTTCAAAGGGGAGGAAAAATAATAACTAGGACCCCGTTGGGGCACTGGCGGGCCCGAGCCGTGTCGCGTCCCCCCCCCCAACGCGCTGCCTCCCTGTCCCATTTGTGTCCTCTGGCCATCGCCCTCTCTGGTAACGCCCATCACTGCAAAGACCCTTTTCCTTCATCGGCGTTTGCTGTTCTTCCTGCCAGTGCGTGTTGCTTTCACTTACACTTGCCACAGCCAGCCTCGTGAGTGCCTAGCCTATTGGATATCACTGTCACCTACACAGGAGGTGAATTAATTATGTTAAGGTGAATCTTCACTGCTCATGTTCTCCTCAGAAGCACTCACCTCACTCCCCTCAGGTTACTGTACACATGCACCAACTGCCTGCTTCAGGTTTGGATGGAGCTTCATGGTTGTCTTTTGGAGAAATGACCAGTCAAGTTGTGTTTGAAATTTGATTTTTTTCAGGGGCAAAAGGAGCCTCTGCATTCTTGTCAAATATGTAAATAGCATGTTTTTGCAGGTGCTAAAAACCAGACTCTGAGTGTGTGTGTGTGCGTGTGTGTGTGTGTGTGTGTGTGTGTGTGTGCGTTCAAGTCACATGACATATTTAACCGGATGTAGCTGCAAGACGGAGCCTCGTTGACTCCGTTTCAACTTATCTCAAAAGTGAGGACCTCAACCTATATACCAGTTTTTAAATTGTGTTGATAGGCCAAATAAAACCAGAGTTATGATAAATTATGTCCGCGATACTTGTTTTCTGCTTATTTTGATCACGTTCGGCGCTCGATCGCGCTGTATGAGACAGGAAAACATAGCATGCAGACATTAGCGACAGGTCTTACAGGCGGAAAAGGCTTGCCAAAGGAAAAAAAAAACACACCACAACATCTCTCCTATTGGTGGAAAACTTCACCACAACAACCAATCCAAAATTATATGGTGACTGATTGACAAGGGGCGGGCGCTTACGTTCTTCCTGCAACATGAGAAGGGAGGGAGGGACTCTCAGCAGGGATGCAGTCTGGGACACGTAGTTGCAAACCTAGCGACTTTGTTGTTAGATTCAATGACTTTTCAGACCCCCTAACGACTTTTTTTTTAGAAAGAAAGTGACTTTTATCGACTTCTTCTGGAGTTTAGAGACTCTGACATGAAGCAGGCTTTCCTTACTGAGGAGTTAGCAACGCTGCTAAGGGTGCAGAGCCACACATGCGCTCCGAGCTCTGCATGGGAGACTAAAGCTGACAGAGCTGCAGCAGTTAGCAGGTTTCACCCTCAGAGACCACCAGGGGTTCATGTTGAGGCATTTTCAGTTTTTTTTTTTTTTTTTTTTTTTGCCATAGACACTGTCAGCACAATCTGCAGTTACACTAACAAAAATGCTGCAAAAAACAAAGAATTATGGAAAAATTACACATGGACTGACATAGAGGAGGATCTACACAAGTTTTTTACATCATGTTTTACATCATGCATCATTTACATCATGTTTTTTTGTAGTGGCATAAATAAAAAGTGACATTTGTGAGACTATACAGTGTTTTGTAAATAATTTTACAAAGAACACCTGGGCCATTGCCTGCATTTTGATGTAAATAGAGGTAAATTACTATGTTCTTTGTTAAAAATTTGTATATGTTTTGAAGTTTACAATTTTTATTTGAAGTTTAAGTTTTAAAAACAGTTCATCACACATATTTGTGGTTTTCACAGTAAAAACGTTACTTTTTTCCACTCGGATTTTATGTTTTGTGTGTGAATTTGGGTCCAATGTGTAAATATAGTATGTCAAAATGATAAAATAACTGTAAATTGACACAGGTGAGGTTGTGCTGAAAAAAATGATACCAGGCAAGGCAAGGTAAAAATTTTGTAAGAGGAAATATAAAGGTAAAATCTAAAGTAGTCAAAAACGGCCAATAGTGACTCACAGACTCCACAGACAAGTCCCTTTGGCGCCACTCAGTGGGCAAAACTACTTTGTCTACTGTAATGTATATTTGGGTCATCTTTGGCGCCCCCTAAAACGTAAACCGTGGGGTGCAGCGTCATGATTTTTACAACTTTGAATGGCCATGGAGTGTAGATTGGCCTGAGCAAATTTGGTGTCAGTGGGACGAAAGCCTTAGGAGGAGTTAGCGAAATTCCAATGTGTGCGAATCGGCAAAAAATGCAAAATAGCCCTTTTACCGTACATTATACAGATACGCGCTCTTTGACTTTTTCGTAGATCTAATTGAGATACACATGATTGTCAATTTTTGTGTCATTTTGCCAAAGCGTACAGGCGTGACACTCAACAATGTGTATTTTCACCTTAGGGGACAAGAAAAAATTGACTTTTTTCTCCTGCCATGGGGGGGCGCTCTTTTAGGGAGTAAAAATTCCTTCACAAATGTGTTGATGGCTGGACATTGCATCATCCTAGAAAACTTGGAGGCCAGTGAGGACAAAAATAAAAAGTTATAAGACTTTTAAAAATGTGGATTTTTGGGTTATCTTTGGCGCCCCCTAGAACGTAAACCGTGGGGTGCAGCGTCATGATTTGAATAACTTTTAATGGCCACGGGATGTAGATTGGCCTGAGCAAATTTGGTGTCAGTGGGACGAAGGCCTTAGGAGGAGTTAGCGAAATTCCAATGTGTGCGAATTGGCAAAAAATGCAAAATAGCCCTTTTACCGTACATTATACAGATACGCGCTCTTTGACTTTTTCGTAGATCTAATTGAGATACACATGATTGTCAATTTTTGTGTCATTTTGCCAAAGCGTACAGGCGTGACAGTCAACAATGTGTATTTTCACCTTAGGGGACAAGAAAAAATGGACTTTTTTCTCCTGCCATGGGGGGCGCTCTTTTAGGGAGTAAAAATTCCTTCACAAATGTGTTGATGGCTGGACATTGCATCATCCTAGAAAACTTGGAGGCCAGTGAGGACAAAAATAAAAAGTTATAAGACTTTTAAAAATGTGGATTTTTGGGTTATCTTTGGCGCCCCCTAGAACGTAAACCGTGGGGTGCAGCGTCATGATTTGAATAACTTTTAATGGCCATGGGGTGTAATTTGGCCTGAGCAAATGTGGTGCCGGTGGAACGAAAGCCTTCGGAGGAGTTAGCGAAATTCCAATGTGTGCGAATCGGCAAAAAATGCGGAATAACCCTTTAACCGTACATTAGACAGATACGCGCGCATTGACTTTTTCGAAGATCTTATTGAGATACATGTGTGTGTCAATTTTTGTGTCATTTTGACAAAGCGTATAGGCGTGACAGTCAACAATGTGTATTTTCACCTTAGGGGACAAGAAAAAATGGACTTTTTTCTCCTGCCATGGGGGGGCGCTCTTTTGGGGAGTAAAAATTCCTTCACACATGTGTTGATGGCTGGACATTGCATCATCCTAGAAAACTTGGAGGCCAGTGAGGGCAAAAATAAAAAGTTATAAGACTTTTAAAAATGTGGATTTTAGGGTTATCTTTGGCGCCCCCTAGAACCTAAACCGTGGGGTGCAGCGTCATGATTTGAATAACTTTTAATGGCCATGGGGTGTAGATTGGCCTGAGCAAATGTGGTGCCGGTGGAACGAAAGCCTTCGGAGGAGTTAGCGAAATTCCAATGTGTGCGGATCGGCAAAAAATGCGCAATAACCCTTTAACCGTACATTTGACAGATACGCCCGCACTGACTTTTTTGTAGATCTTTTTGAGATACATGTGTGTGTCAATTTTTGTGTCATTTTGACAAAGCGTACAGGCGTCAGGTGAATTTTTCACCTTAGGGGGCGCTATGGAGCCATTTTGCATTGTATTGTTTGGGCGACTTCAGAATATCAAATTTTTCACCAGGCCCGGTCGTCCTGCCAAATTTCATGAGTTTTCGCCAGTGGGAAGTGGGCCATTTTCCAGTTCAAAGGGGAGGAAAAAGAAAAAAGAAACAAAGAAAAACCACTTGGGGAATAATAGGGCTCTCGCAGCTGCTTAGCAGCTACGCTCGGGCCCTAATAATAATAACAAAAGAAGGAAACTACAGGAACAAGAGGGCTCTCGCAGCTGCTTAGCAGCTACGCTCGGGCCCTAATAACTAGGACCCCGTTGGGGCACTGGCGGGCCCGAGCCGTGTCGCAACGTGCTGCCTCCCCGTCCCATTTGTGTCCTCTGGCCATCGCCCTCTCTTGTAACGCCCATCACTGCAAAGACCCTTTTCCTTCATCGGCGTTTGCTGTTCTTCCTGCCAGTGCGTGTTGCTTTCACTTACACTTGCCACAGCCAGCCTCGTGAGTGCCTAGCCTATTGGATATCACTGTCACCTACACAGGACAGTCATTACCTTTCTATTAATACTTTGTGTTTTAATTTCACATTAATTTCCATATTGTATAAACGACTGGAAAAAACTTGAGCCCCTGCCCCTGTATAATCTTGTGCATGTCTCTGTTCTAGCTCCAAGGTGAATCTTCACTGCTCATGTTCTCCTCAGAAGCACTCACCTCACTCCCCTCAGGTTACTGTACACATGCACCAACTGCCTGCTTCAGGTTTGGATGGAGCTTCATGGTTGTCTTTTGGAGAAATGACCAGTCAAGTTGTGTTTGAAATTTGATTTTTTTTTCAGGGGCAAAGGGAGCCTCTGCATTCTTGTCAAATATGTAAATAGCATGTTTTTGCAGGTGCTAAAAACCAGACTCTGAGTGTGTGTGTGTGTGTGTGTGTGTGTGTGTGTGTGTGTGCGTGTGTGTGTGTCTGTGTGTGCGTTCAAGTCACATGACATATTTAACCGGATGTAGCTGCAAGACGGAGCCTCGTTGACTCTCCGTTTCAACTTATCTCAAAAGTGAGGACCTCAACCTATATACCAGTTTTTAAATTGTGTTGATAGGCCAAATAAAACCAGAGTTATGATAAATTATGTCCGCGATACTTTTTTTCTGCTTATTTTGATCACGTTCGGCGCTCGATCGCGCTGTATGAGACAGGAAAACATAGCATGCAGACATTAGCAACAGGTCTTACAGGCGGAAAAGGCTTGCCAAAAGAAAAAAAAAACACACCACAACATCTCTCCTATTGGTGGAAAACTTCACCACAACAACCAATCCAAAATTATATGGTGACTGATTGACAAGGGGAGGGCGCTTACGTTCTTCCTGCAACATGAGAAGGGAGGGAGGGACTCTCAGCAGGGATGCAGTCTGGGACACGTAGTTGCAAACCTAGCGACTTTGTTGTTAGATTCAATGACTTTTCAGACCCCCTAACGACTTTTTTTAGAAAGAAAGGGACTTTTATCGACTTCTTCTGGAGTTTAGAGACTCTGACATGAAGCAGGCTTTCCTTACTGAGGAGTTAGCAACGCTGCTAAGGGTGCAGAGCCACACATGCGCTCAGAGCTCTGCATGGGAGACTGAAGCTGACAGAGCTGCAGCAGTTAGCAGGTTTCACCCTCAGAGACCACCAGGGGTTCATGTTGAGGCATTTTAATTTTTTTTTTTTTTGTGCCATAGACACTGTCAGCACAATCTGCAGTTACACTAACAAAAATGCTGCAAAAAACAAAGAATTATGGAAAAATTACACATGGACTGACATACAGGAGGATCTACACAAGTTTTTTACATCATGTTTTACATCATGCATCATTTACATCATGTTTTTTTGTAGTGGCATAAATAAAAAGTGACATTTGTGAGACTATACAGTGTTTTGTAAATAATTTTACAAAGAACGCCTGGGCCATTGCCTGCATTTTGATGTAAATAGAGGTAAATCACTATGTTCTTTGTTAAAAATTTGCATATGTTTTGAAGTTTACAATTTTTATTTGAAGTTTAAGTTTTAAAAACAGTTCATCACACATATTTGTGGTTTTCACAGTAAAAATGTTACTTTTTTCCACTCGGATTTTATGTTTTGTGTGTGAATTTGGGTCCATTGTGTAAATTCAGTATGTCAAACATGATAAAATAACTGTAAATTCGCACAGGTGAGGTTGTGCTGAAAAAAATGATACCAGGCAAGGCACGTGATTGTCAAATTTTGTGTCAATATGACAAAGCGTATAGGCGTGAATCTCAACAATATGTATTTTCACCTTAGGGGACAAGAAAAAATGGACTTTTTTCTCCTGCCATGGGGGGGCGCTCTTTTGGGGAGTAAAAATTCCTTCACAAATGTGTTGATGGCTGGACATTGCATCATCCTAGAAAACTTGGAGGCCAGTGAGGACAAAAATAAAAAGTTATAAGACTTTTAAATATGTGGATTTTAGGGTTATCTTTGGCGCCCCCTAGAACCTAAACCGTGGGGTGCAGCGTCATGATTTTGATAACTTTTAATGGCCATGGGGTGTAGATTGGCCTGAGCAAATGTGGTGCCGGTGGAACGAAAGCCTTAGGAGGAGTTAGCCACATTCCAATGTGTGCGGATCGGCAAAAAATGCGGAATAACCCTTTAACCGTACATTTGACAGATACGCGCGCATTGACTTTTTCGTAGATCTTATTGAGTTACATGTGATTGTCAATTTTTGTGTCATTTTGACAAAGCGTATAGGCGTGACACTCAACAATGTGTATTTTCACCTTAGGGGACAAGAAAAAAATGGACTTTTTTCTCCTGCCATGGGGGGGCGCTCTTTTGGGGAGTAAAAATTCCTTCACAAATGTGTTGATGGCTGGACATTGCATCATCCTAGAAAACTTGGAGGCCAGTGAGGACAAAAATAAAAAGTTATAAGACTTTTAAATATGTGGATTTTAGGGTTGTCTTTGGCGCCCCCTAGAACCTAAACCGTGGGGTGCAGCATCATGATTTGAATAACTTTTAATGGCCATGGGGTGTAGATTGGCCTGAGCAAATGTGGTGCCGGTGGACAGAAAGCCTTCGGAGGAGTTAGCGAAATTCCAATGTGTGCGGATCGGCAAAAAATGCGGAATAACCCTTTAACCGTACATTTGACAGATATGCGCGCATTGACTTTTTCGTAGATCTTATTGAGTTACATGTGTGTGTCAATTTTTGTGTCATTTTGACAAAGCGTATAGGCGTGACACTCAACAATGTGTATTTTCACCTTAGGGGACAAGAAAAAATGGACTTTTTTCTCCTGCCATGGGGGGGCGCTCTTTTGGGGAGTAAAAATTCCTTCACAAATGTGTTGATGGCTGGACATTGCATCATCCTAGAAAACTTGGAGGCCAGTGAGGACAAAAATAAAAAGTTATAAGACTTTTAAATATGTGGATTTTAGTGTTATCTTTGGTGCCCCCTAGAACCTAAACCTTGGGGTGCAGCGTCATGATTTTGATAACTTTTAATGGCCACGGGGTGTAGATTGGCCTGAGCAAATGTGGTGCCGGTGGAACGAAAGCCTTCGGAGGAGTTAGCGAAATTCCAATGTGTGCGGATCGGCAAAAAATGCGAAATAACCCTTTAACCGTAATTTTGACAGATACGGCCGCACTGACTTTTTTGTAGATCTTATTGAGATACATATGTGTGTCAATTTTTGTGTCAATATGACAAAGCGTACAGGCGTGACAGTCAATAATGTGAATTTCCACCTTAGGGGGCGCTATGGAGCCATTTTGCATTTTATTGTTTGGGCGACTTCAGAATATCAAATTTTTCACCAGGCCCGGTCGTCCTGCCAAATTTCATGAGTTTTCGCCAGTGGGAAGTGGGCCATTTTCCAGTTCAAAGGGGAGGAAAAAGAAGAAAGAAAGAAAGAAAGAAAGAAACAAAGAAAAACCACTTGGGGAATAATAGGGCCTACGCCCGGCTGCTCTGCAGCTGGCTCGGGCCCTAATAACAAAAGAAGGAAACTACAGGAACAAGAGGGCTCTCGCAGCTGCTTAGCAGCTACGCTCGGGCCCTAACTAGGACCCCGTTGGGGCACTGTCGGGCCCGAGCCGTGTCGCACCGCCCCCAGTGCGACCGCTTCCCCCTCCCGATCGCGTCACACTCAAGATCCAAAGATGGTGTGCGCACTTGTCTGTGGTCATTTCCTATTATAATGAATGGGAGGCGCAGTTTCTACCAAAACACTCGCTGCAGACAAACTTCATGTCCTATTTGAAAAAAGTCTGGACCATGAGTGAGGGCACAAACACAGCTATGATATATCGAAATGGCAGGTTGCTCCTCCTTACGGTGTTGCCTGGAGAGCGATGCGATTGAGCCATTGAGCGATGGGCAGGAAAAACTTAACTTTTTCTCCTGCCATATGGGGGGGGGGGGGGGGGGGGAATGTGGATTCTTTGAAGAATGTGGATTTTTGGGTCATCTTTGGCGCCCCCTAGAACGTAAACCGTGGGGTGCAGCGTCATGATTTTTACAACTTTGAATGGCCATGGGGTGTAGATTGGCCTGAGCAAATTTGGTGTCAGTGGGACGAAAGCCTTAGGAGGAGTTAGCCACATTCCAATGTGTGCGAATCGGCAAAAAATGCAAAATAGCCCTTTAACCGTACATTTGACAGATACGCGCGCATTGACTTTTTTGTAGATCTTATGGAGATACATATGTGTGTCAATTTTTGTGTCAATATGATAAAGCGTACAGGCGTGACAGTCAATAGTGTGAATTTCCACCTTAGGGGACAAGAAAAAATTGACTTTTTTCTCCTGCCATGGGGGGGCGCTCTTTTGGGGAGTAAAAATTCCTTCACAAATGTGTTGATGGCTGGACATTGCATCATCCTAGAAAACTTGGAGGCCAGTGAGGACAAAAATAAAAAGTTATAAGACTTTGAAATATGTGGATTTTAGGGTTATCTTTGGCGCCCCCTAGAACCTAAACCGTGGGGTGCAGCGTCATGATTTGAATAACTTTTAATGGCCATGGGGTGTAGATTGGCCTGAGCAAATGTGGTGCCGGTGGAACGAAAGCCTTCGGAGGAGTTAGCGAAATTCCAATGTGTGCGGATCGGCAAAAAATGCGGAATAACCCTTTAACCGTACATTTGACAGATACGCGCGCATTGACTTTTTCGTAGATCTTATTGAGATACATGTGTGTGTCAATTTTTGTGTCATTTTGCCAAAGCGTACAGGTGTTACACTCAACAATGTGTATTTTCACCTTAGTGGACAAGAAAAAATGGACTTTTTTCTCCTGCCATGGGGGGGCGCTCTTTTGGGGAGTAAAAATTCCTTCACAAATGTGTTGATGGCTGGACATTGCATCATCCTAGAAAACTTGGAGGCCAGTGAGGGCAAAAATAAAAAGTTATAAGACTTTTAAATATGTGGATCTTAGGGTTATCTTTGGCGCCCCCTAGAACCTAAACCGTGGGGTGCAGCGTCATGATTTGAATAACTTTTAATGGCCATGGGGTGTAGATTGGCCTGAGCAAATGTGGTGCCGGTGGAACGAAAGCCTTCGGAGGAGTTAGCGAAATTCCAATGTGTGCGGATCGGCAAAAAATGCGAAATAACCCTTTAACCGTACATTTGACAGATACGCCCGCACTGACTTTTTTGTAGATCTTATTGAGATACATGTGTGTGTCAATTTTTGTGTCATTTTGACAAAGCGTACACGCGTGACAGTCAATAGTTTGAATTTTCACCTTAGGGGGCGCTATGGAGCCATTTTGCATTTTCTTGTTTGGGCGACTTCGGAATATCAAATTTTTCACCAGGCCCGGTCGTCCTGCCAAATTTCATGAGTTTTCGCCAGTGGGAAGTGGGCCATTTTCCAGTTCAAAGGGGAGGAAAAATAATAATAACTAGGGCCCCGGTGGGGCACTGTCGGGCCCGAGCCGCGTCGCGCCGCCCCCAGTGCGACCGCCTCCCCGTCCCGATCGAGTCACACTCAAGAACCAAAGATGGTGTGCGCACTTGTCTGTGGTCATTTCCCATTATAATGAATGGGAGGCGCAGTTTCTACCAAAACACTCGCTGCAGACAAACTTCATGTCCTATTTGAAAAAAGTCTGGACCATGAGTGAGGGCACAAACACAGCTATGATATATCGAAATGCCAGGTTGCTCCTCCTTACGGTGTTGCCTGGAGAGCGATGCGATTGAGCCATTGAGCGATGGGCAGGAAAAACTTGACTTTTTCTCCTGCCATAGGGGGGGGGATGTGGATTCTTTTAAGAATGTGGATTTTTGGGTCATCTTTGGCGCCCCCTAGAACGTAAACCGTGGGGTGCAGCGTCATGATTTTTACAACTTTGAATGGCCATGGGGTGTAGATTGGCCTGAGCAAATTTGGTGTCAGTGGGACGAAAGCCTTAGGAGGAGTTAGCCAAATTCCAATGTGTGCGAATCTGCAAAAAATGCGAAATAACCCTTTAACCGTACATTTTACAGATACGTGGCCATTGACTTTTTCGAAGATCTTATTGAAATACACGTGTATGTAAAATTTTGTGTCAATACGACAAAACATACAGGCGTAGCACTCAACAATGTGTATTTTCACCTTAGTGGACAAGAAAAAATTGACTTTTTTCTCCTGCCATGGGGGGGCGCTCTTTTGCCGAGTAAAAATTCCTTCACAAATGTGTTGATGGCTGGACATTGCATCATCCTAGAAAACTTGGAGGCCAGTGGGGACAAAAATAAAAAGTTATAAGACTTTTAAATATGTGGATTTTACGGTTATCTTTGGCGCCCCCTAGAACCTAAACCGTGGGGTGCAGCGTCATGATTTGAATAACTTTTAATGGCCATGGGGTGTAGATTGGCCTGAGCAAATGTGGTGCCGGTGGAACGAAAGCCTTCGGAGGAGTTAGCGAAATTCCAATGTGTGCGGATCGGCAAAAAATGCGGAATAACCCTTTAACCGTACATTTGACAGATACGCGCGCATTGACTTTTTCGTAGATCTTATTGAGATACATGTGTGTGTCAATTTTTGTGTCATTTTGCCAAAGCGTACAGGTGTTACACTCAACAATGTGTATTTTCACCTTAGGGGACAAAGAAAAATGGACTTTTTTCTCCTGCCATGGGGGGGCCCTCTTTTAGGGAGTAAAAATTCCTTCACAAATGTGTTGATGGCTGGACATTGCATCATCCTAGAAAACTTGGAGGCCAGTGAGGGCAAAAATAAAAAGTTATATGACTTTTAAATATGTGGATCTTAGGGTTATCTTTGGCGCCCCCTAGAACCTAAACCGTGGGGTGCAGCGTCATGATTTGAATAACTTTTAATGGCCATGGGGTGTAGATTGGCCTGAGCAAATGTGGTGCCGGTGGAACGAAAGCCTTCGGAGGAGTTAGCGAAATTCCAATGTGTGCGGATCGGCAAAAAATGCGAAATAACCCTTTAACCGTACATTTGACAGATACGCCCGCACTGACTTTTTTGTAGATCTTATTGAGATACATGTGTGTGTCAATTTTTGTGTCATTTTGACAAAGCGTACAGGCGTGACAGTGAATAGTGTGAATTTTCACCTTAGGGGGCGCTATGGAGCCATTTTGCATTTTCTTGTTTGGGCGACTTCGGAATATCAAATTTTTCACCAGGCCCGGTCGTCCTGCCAAATTTCATGAGTTTTCGCCAGTGGGAAGTGGGCCATTTTCCAGTTCAAAGGGGAGGAAAAATAATAATAATAATAACAAAAGAAGGAAACATGCAGGAACAAGAGGGCTCTCGCAGCTGCTTAGCAGCTACGCTCGGGCCCTAAAGAAACAAAGAAAAACCACTTGGGGAATAATAGGGCTCTCGCAGCTGCTTAGCAGCTACGCTCGGGCCCTAACTAGGACCCCGTTGGGGCACTGTCGGGCCCGAGCCGTGTCGCGCCGCCCCCAGTGCGACCGCCTCCCCCTCCCGATCGCGTCACACTCAAGATCCAAAGATGGTGTGCGCACTTGTCTGTGGTCATTTCCTATTATAATGAATGGGAGGCGCAGTTTCTACCAAAACACTCGCTGCAGACAAACTTCATGTCCTATTTGAAAAAAGTCTGGACCATGAGTGAGGGCACAAACACAGCTATGATATATCGAAATGGCAGGTTGCTCCTCCTTACGGTGTTGCCTGGAGAGCGATGCGATTGAGCCATTGAGCAATGGGCAGGAAAAACTTAACTTTTTCTCCTGCCATATGGGGGGGGGGGTGTGGATTCTTTGAAGAATGTGGATTTTTGGGTCATCTTTGGCGCCCCCTAGAACGTAAACCGTGGGGTGCAGCGTCATGATTTTTACAACTTTGAATGGCCATGGGGTGTAGATTGGCCTGAGCAAATTTGGTGTCAGTGGGACGAAAGCCTTTGGAGGAGTTAGCCACATTCCAATGTGTGCGAATCGGCAAAAAATGCAAAATAGCCCTTTAACCGTACATTTGACAGATACGCGCGAATCGACTCTTTTTTAGATCTTATTGAGATACATATGTGTGTCAATTTTTGTGTCAATATGATAAAGCGTACAGGCGTGACAGTCAATAGTGTGAATTTCCACCTTAGGGGACAAGAAAAAATTGGCTTTTTTTTCCTGCCATGGGGGGCGCTCTTTTGGGGAGTAAAAATTCCTTCACAAATGTGTTGATGGCTGGACATTGCATCATCCTAGAAAACTTGGAGGCCAGTGAGGACAAAAATAAAAAGTTATAAGACTTTTAAATATGTGGATTTTAGGGTTATCTTTGGCGCCCCCTAGAACCTAAACCGTGGGATGCAGCGTCATGATTTGAATAACTTTTAATGGCCATGGGGTGTAGATTGGCCTGAGCAAATGTGGTGCCGGTGGAACGAAAGCCTTCGGAGGAGTTAGCGAAATTCCAATGTGTGCGGATCGGCAAAAAATGCGAAATAACCCTTTAACCGTACATTTGACAGATACGCCCGCACTGACTTTTTTGTAGATCTTATTGAGATACATGTGTGTGTCAATTTTTGTGTCATTTTGACAAAGCGTACAGGCGTGACAGTCAATAGTGTGAATTTTCACCTTAGGGGGCGCTATGGAGCCATTTTGCATTTTCTTGTTTGGGCGACTTCGGAATATCAAATTTTTCACCAGGCCCGGTCGTCCTGCCAAATTTCATGAGTTTTCGCCAGTGGGAAGTGGGCCATTTTCCAGTTCAAAGGGGAGGAAAAATAATAATAACAAAAGAAGGAAACTACAGGAACAAGAGGGCTCTCGCAGCTGCTTAGCAGCTACGCTCGGGCCCTAATAATAATAATAACAAAAGAAGAATCCATCAGGAACAAGAGGGCTCTCGCAGCTGCTTAGCAGCTACGCTCGGGCCCTAATAATAACAAACTAGGGCCCCGGTGGGGCACTGTCGGGCCCGAGCCGCGTCGCGCCGCCCCCAGCGCGACCGCCTCCCCCTCCCGATCGCGTCACACTCAAGGTCCAAAGATGGTGTGCGCACTTGTCTGTGGTCATTTACCATTATAATGAATGGGAGGCGCAGTTTCTACCAAAACGCTCGCTGCAGACAAACTACATGTCCTATTTGAAAAAAGTCTGGACCATGAGTGAGGGCACAAACACAGCTAGTATATATCCAAATGGCAAGTTGCTCCTCCTTTCGGTTTTGCAGAGAGAGCGATGTGTTTGAGCCATTGAGCGATGGGCAGGAAAAACTTGACTTTTTCTCCTGCCATGGGGGGGCGCTCTTTTGGGGAGAAAAAATTCCTTCACAAATGTGTTGATGGCTGGACATTGCATCATCCTAGAAAACCTGGAGGCCAGTGAGGACAAAAATAAAAAGTTATAAGACTTTTAAAAATGTGGATATTTGGGTCCTCTTTGGCGCCCCCTAGAACGTAAACTGTGGGGTGCAGCGTCATGATTTGTACAACTTTGAATGGCCATGGGGTGTAGATTGACCTGAGCAAATTTGAAGCCGATGGGACAAAAGATTTAGGAGGAGTTAGCGAAATTCCAATGTGTGCGGATCGGCAAAAAATGCGAAATAACCCTTTAACCGTACATTTGACAGATACGCCCGCACTGACTTTTTTGTAGATCTTATTGAGATACATGTGTGTGTCAAATTTTGTGTCATTTTGACAAAGCGTAAAGGCGTGACAGTCAACAATGTGTATTTTCGCCTAAGGAGACAAGAAAAAATGGACTTTTTTCTCCTGCCATGGGGGGGGGCGCTCTTTTGGCGAGTAAAAATTCCTTCACAAATGTGTTGATGGCTGGACATTGCATCATCCTAGAGAACTTGGAGGCCAGTGAGGACAAAAATAAAAAGTTATAAGACTTTTAAGACTGTGGATTTTTGGGTTATCTTTGGCGCCCCCTAGAACGTAAACCGTGGGGTGCAGCGTCATGATTTGTACAACTTTTAATGGCCATGGGGTGTAGATTGGCCTCAGCAAATGTGGTGCCTTTGGAACGAAAGCCTTCGGAGGAGTTAGCGAAATTCCAATGTGTGCGGATCGGCAAAAAATGCGAAATAACCCTTTAACCGTACATTTGACAGATACGCCCGCACTGACTTTTTTGTAGATCTTATTGAGATACATGTGTGTGTCAAATTTTGTGTCATTTTGACAAAGCGTAAAGGCGTGACAGTCAACAATGTGTATTTTCGCCTAAGGAGACAAGAAAAAATGGACTTTTTTCTCCTGCCATGGGGGGGGGCGCTCTTTTGGCGAGTAAAAATTCCTTCACAAATGTGTTGATGGCTGGACATTGCATCATCCTAGAGAACTTGGAGGCCAGTGAGGACAAAAATAAAAAGTTATAAGACTTTTAAGACTGTGGATTTTTGGGTTATCTTTGGCGCCCCCTAGAACGTAAACCGTGGGGTGCAGCGTCATGATTTGTACAACTTTTAATGGCCATGGGGTGTAGATTGGCCTCAGCAAATGTGGTGCCTTTGGAACGAAAGCCTTCGGAGGAGTTAGCGAAATTCCAATGTGTGCGGATCGGCAAAAAATGCGAAATAGCCCTTTCACCGTACATTTGACAGATACGCCCGCACTGACTTTTTTGTAGATCTTATTGAGATACATGTGTGTGTCAATTTTTGTGTCAATATGACAAAGCGTAAAGGCGTGACAGTCAATAGTGTGAATTTTCGCCTTAGGAGACAAGAAAAAATGGACTTTTTTCTCCTGCCATGGGGGGCGCTCTTTTGGGGAGTAAAAATTCCTTCACAAATGTGTTGATGGCTGGACATTGCATCATCCTAGAAAACTTGGAGGCCAGTGAGGACAAAAATAAAAAGTTATACGACTTTTAAGAATGTGGATTTCTGGGTTATCTTTGGCGCCCCCTAGAACGTAAACCGTGGGATGCAGCGTCATGATTTGTACAACTTTTAATGGCCATGGGGTGTAGATTGGCCTGAGCAAATTTGGTGCCGGTGGAACGAAAGCCTTCGGAGGAGTTAGCGAAATTCCAATGTGTGCGGATCGGCAAAAAATGCGAAATAGCCCTTTAACCGTACATCTGACAGATACGCCCGCACTGACTTTTTTGTAGATCTTATTGAGATACACGTGTGTGTCAAATTTTGTGTCATTTTGACAAAGCGTACAGGCGTGACACTCAATCATGTGAATTTTTCACCTTAGGGGGCGCTATGGAGCCATTTTGCATTTGATTTTTTGGGCGACTTCAGAATATCGAATTTTTCACCAGGCCCGGTCGTCCTGCCAAATTTCATGACTTTTCACCAGTGGGAAGTGGGCCATTTTCCAGTTCAAAGGGGCAGAAAAATAATAATAAGAACTAGGGCCCCGTTGGGGCACTGGCGGGCCCGAGCCATGTCACGCCGCCCTCAGCGCGACCGCCTCCCCCACCCGATCGCGTCACACTCAAGGTCCAAAGATGGTGTGCGCACTTGTTTGTGGTCATTTACCATTATAATGAACGGGAGGCGCAGTTTCTACCAAAACGCTCGCTGCAGAAAAACTCCATGTCCTATTTGAAAAAAGTCTGGACCATGAGTGAGGGCACAAACACAGCTAAGATATATCCAAATGGCAAGTTGCTCCTCCTTTCGCTTTTGCCGAGAGAGCAGTGCGTTTGAGCCATTGAATGATGAACAGGAAAAACTTGACTTTATTCTCCTGCCATGGGGGGTGCTCTTTTAACGAGAAAAAACTCCTTCACAAATGTGTTGATGGCTGGACATTGCATCATCCTAGAAAACATGGAGGCCAGTGAGGACAAAAATAAAAAGTTATAAGACTTTTAAATATGTGGATCTTAGGGTTATCTTTGGCGCCCCCTAGAACCTAAACCGTGGGGTGCAGCGTCATGATTTGAATAACTTTTAATGGCCATGGGGTGTAGATTGGCCTGAGCAAATGTGGTGCCGGTGGAACGAAAGCCTTCGGAGGATTAAGCGAAATTCCAATGTGTGCGAATCTGCAAAAAATGCGAAATAACCCTTTAACCGTACATTTTACAGATACGTGGCCATTGACTTTTTCGAAGATCTTATTGAAATACACGTGTATGTAAAATTTTGTGTCAATACGACAAAACATACAGGCGTAGCACTCAACAATGTGTATTTTCACCTTAGTGGACAAGAAAAAATGGACTTTTTTCTCCTGCCATGGGGGGGGCGCTCTTTTGGCGAGTAAAAATTCCTTCACAAATGTGTTGATGGCTGGACATTGCATCATCCTAGAAAACTTGGAGGCCAGTGGGGACAAAAATAAAAAGTTATAAGACTTTTAAATATGTGGATTTTACGGTTATCTTTGGCGCCCCCTAGAACCTAAACCGTGGGGTGCAGCGTCATGATTTGAATAACTTTTAATGGCCATGGGGTGTAGATTGGCCTGAGCAAATGTGGTGCCGGTGGAACGAAAGCCTTAGGAGGAGTTAGCGAAATTCCAATGTGTGCGGATCGGCAAAAAATGCGGAATAACCCTTTAACCGTACATTTGACAGATACGCGCGCATTGACTTTTTCGTAGATCTTATTGAGATACATGTGTGTGTCAATTTTTGTGTCATTTTGCCAAAGCGTACAGGTGTTACACTCAACAATGTGTATTCTCACCTTAAGGGACAAGAAAAAATGGACTTTTTTCTCCTGCCATGGGGGGGCGCTCTTTTGGGGAGTAAAAATTCCTTCACAAATGTGTTGATGGCTGGACATTGCATCATCCTAGAAAACTTGGAGGCCAGTGAGGGCAAAAATAAAAAGTTATAAGACTTTTAAATATGTGGATCTTAGGGTTATCTTTGGCGCCCCCTAGAACCTAAACCGTGGGGTGCAGCATCATGATTTGAATAACTTTTAATGGCCATGGGGTGTAGATTGGCCTGAGCAAATGTGGTGCCGGTGGAACGAAAGCCTTCGGAGGAGTTAGCGAAATTGCAATGTGTGCGGATCGGCAAAAAATGCGAAATAACCCTTTAACCGTACATTTGACAGATACGCCCGCACTGACTTTTTTGTAGATCTTATTGAGATACATGTGTGTGTCAATTTTTGTGTCATTTTGACAAAACATACAGGCGTGACAGTCAATAGTGTGAATTTTAACCTTAGGGGGCGCTATGGAGCCATTTTGCATTTTCTTGTTTGGGTGACTTCAGAATATCAAATTTTTCACCAGGCCCGGTCGTCCTGCCAAATTTCATGAGTTTTCGCCAGTGGGAAGTGGGCCATTTTCCAGTTCAAAGGGGAGGAAAAATAATAATAATAATAATAACAAAAGAAGGAAACATGCAGGAACAAGAGGGCTCTCGCAGCTGCTTAGCAGCTACGCTCGGGCCCTAAGAAGAAGAACTAGGGCCCCGTTGGGGCACTGGCGGGCCCGAGCCGTGTCACGCCGCCCCCAGCGCGACCGCCTCCCCCACCCGATCGCGTCACACTCAAGGTCCAAAGATGGTGTGCGCACTTGTTTGTGGTCATTTACCATTATAATGAACGGGAGGCGCAGTTTCTACCAAAACGCTCGCTGCAGAAAAACTCCATGTCCTATTTGAAAAAAGTCTGGACCATGAGTGAGGGCACAAACACAGCTAAGATATATCCAAATGGCAAGTTGCTCCTCCTTTCGCTTTTGCCGAGAGAGCAGTGCGTTTGAGCCATTGAATGATGAACAGGAAAAACTTGACTTTATTCTCCTGCCATGGGGGGGCGCTCTTTTAAAAAGAAAAAACTCCTTCACAAATGTGTTGATGGCTGGACATTGCATCATCCTAGAAAACATGGAGGCCAGTGAGGACAAAAATAAAAAGTTATAAGACTTTTAAATATGTGGATTTTAGGGTTATCTTTGGCGCCCCCTAGAACCTAAACCGTGGGGTGCAGCGTCATGATTTGAATAACTTTTAATGGCCATGGGGTGTAGATTGGCCTGAGCAAATGTGGTGCCGGTGGAACGAAAGCCTTCGGAGGAATTAGCGAAATTCCAATGTGTGCGAATCTGCAAAAAATGCGAAATAACCCTTTAACCGTACATTTTACAGATACGTGGCCATTGACTTTTTCGAAGATCTTATGTAAATACACGTGTATGTAAAATTTTGTGTCAATACGACAAAACATACAGGCGTAGCACTCAACAATGTGTATTTTCACCTTAGTGGACAAGAAAAAATTGACTTTTTTCTCCTGCCATGGGGGGGCGCTCTTTTGCCGAGTAAAAATTCCTTCACAAATGTGTTGATGGCTGGACATTGCATCATCCTAGAAAACTTGGAGGCCAGTGGGGACAAAAATAAAAAGTTCTAAGACTTTTAAATATGTGGATTTTACGGTTATCTTTGGCTCCCCCTAGAACCTAAACCGTGGGGTGCAGCGTCATGATTTGAATAACTTTTAATGGCCATGGGGTGTAGATTGGCCTGAGCAAATGTGGTGCCGGTGGAACGAAAGCCTTCGGAGGAGTTAGCAAAATTCCAATGTGTGCGGATCGGCAAAAAATGCGGAATAACCCTTTAACCGTACATTTGACAGATACGCGCGCATTGACTTTTTCGTAGATCTTATTGAGATACATGTGTGTGTCAATTTTTGTGTCATTTTGCCAAAGCGTACAGGTGTTACACTCAACAATGTGTATTTTCACCTTAGGGGACAAGAAAAAATGGACTTTTTTCTCCTGCCATGGGGGGGCGCTCTTTTGGGGAGTAAAAATTCCTTCACAAATGTGTTGATGGCTGGACATTGCATCATCCTAGAAAACTTGGAGGCCAGTGAGGGCAAAAATAAAAAGTTATAAGACTTTTAAATATGTGGATCTTAGGGTTATCTTTGGCGCCCCCTAGAACCTAAACCGTGGGGTGCAGCGTCATGATTTGAATAACTTTTAATGGCCATGGGGTGTAGATTGGCCTGAGCAAATGTGGTGCCGGTGGAACGAAAGCCTTCGGAGGAGTTAGCGAAATTCCAATGTGTGCGGATCGGCAAAAAATGCGAAATAACCCTTTAACCGTACATTTGACAGATACGCCCGCACTGACTTTTTTGTAGATCTTATTGAGATACATGTGTGTGTCAATTTGTGTGTCATTTTGACAAAGCGTACCGGCGTGACAGTGAATAGTGTGAATTTTCACCTTAGGGGGCGCTATGGAGCCATTTTGCATTTTCTTGTTTGGGCGACTTCGGAATATCAAATTTTTCACCAGGCCCGGTCGTCCTGCCAAATTTCATGAGTTTTCGCCAGTGGGAAGTGGGCCATTTTCCAGTTCAAAGGGGAGGAAAAATAATAACTAGGGCCCCGTTGGGGCACTGGCGGGCCCGAGCCGTGTCGCACCCCCCCCAACGCGCTGCCTCCCCGTCCCATTCGTGTCCTCTGGCCATCGCCCTCTCTGGTAACGCCCATCACTGCAAAGACCCTTTTCCTTCATCGGCGTTTGCTGTTCTTCCTGCCAGTGCGTGTTGCTTTCACTTACACTTGCCACAGCCAGCCTCGTGAGTGCCTAGCCTATTGGATATCACTGTCACCTACACAGGACAGTCATTACCTTTCTATTAATACTTTGTTTTTAATTTCACATTAATTTCCATATTGTATAAACAACTTGAAAAAACTTGAGCCCCTGCCCCTGTATTATCATGTGCACGTCCCTGTTCTAGCTCCAAGGTGAATCTTCACTGCTCATGTTCTCCTCAGAAGCAGTCACCTCACTCCCCTCAGGTTACTGTACACATGCACCAACTGCCTGCTTCAGGTTTGGATGGAGCTTCATGGTTGTCTTTTGGAGAAATGAGCAGTCAAGTTGTGTTTGAAATTTGATTTTTTTCAGGGGCAAAAGGAAGCCTCTGCATTCTTGTCAAATATGTAAATAGCATGTTTTTGCAGGTGCTAAAAAACAGACTCTGAGTGTGTGTGTGTGTGTGTGTGTGTGTGTGTGTGTGTGTGTGCGTGTGTGTGTCTGTGTGTGTGTGTGTGTGTATCCTGCAGTACTCTGAGAAGAATAATAAGCATATTTCTGAGGTGAATTTTGAAGATTCATCTGAGAGTTAGGTTTGATTCGATTCGATTGACGCTCCCCAGCGTTCAAGCCACATGACATATTTAACCGGATGTAGCTGCAATACGGAGCCTCGTTAACTCTCCGTTTCAACTTATCTCAAAAGTGAGGACCTCAACCTATATACCAGTTTTTAAATTGTGTTGATAGGCCAAATAAAACCAGAGTTATGATAAATTATGTCCGCGATACTTTTTTTCTGCTTATTTTGATCACGTTCGGCGCTCGATCGCGCTGTATGAGACAGGAAAACATAGCATGCACACATTAGCGACAGGTCTTACAGGCGGAAAAGGCTTGCCAAAAGAAAAAAAAAACACACCACAACATCTCTCCTATTGGTGGAAAACTTCACCACAACAACCAATCCAAAATTATATGGTGACTGATTGACAAGGGGCGGGCGCTTACGTTCTTCCTGCAACATGAGAAGGGAGGGAGGGACTCTCAGCAGGGATGCAGTCTGGGACACGTAGTTGCAAACCTAGCGACTTTGTTGTTAGATTCAATTACTTTTCAGACCCCCTAACGACTTTTTTTTTGAAAGAAAGGGACTTTTATCGACTTCTTCTGGAGTTTAGAGACTCTGACATGAAGCAGGCTTTCCTTACTGAGGAGTTAGCAACGCTGCTAAGGGTGCAGAGCCACACATGCGCTCCGAGCTCTGCATGGGAGACTGAAGCTGACAGAGCTGCAGCAGTTAGCAGGTTTCACCCTCAGAGACCACCAGGGGTTCATGTTGAGGCATTTTCAGTTTTTGTTTTTTTTGCCATAGACTGTCAGCACAATCTGCAGTTACACTAACAAAAATGCTGCAAAAAACAAAGAATTATGGAAAAATTACACATGGACTGACATAGAGGAGGATCTACACAAGTTTTTTACATCATGTTTTACATCATGCATCATTTACATCATGTTTTTTTGTAGTGGCATAAATAAAAAGTGACATTTGTGAGCCTATACAGTTTTTTGTAAATAATTTTACAAAGAACGCCTGGGCCATTGCCTGCATTTTGATGTAAATAGAGGTAAATTATTATGTTCTTTGTTAAAAATTTGCATATGTTTTGAAGTTTACAATTTTTATTTGAAGTTTAAGTTTTAAAAACAGTTCATCACACATATTTGTGGTTTAATTTCACATTAATTTCCATATTGTATAAATGACTGGAAAAAACTTGAGCCCCTGCCCCTGTATAATCATGTGCACGTCCCTGTTCTAGCTCCAAGGTGAATCTTCACTGCTCATGTTCTCCTCAGAAGCAGTCACCTCACTCCCCTCAGGTTACTGTACACATGCACCAACTATCTGCTTCAGGTTTGGATGGAGCTTCATGGTTGTCTTTTGGAGAAATGAACAGTCAAGTTGTGTTTGAAATCTGATTTTTTTCAGGGGCAAAAGGAAGCCTCTGCATTCTTGTCAAATATGTAAACAGCATGTTTTTGCAGGTGCTAAAAAACAGACTCTGAGTGTGTGTGTGTGTGTGTGTGTGTGTGTGTGTGTGTGTGTGTGTGTGTGTGTGTGTGTGTATATATGTGTGTGTATCCTGCAGTACTCTGTACTCCTGCAGTGGCCAAAAAGACTTTTAAGAATGTGGATTTTTGGGTCATCTTTGGCGCCCCCTAGAACTGCAGTACTCTGTACTCCTGCAGTGGCCAAAATGACTTTTAAGAATGTGGATTTTTGGGTCATCTTTGGCGCCCCCTAGAACGTAAACCGTGGGGTGCAGCGTCATGATTTTTACAACTTTGAATGGGCATGGGGTGTAGATTGCCCTGAGCAAATTTGGTATCAGTGGGACGAAAGTCTTAGGAGGAGATAGCCACATTCCAATGTGTGCGAATCGGCAAAAAATGCGAAATAGCCCTTTAACCTTACATTATACAGATACGCGCTTTTTGACTTTTTTGTAGATCTAATTGAGATACACATGATTGTCAATTTTTGTGTCAATATGACAAAGCGTTCAGGCGTGACACTCAACAATGTGTATTTTCATGTAAGGGGACAAGAAAAAAAGGACTTTTTTCTCCTGCCATGGGGGGGCGCTCTTTTGGGGAGTAAAAATTCCTTCACAAATGTGTTGATGGCTGGACATTGCATCATCCTAGAAAACTTGGAGGCCAGTGAGGACAAAAATAAAAAGTTATAAGACTTTTAAATATGTGGATTTTTGGGTTATCTTTGGCGCCCCCTAGAACCTAAACCGTGGGGTGCAGCGTCATGATTTGAATAACTTTTAATGGCCATGGGGTGTAGATTGGCCTGAGCAAATGTGGTGCCGGTGGAACAAAAGCCTTCGGAGGAGTTAGCGAAATTCCAATGTGTACGGATCGCCAAAAAATGCGAAATAGCCCTTTAACCGTACATTTGACAGATACGCCCGCACTGACTTTTTTGTAGATCTTATTGAGATACATATGTGTGTCAAATTTTGTGTCATTTTGACAAAGCGTACAGGCGTGACAGTCAATAGTGTGAATTTCCACCTTAGGGGGCGCTATGGAGCCATTTTGCATTTTATTGTTTGGGCGACTTCAGAATATCAAATTTTTCACCAGGCCCGGTCGTCCTGCCAAATTTCATGAGTTTTCGCCAGTGGGAAGTGGGCCATTTTCCAGTTCAAAGGGGAGGAAAAATAATAATAATAATAATAATAACAAACTAGGACCCCGTTGGGGCACTGGCGGGCCCGAGCCGTGTCCCCCCCCCCAACGCGCTGCCTCCCCGTCCCATTTGTGTCCTCTGGCCATCGCCCTCTCTGGTAACGCCCATCACTGCAAAGACCCTTTTCCTTCATCGGCGTTTGCTGTTCTTCCTGCCAGTGCGTGTTGCTTTCACTTACACTTGCCACAGCCAGCCTCGTGAGTGCCTAGCCTATTCGATATCACTGTCGCCTACACAGGACAGTCATTACCTTTCTATTAATACTTTGTGTTTTAATTTCACATTAATTTCCATATTGTATAAACGACTGGAAAAAACTTGAGCCCCTGCCCCTGTATAATCATGTGCATGTCTCTGTTCTAGCTCCAAGGTGAATCTTCACTGCTCATGTTCTCCTCAGAAGCACTCACCTCACTCCCCTCAGGTTACTGTACACATGCACCAACTGCCTGCTTCAGGTTTGGATGGAGCTTCATGGTTGTCTTTTGGAGAAATGACCAGTCAAGTTGTGTTTGAAATTTGATTTTTTTCAGGGGCAAAAGGAGCCTCTGCATTCTTGTCAAATATGTAAATAGCATGTTTTTGCAGGTGCTAAAAAACAGACTCTGAGTGTGTGTGTGTGTGTGTGTGTGTGTGTGTGTGTGTGTGTGTGTGTGTGTGTGTGTGTGTGTATGTTGGCGTGTGTGTATATGTGTGTGTATCCTGCAGTACTCTGTACTCCTGCAGTGGCCAAAAAGACTTTTAAGAATGTGGATTTTTGGGTCATCTTTGGCGCCCCCTAGAACTGCAGTACTCTGTACTCCTGCAGTGGCCAAAATGACTTTTAAGAATGTGGATTTTTGGGTCATCTTTGGCGCCCCCTAGAACGTAAACCGTGGGGTGCAGCGTCATGATTTTTACAACTTTGAATGGGCATGGGGTGTAGATTGCCCTGAGCAAATTTGGTATCGGTGGGACGAAAGCCTTAGGAGGAGATAGCCACATTCCAATGTGTGCGAATCGGCAAAAAATGCAAAATAGCCCTTTAACCGTACATTATACAGATACGCGCTCTTTGACTTTTTCGTAGATCTAATTGAGATACACATGATTGTCAATTTTTGTGTCATTTTGACAAAGCGTTCAGGCGTGACACTCAACAATGTGTATTTTTATGTAAGGGGACAAGAAAAAATTGACTTTTTTCTCCTGCCATGGGGGGGCGCTCTTTTGGGGAGTAAAAATTCCTTCACAAATGTGTTGATGGCTGGACATTGCATCATCCTAGAAAACTTGGAGGCCAGTGAGGACAAAAATAAAAAGTTATAAAACATTTAAGAATGTGGATTTTTGGGTTATTTTTGGCGCCCCCTAGAACCTAAACCATGGGGTGCAGCATCATGATTTGAATAACTTTTAATGGCCATGGGGTGTAGATTGGCCTGAGCAAATGTGGTGCCGGTGGAACGAAAGCCTTCGGAGGAGTTAGCGAAATTCCAATGTGTGCGGATCGGCAAAAAATGCGGAATAACCCTTTAACCGTACATTTGACAGATACGCGCGCATTGACTTTTTCGTAGATCTTATTGAGATACATGTGTGTGTCAATTTTTGTGTCATTTTGACAAAGCGTACAGGTGTTACACTCAACAATGTGTATTTTCACCTTAGGGGACAAGAAAAAATGGACTTTTTTCTCCTGCCATGGGGGGGCGCTCTTTTGGGAAGTAAAAATTCCTTCACAAATGTGTTGATGGCTGGACATTGCATCATCCTAGAAAACTTGGAGGCCAGTGAGGGCAAAAATAAAAAGTTATAAGACTTTTAAATATGTGGATCTTAGGGTTATCTTTGGCGCCCCCTAGAACCTAAACCGTGGGGTGCAGCGTCATGATTTGAATAACTTTTAATGGCCATGGGGTGTAGATTGGCCTGAGCAAATGTGGTGCCGGTGGAACGAAAGCCTTCGGAGGAGTTAGCGAAATTCCAATGTGTGCGGATCGGCAAAAAATGCGAAATAACCCTTTAACCGTACATTTGACAGATACGCCCGCACTGACTTTTTTGTAGATCTTATTGAGATACATGTGTGTGTCAATTTTTGTGTCATTTTGACAAAGCGTACAGGCGTGACAGTGAATAGTGTGAATTTTCACCTTAGGGGGCGCTATGGAGCCATTTTGCATTTTCTTGTTTGGGCGACTTCGGAATATCAAATTTTTCACCAGGCCCGGTCGTCCTGCCAAATTTCATGAGTTTTCGCCAGTGGGAAGTGGGCCATTTTCCAGTTCAAAGGGGAGGAAAAATAATAATAATAACAAACTAGGGCCCCGTTGGGGCACTGGCGGGCCCGAGCCATGTCACGCCGCCCTCAGCGCAACCGCCTCCCCCACCCGATCGCGTCACACTCAAGGTCCAAAGATGGTGTGCGCACTTGTTTGTGGTCATTAACCATTATAATGAACGGGAGGCGCAGTTTCTACCAAAACGCTTGCTGCAGAAAAACTCCATGTCCTATTTGAAAAAAGTCTGGACCATGAGTGAGGGCACAAACACAGCTAAGATATATCCAAATGGCAAGTTGCTCCTCCTTTCGCTTTTGCCGAGAGAGCAGTGCGTTTGAGCCATTGAATGATGAACAGGAAAAACTTGACTTTATTCTCCTGCCATGGGGGGGTGCTCTTTTAACGAGAAAAAACTCCTTCACAAATGTGTTGATGGCTGGACATTGCATCATCCTAGAAAACATGGAGGCCAGTGAGGACAAAAATAAAAAGTTATAAGACTTTTAAATATGTGGATTTTAGGGTTATCTTTGGCGCCCCCTAGAACCTAAACCGTGGGGTGCAGCGTCATGATTTGAATAACTTTTAATGGCCATGGGGTGTAGATTGGCCTGAGCAAATGTGGTGCCGGTGGAACGAAAGCCTTCGGAGGATTTAGCGAAATTCCAATGTGTGCGAATCTGCAAAAAATGCGAAATAACCCTTTAACCGTACATTTTACAGATACGTGGCCATTGACTTTTTCGAAGATCTTATTGAAATACACGTGTATGTAAAATTTTGTGTCAATACGACAAAACATACAGGCGTAGCACTCAACAATGTGTATTTTCACCTTAGTGGACAAGAAAAAATGGACTTTTTTCTCCTGCCATGGGGGGGCGCTCTTTTGGGGAGTAAAAATTCCTTCATAAATGTGTTGATGGCTGGACATTGCATCATCCTAGAAAACTTGGAGGCCAGTGGGGACAAAAATAAAAAGTTATAAGACTTTTAAATATGTGGATTTTACGGTTATCTTTGGCGCCCCCTAGAACCTAAACCGTGGGGTGCAGCGTCATGATTTGAATAACTATTAATGGCCATGGGGTGTAGATTGGCCTGAGCAAATGTGGTGCCGGTGGAACGAAAGCCTTCGGAGGAGTTAGCGAAATTCCAATGTGTGCGGATCGGCAAAAAATGCGGAATAACCCTTTAACCGTACATTTGAAAGATACGCGCGCATTGACTTTTTTGTAGATCTTATTGAGATACATGTGTGTGTCAATTTTTGTGTCATTTTGCCAAAGCGTACAGGTGTTACACTCAACAATGTGTATTTTCACCTTAGGGGACAAGAAAAAATGGACTTTTTTCTCCTGCCATGGGGGGGCGCTCTTTTGGGGAGTAAAAATTCCTTCACAAATGTGTTGATGGCTGGACATTGCATCATCCTAGAAAACTTGGAGGCCAGTGAGGGCAAAAATAAAAAGTTATAAGACTTTTAAATATGTGGATCTTAGGGTTATCTTTGGCGCCCCCTAGAACCTAAACCGTGGGGTGCAGCATCATGATTTGAATAACTTTTAATGGCCATGGGGTGTAGATTGGCCTGAGCAAATGTGGTGCCGGTGGAACGAAAGCCTTCGGAGGAGTTAGCGAAATTGCAATGTGTGCGGATCGGCAAAAAATGCGAAATAACCCTTTAACCGTACATTTGACAGATACGCCCGCACTGACTTTTTTGTAGATCTTATTGAGATACATGTGTGTGTCAATTTTTATGTCATTTTGACAAAGCGTAAAGGCGTGACAGTCAATAGTGTGAATTTTCACCTTAGGTGGCGCTATGGAGCCATTTTGCATTTTCTTGTTTGGCCGACTTCGGAATATCAAATTTTTCACCAGGCCCGGTCGTCCTGCCAAATTTCATGAGTTTTCGCCAGTGGGAAGTGGGCCATTTTCCAGTTCAAAGGGGAGGAAAAATAATAATAATAACTAGGGCCCCGGTGGGGCACTGTCGGGCCCGAGCCGCGTCGCGCCGCCCCTAGCGCGACCGCCTCCCCCTCCCGATCGCGTCACACTCAAGGTCCAAAGATGGTGTGCGCACTTGTCTGTGGTCATTTCCCATTATAATGAATGGGAGGCGCAGTTTCTACCAAAACACTCGCTGCAGACAAACTACATGTCCTATTTGAAAAAAGTCTGGACCATGAGTGAGGGCACAAACACAGCTAGGATTTATCCAAACGGCAAGTTGCTCCTCGTTACGGTGTTGCCGGGAGAGCGATGCGATTGAGCCATTGAGTGATGGGCAGGAAAAACTTGACTGTTTCTCCTGCCATGGGGGGTGGGGGATGGGGGGGGATGTGGATTCTTTTAAGAATGTGGATATTTGGGTCATCTTTGGCGCCCCCTAGAACGTAAACCGTGGGGTGCAGCGTCATGATTTTTACAACTTTGAATGGCCATGGGGTGTAGATTGGCCTGAGCAAATTTGGTGTCAGTGGGACGAAAGCCTTAGGAGGAGTTAGCCACATTCCAATGTGTGCGAATCGGCAAAAAATGCAAAATAGCCCTTTAACCGTACATTTGACAGATACGCGCGCATTGACTTTTTTGTAGATCTTATTGAGATACATATGTGTGTCAATTTTTGTGTCATTTTGCCAAAGCGTACAGGTGTTACACTCAACAATGTGTATTTTCACCTTAGGGGACAAGAAAAAATGGACTTTTTTCTCCTGCCATGGGGGGGCGCTCTTTTGGGGAGTAAAAATTCCTTCACAAATGTGTTGATGGCTGGACATTGCATCATCCTAGAAAACTTGGAGGCCAGTGAGGGCAAAAATAAAAAGTTATAAGACTTTTAAATATGTGGATCTTAGGGTTATCTTTGGCGCCCCCTAGAACCTAAACCGTGGGGTGCAGCGTCATGATTTGAATAACTTTTAATGGCCATGGGGTGTAGATTGGCCTGAGCAAATGTGGTGCCGGTGGAACGAAAGCCTTCGGAGGAGTTAGCGAAATTCCAATGTGTGCGGATCGGCAAAAAATGCGAAATAACCCTTTAACCGTACATTTGACAGATACGCCCGCACTGACTTTTTTGTAGATCTTATTGAGATACATGTGTGTGTCAATTTTTGTGTCATTTTGACAAAGCGTACAGGCGTGACAGTGAATAGTGTGAATTTTCACCTTAGGGGGCGCTATGGAGCCATTTTGCATTTTCTTGTTTGGGCGACTTCGGAATATCAAATTTTTCACCAGGCCCGGTCGTCCTGCCAAATTTCATGAGTTTTCGCCAGTGGGAAGTGGGCCATTTTCCAGTTCAAAGGGGAGGAAAAATAATAATAATAATAATAATAACAAAAGAAGGAAACTACAGGAACAAGAGGGCTCTCGCAGCTGCTTAGCAGCTACGCTCGGGCCCTAAAGAAGGAAACTACAGGAACAAGAGGGCTCTCGCAGCTGCTTAGCAGCTACGCTCGGGCCCTAAAGAAGGAAACATGCAGGAACAAGAGGGCTCTCGCAGCTGCTTAGCAGCTACGCTCGGGCCCTAACTAGGACCCCGTTGGGGCACTGGCGGGCCCGAGCCGTGTCGCGTCCCCCCCCCCCCCCAACGTGCTGCCTCCCCGTCCCATTTGTGTCCTCTGGCCATCGCCCTCTCTGGTAACGCCCATCACTGCAAAGACCCTTTTCCTTCATCGGCGTTTGCTGTTCTTCCTGCCAGTGCGTGTTGCTTTCACTTACACTTGCCACAGCCAGCCTCGTGAGTGCCTAGCCTATTGGATATCACTGTCACCTACACAGGACAGTCATTACCTTTCTATTAATACTTTGTGTTTTAATTTCACATTAATTTCCATATTGTATAAACGACTGGAAAAAACTTGAGCCCCTGCCCCTGTATAATCATGTGCATGTCTCTGTTCTAGCTCCAAGGTGAATCTTCACTGCTCATGTTCTCCTCAGAAGCACTCACCTCACTCCCCTCAGGTTACTGTACACATGCACCAACTGCCTGCTTCAGGTTTGGATGGAGCTTCATGGTTGTCTTTTGGAGAAATGACCAGTCAAGTTGTGTTTGAAATTTGATTTTTTTCAGGGGCAAAAGGAGCCTCTGCATTCTTGTCAAATATGTAAATAGCATGTTTTTGCAGGTGCTAAAAACCAGACTCTGAGTGTGTGTGTGTGTGTGTGTGTGTGTGTGTGTGTGTGTGTGTGTGTGTGTGTGTGTGTGTGTGTGTGTGTGTGCGTGTGTGTGTGTCTGTGTGTGCGTTCAAGTCACATGACATATTTAACCGGATGTAGCTGCAAGACGGAGCCTCGTTGACTCTCCGTTTCAACTTATCTCAAAAGTGAGGACCTCAACCTATATACCAGTTTTTAAATTGTGTTGATAGGCCAAATAAAACCAGAGTTATGATAAATTATGTCCGCGATATTTTTTTTCTGCTTATTTTGATCACGTTCGGCGCTCGATCGCGCTGTATGAGACAGGAAAACATAGCATGCAGACATTAGCGACAGTTCTTACAGGCGGAAAAGGCTTGCCAAAAGAAAAAAAAAACACACCACAACATCTCTCCTATTGGTGGAAAACTTCACCACAACAACCAATCCAAAATTATATGGTGACTGATTGACAAGGGGGGCGCTTACGTTCTTCCTGCAACATGAGAAGGGAGGGAGGGACTCTCAGCAGGGATGCAGTCTGGGACACGTAGTTGCAAACCTAGCGACTTTGTTGTTAGATTCAATGACTTTTCAGACCCCCTAACGACTTTTTTTTAGAAAGAAAGGGACTTTTATCGACTTCTTCTGGAGTTTAGAGACTCTGACATGAAGCAGGCTTTCCATACTGAGGAGTTAGCAACGCTGCTAAGGGTGCAGAGCCACACATGCGCTCAGAGCTCTGCATGGGAGACTGAAGCTGACAGAGCTGCAGCAGTTAGCAGGTTTCACCCTCAGAGACCACCACGGGTTCATGTTGAGGCATTAAAAATTTTTTTTTTTTTTTTGTGCCATAGACACTGTCAGCACAATCTGCAGTTACACTAACAAAAATGCTGCAAAAAACAAAGAATTATGGAAAAATTACACATGGACTGACATAGAGGAGGATCTACACAAGTTTTTTACATCATGTTTTACATCATGCATCATTTACATCATGTTTTTTTGTAGTGGCATAAATAAAAAGTGACATTTGTGAGACTATACAGTGTTTTGTAAATAATTTTACAAAGAACGCCTGGGCCATTGCCTGCATTTTGATGTAAATAGAGGTAAATTACTATGTTCTTTGTTAAAAATTTGCATATGTTTTGAAGTTTACAATTTTTATTTGAAGTTTAAGTTTTAAAAACAGTTCATCACACATATTTGTGGTTTAATTTCACATTAATTTCCATATTGTATAAATGACTGGAAAAAACTTGAGCCCCTGCCCCTGTATAATCATGTGCACGTCCCTGTTCTAGCTCCAAGGTGAATCTTCACTGCTCATGTTCTCCTCAGAAATAGTCACCTCACTCCCCTCAGGTTACTGTACACATGCACCAACTATCTGCTTCAGGTTTGAAATGGAGCTTCATGGTTGTCTTTTGGAGAAATGAACAGTCAAGTTGTGTTTGAAATTTGATTTTTTTCAGGGGCAAAAGGAAGCCTCTGCATTCTTGTCAAATATGTAAACAGCATGTTTTTGCAGGTGCTAAAAAACAGACTCTGATTGTGTGTGTGTGTCTGTGTGTGTGTGTGTGTGTATGTTGGCGTGTGTGTATATGTGTGTGTATCCTGCAGTACTCTGTACTCCTGCAGTGGCCAAAAAGACTTTTAAGAATGTGGATTTTTGGGTCATCTTTGGCGCCCCCTAGAACTGCAGTACTCTGTACTCCTGCAGTGGCCAAAATGACTTTTAAGAATGTGGATTTTTGGGTCATCTTTGGCGCCCCCTAGAACGTAAACCGTGGGGTGCAGCGTCATGATTTTTACAACTTTGAATGGGCATGGGGTGTAGATAGCCCTGAGCAAATTTGGTATCGGTGGGACGAAAGCCTTAGGAGGAGATAGCCACATTCCAATGTGTGCGAATCGGCAAAAAATGCAAAATAGCCCTTTAACCGTACATTATACAGATATGCGCTCTTTGACTTTTTCGTAGATCTAATTGAGATACACATGATTGTCAAATTTTGTGTCAATATGACAAAGCGTTCAGGCGTGACACTCAACAATGTGTCTTTTTATGTAAGGGGACAAGAAAAAATTGCCTTTTTTCTCCTACCATGGGGGGGCGCTCTTTTGGGGAGTAAAAATTCCTTCACAAATGTGTTGATGGCTGGACATTGCATCATCCTAGAAAACTTGGAGGCCAGTGAGGACAGAAATAAAAAGTTATAAAACATTTAAGAATGTGGATTTTTGGGTTATCTTTGGCGCCCCCTAGAACCTAAACCATGGGGTGCAGCATCATGATTTGAATAACTTTTAATGGCCATGGGGTGTAGATTGGCCTGAGCAAATGTGGTGCCGGTGGAACGAAAGCCTTCGGAGGAGTTAGCGAAATTCCAATGTGTGCGTATCGGCAAAAAATGCGGAATAACCCTTTAACTGTACATTTGACAGATACGCGCGCACTGACTTTTTTGTAGATCTTATTGAGTTACATGTGTGTGTCAATTTTTGTGTCATTTTGACAAAGCGTATAGGCGTGACACTCAACAATGTGTATTTTCACCTTAGGGGACAAGAAAAAATGGACTTTTTTCTCCTGCCATGGGGGGGCGCTCTTTTGGGGAGTAAAAATTCCTTCACAAATGTGTTGATGGCTGGACATTGCATCATCCTAGAAAACTTGGAGGCCAGTGAGGACAAAAATAAAAAGTTATAAGACTTTTAAAAATGTGGATTTTAGGGTTATCTTTGGCGCCCCCTAGAACCTAAACCTTGGGGTGCAGCGTCATGATTTTGATAACTTTTAATGGCCACGGGGTGTAGATTGGCCTGAGCAAATGTGGTGCCGGTGGAACGAAAGCCTTTGGAGGAGTTAGCGAAATTCCAATGTGTGCGGATCGGCAAAAAATGCGAAATAACCCTTTAACCGTAATTTTGACAGATACGGCCGCACTGACTTTTTTGTAGATCTTATTGAGATACATATGTGTGTCAATTTTTGTGTCATTTTGACAAAGCGTACAGGCGTGACAGTCAATAGTGTGAATTTCCACCTTAGGGGGCGCTATGGAGCCATTTTGCATTTTATTGTTTGGGCGACTTCAGAATATCGAATTTTTCACCAGGCCCGGTCGTCCTGCCAAATTTCATGAGTTTTCGCCAGTGGGAAGTGGGCCATTTTCCAGTTCAAAGGGGAGGAAAAAGAAGAAACTAGGGCCCCGGTGGGGCACTGTCGGGCCCGAGCCGCGTCGTGCCGCCCCCAGCGTGACCGCCTACCCCTCCCGATCGCGTCACACTCAAGGTCCAAAGATGGTGTGCGCACTTGTCTGTGGTCATTTCCCATTATAATGAATGGGAGGCGCAGTTTCTACCAAAACACTCGCTGCAGACAAACTTCATGTCCTATTTGAAAAAAGTCTGGACCATGAGTGAGGGCACAAACACAGCTGGGATATATCCAAATGGCAGGTTGCTCCTCCTTACGGTGTTGCCTGGAGAGCGATGCGATTGAGCCATTGAGCGATGGGCAGGAAAAACTTGACTTTTTCTCCTGCCATGGGGGATTCTTTTAAGAATGTGGATTCTTTTAAGAATGTGGATTTTTTGGTCATCTTTGGCGCCCCCTAGAACGTAAACCGTGGGGTGCAGCGTCATGATTTTTACAACTTTGAATGGCCATGGGGTGTAGATTGGCCTGAGCAAATTTGGTGTCAGTGGGACGAAAGCCTTAGGAGGAGTTAGCCACATTCCAATGTGTGCGAATCGGCAAAAAATGCAAAATAGCCCTCTAACCGTACATTTGACAGATACGCACTCATTGACTTTTTCGTAGATCTTATTGAGATACACGTGATTGTCAAATTTTGTGTCAATATGACAAAGCGTACAGGTGTCACACTCAACAATGTGAATTTTCACCTTACGGGACAAGAAAAAATGGACTTTTTTCTCCTGCCATGGGGGGGCGCTCTTTTGGGGAGTAAAAATTCCTTCACAAATGTGTTGATGGCTGGACATTGCATTATCCTAGAAAACTTGGAGGCCAGTGAGGACAAAAATAAAAAGTTATAAGACTTTGAAATATGTGGATTTTAGGGTTATCTTTGGCGCCCCCTAGAACCTAAACCGTGGGGTGCAGCGTCATGATTTGAATAACTTTTAATGGCCATGGGGTGTAGATTGGCCTGAGCAAATGTGGTGCCGGTGGAAAGAAAGCCTTCGGAGGAGTTAGCGAAATTCCAATGTGTGCGGATCGGCAAAAAATGCGGAATAACCCTTTAACCGTACATTTGACAGATACGCCCGCACTGACTTTTTTGTAGATCTTATTGAGATACATATGTGTGTCAATTTTTGTGTCATTTTGACAAAGCGTAAAGGCGTGACAGTCAATAGTGTGAATTTTCACCTTAGGGGGCGCTATGGAGCCATTTTGCATTTTCTTGTTTGGGCGACTTCGGAATATCAAATTTTTCACCAGGCCCGGTCATCCTGCCAAATTTCATGAGTTTTCGCCAGTGGGAAGTGGGCCATTTTCCAGTTCAAAGGGGAGGAAAAAGAAGAAAGAAAGAAACAAAGAAAAACCTCTTGGGGAATAATAGGGCTCTCGCAGCTGCTTAGCAGCTGCGCTCGGGCCCTAACAAGAGGGCTCTCGCAGCTGCTTAGCAGCTACGCTCGGGCCCTAATAACACTAGGGCCCCGTTGGGGCACTGGCGGGCCCGAGCCGTGTCACGCCGCCCCCAGCGCGACCGCCTCCCCCACCCGATCGCGTCACACTCAAGGTCCAAAGATGGTGTGCGCACTTGTTTGTGGTCATTTACCATTATAATGAACGGGAGGCGCAGTTTCTACCAAAACGCTCGCTGCAGAAAAACTCCATGTCCTATTTGAAAAAAGTCTGGACCATGAGTGAGGGCACAAACACAGCTAAGATATATCCAAATGGCAAGTTGCTCCTCCTTTCGCTTTTGCCGAGAGAGCAGTGCGTTTGAGCCATTGAATGATGAACAGGAAAAACTTGACTTTATTCTCCTGCCATGGGGGGGCGCTCTTTTAAAGAGAAAAACTCCTTCACAAATGTGTTGATGGCTGGACATTGCATCATCCTAGAAAACATGGAGGCCAGTGAGGACAAAAATAAAAAGTTATAAGACTTTTAAATATGTGGATTTTAGGGTTATATTTGGCGCCCCCTAGAACCTAAACCGTGGGGTGCAGCGTCATGATTTGAATAACTTTTAATGGCCATGGGGTGTAGATTGGCCTGAGCAAATGTGGTGCCGGTGGAACGAAAGCCTTCGGAGGAATTAGCGAAATTCCAATGTGTGCGAATCTGCAAAAAATGCGAAATAACCCTTTAACCGTACATTTTACAGATACGTGGCCATTGACTTTTTTGAAGATCTTATTGAAATACACGTGTATGTAAAATTTTGTGTCAATACGACAAAACATACAGGCGTAGCACTCAACAATGTGTATTTTCACCTTAGTGGACAAGAAAAAATTGACTTTTTTCTCCTGCCATGGGGGGGCGCTCTTTTGCCGAGTAAAAATTCCTTCACAAATGTGTTGATGGCTGGACATTGCATCATCCTAGAAAACTTGGAGGCCAGTGGGGACAAAAATAAAAAGTGATAAGACTTTTAAATATGTGGATTTTACGGTTATCTTTGGCTCCCCCTAGAACCTAAACCGTGGGGTGCAGCGTCATGATTTGAATAACTTTTAATGGCCATGGGGTGTAGATTGGCCTGAGCAAATGTGGTGCCGGTGGAACGAAAGCCTTCGGAGGAGTTAGCGAAATTCCAATGTGTGCGGATCGGCAAAAAATGCGGAATAACCCTTTAACCGTACATTTGACAGATACGCGCGCATTGACTTTTTCGTAGATCTTATTGAGATACATGTGTGTGTCAAATTTTGTGTCAATATGACAAAGGGTACAGGGGTGACACTCAAAAATGTGTATTTTCACCTTACGGGACAAGAAAAAATGGACTTTTTTCTCCTGCCATGGGGGGGCGCTCTTTTGGGGAGTAAAAATTTGTTCACAGATGTGTTGATGGCTGGACATTGCATCATCCTAGAAAACTTGGAGGCCAGTTTGGAGAAAAATAAAAAGTTATAAGACTTTTAACACTTTGGATTTTTGGGTTATCTTTGGCGCCCCCTAGAACCTAAACCGTGGGGTGCAGCAAGATGATTTGTACAACTTTTAATGGCCATGGGGGGTAGATTGGCCTGCGCAAATGTGGTGCCGGTGGAACGAAAGCCTTCGGAGGAGTTAGCGAAATTCCAATGTGTGCAGATCTGCAAAAAATGCGAAATAACCCTTTAACCGTACATTTGACAGATACGCCCGCACTGACTTTTTTGTAGATCTTATTGAGATACATGTGTGTGTCAATTTTTGTGTCATTTTGACAAAGCGTACAGCCCGCATGTGAATTTTCACCTTAGGGGGCGCTATGGAGCCATTTTGCATTGTATTGTTTGGGCGACTTCAGAATATCGAATTTTTCACCAGGCCCGGTCTTCCTGCCAAATTTCATGAGTTTTCGCCAGTGGGAAGTGGGCCATTTTCCAGTTTAAAGCGGAGGAAAAATAACGAAAGAAGAATCCATCAGGAACAAGAGGGCTCTCGCAGCTGCTTAGCAGCTACGCTCGGGCCCTAATAACTAGGGCCCCGTTGGGGCACTGGCGGGCCCGAGCCGCGTTGCGCCGCCCCCAGTGCGACCGCCTCCCCCTCCCGATCGCGTCACACTCAAGGTCCAAAGATGGTGTGCGCACTTGTCTGTGGTCATTTCCCATTATAATGAATGGGAGGCGCAGTTTCTACCAAAACACTCGCTGCAGACAAACTACATGTCCTATTTGAAAAAAGTCTGGACCATGAGTGAGGGCACAAACACAGCTAGGATATATCCAAACGGCAAGTTGCTCCTCGTTACGGTGTTGCCGGGAGAGCGATGCGATTGAGCCATTGAGTGATGGGCAGGAAAAACTTGACTGTTTCTCATGCCATGGGGGATGGGGGATGGGGGATGGGGGATGGGGGGGGGGATGTGGATTCTTTTAAGAATGTGGATATTTGGGTCATCTTTGGCGCCCCCTAGAACGTAAACCGTGGGGTGCAGCGTCATGATTTTTACAACTTTGAATGGCCATGGGGTGTAGATTGGCCTGAGCAAATTTGGTATCAGTGGGACGAAAGCCTTAGGAGGAGTTAGCCACATTCCAATGTGTGCGAATCGGCAAAAAATGCAAAATAGCCCTTTAACCGTACATTTTACAGATACGCGCGCATTGACTTTTTCGTAGATCTTATTGAGATACATGTGTGTGTCAAATTTTGTGTCAATATGACAAAGCATACAGGTATGACAGTCAACAATGTGTATTTTCACCTTATGGGACAAGAAAAAATGGACTTTTTTCTCCTGCCATGGGGGGGCGCTCTTTTAGGGAGTAAAAATTCCTTCACAAATGTGTTGATGGCTGGACATTGCATCATCCTAGAAAACTTGGAGGCCAGAGAGGACAAAAATAAAAAGTTATAAGACTTTTAAATATGTGGATTTTAGGGTTATCTTTGGCGCCCCCTAGAACCTAAACCGTGGGGTGCAGCGTCATGATTTGAATAACTTTTAATGGCCATGGGGTGTAGATTGGCCTGAGCAAATGTGGTGCCGGTGGAACGAAAGCCTTCGGAGGAGTTAGCGAAATTCCAATGTGTGCGGATCGGCAAAAAATGCGCAATAACCCTTTAACCGTACATTTGACAGATACGCCCGCCCTGACTTTTTTGTAGATCTTATTGAGATACATGTGTGTGTCAATTTTTGTGTAATTTTGACAAAGCGTACAGGCGTGACAGTCAATAGTGTGAATTTTCACCTTATGGGACAAGAAAAAATGGACTTTTTTCTCCTGCCATGGGGGGCGCTCTTTTGGGGAGTAAAAATTCCTTCACAAATGTGTTGATGGCTGGACATTGCATCATCCTAGAAAACTTGGAGGCCAGTGAGGGCAAAAATAAAAAGTTATAAGACTTTGAAATATGTGGATTTTAGGGTTATCTTTGGCGCCCCCTAGAACCTAAACCGTGGGGTGCAGCGTCATGATTTGAATAACTTTTAATGGCCATGGGGTGTAGATTGGCCTGAGCAAATGTGGTGCCGGTGGAACGAAAGCCTTCGGAGGAGTTAGCGAAATTCCAATGTGTGCGGATCGGCAAAAAATGCGCAATAACCCTTTAACCGTACATTTGACAGATACGCCCGCACTGACTTTTTTGTAGATCTTATTGAGATACATGTGTGTGTCAATTTTTGTGTCATTTTGACAAAGCGTACAGGCGTCAGGTGAATTTTTCACCTTAGGGGGCGCTATGGAGCCATTTTGCATTGTATTGTTTGGGCGACTTCAGAATATCAAATTTTTCACCAGGCCCGGTCGTCCTGCCAAATTTCATGAGTTTTCGCCAGTGGGAAGTGGGCCATTTTCCAGTTCAAAGGGGAGGAAAAAGAAAAAAGAAACAAAGACTAGGACCCCGTTGGGGCACTGGCGGGCCCGAGCTGTGTCGCGCCCCCCCCCCAACGCGCTGCCTCCCCGTCCCATTTGTGTCCTCTGGCCATCGCCCTCTCTGGTAACGCCCATCACTGCAAAGACCCTTTTCCTTCATCGGCGTTTGCTGTTCTTCCTGCCAGTGCGTGTTGCTTTCACTTACACTTGCCACAGCCAGCCTCGTGAGTGCCTAGCCTATTGGATATCACTGTCATCTACACAGGACAGTCATAACCTTTCTATTAATACTTGTTTTTTAATTTCACATTAATTTCAATATTGTATAAATGACTGGAAAAAACTTGAGCCCCTGCCCCTGTATAATCATGTGCATGTCTCTGTTCTAGCTCCAAGGTGAATCTTCACTGCTCATGTTCTCCTCAGAAGCAGTCACCTCACTCCCCTCAGGTTACTGTACACATGCACCAACTGCCTGCTTCAGGTTTGGATGGAGCTTCATGGTTGTCTTTTGGAGAAATGACCAGTCAAGTTGTGTTTGAAATTTGATTTTTTTCAGGGGCAAAAGGAGCCTCTGCATTCTTGTCAAATATGTAAATAGCATGTTTTTGCAGGTGCTAAAAACCAGACTCTGAGTGTGTGTGTGTGCGTGTGTGTGTGTGTGTGTCTGTGTGTGTGTGTGTGTGTGTGTGTGTGCGTTCAAGTCACATGACATATTTAACCGGATGTAGCTGCAAGACGGAGCCTTGTTGACTCTGTTTCAACTTATCTCAAAAGTGAGGACCTCAACCTATATACCAGTTTTTAAATTGTGTTGATAGGCCAAATAAAACCAGAGTTATGATAAATTATGCCCGCGATACTTGTTTTCTGCTTATTTTGATCACGTTCGGCGCTCGATCGCGCTGTATGCGACAGGAAAACATAGCATGCAGACATTAGCGACAGGTCTTACAGGCGGAAAAGGCTTGCCAAAGGAAAAAAAAAACACACCACAACATCTCTCCTATTGGTGGAAAACTTCACCACAACAACCAATCCAAAATTATATGGTGACTGATTGACAAGGGGCGGGCGCTTACGTTCTTCCTGCAATATGAGAAGGGAGGAAGGGACTCTCAGCAGGGATGCAGTCTGGGACACGTAGTTGCAAACCTAGCGACTTTGTTGTTAGATTCAATGACTTTTCAGACCCCCTAACGACTTTTTTTTTAGAAAGAAAGTGACTTTTATCGACTTCTTCTGGAGTTTAGAGACTCTGACATGAAGCAGGCTTTCCTTACTGAGGAGTTAGCAACGCTGCTAAGGGTGCAGAGCCACACATGCGCTCCGAGCTCTGCATGGGAGACTGAAGCTGACAGAGCTGCAGCAGTTAGCAGGTTTCACCCTCAGAGACCACCAGGGGTTCATGTTGAGGCATTTTCAGTTTTTGGTTTTTTTTTGCCATAGACTGTCAGCACAATCTGCAGTTACACTAACAAAAATGCTGCAAAAAACAAAGAATTATGGAAAAATTACACATGGACTGACATAGAGGAGGATCTACACAAGTTTTTTACATCATGTTTTACATCATGCATCATTTACATCATGTTTTTTTGTAGTGGCATAAATAAAAAGTGACATTTGTGAGACTATACAGTGTTTTGTAAATAATTTTACAAAGAACGCCTGGGCCATTGCCTGCATTTTGATGTAAATAGAGGTAAATAACTATGTTCTTTGTTAAAAATTTGCATATGTTTTGAAGTTTACAATTTTTATTTGAAGTTTAAGTTTTAAAAACAGTTCATCACACATATTTGTGTTTTAATTTCACATTAATTTCCATATTGTATAAATGACTGGAAAAAACTTGAGCCCCTGCCCCTGTATAATCATGTGCACGTCCCTGTTCTAGCTCCAAGGTGAATCTTCACTGCTCATGTTCTCCTCAGAAATAGTCACCTCACTCCCCTCAGGTTACTGTACACATGCACCAACTATCTGCTTCAGGTTTGGATGGAGCTTCATGGTTGTCTTTTGGAGAAATGAACAGTCAAGTTGTGTTTGAAATCTGATTTTTTTCAGGGGCAAAAGGAAGCCTCTGCATTCTTGTCAAATATGTAAACAGCATGTTTTTGCAGGTGCTAAAAAACAGACTCTGAGTGTGTGTGTGTGTGTGTGTGTGTGTGTGTGTGTGTGTGTGTGTGTGTGTGTGTGTGTATATGTGTGTGTATCCTGCAGTACTCTGTACTCCTGCAGTGGCCAAAAAGACTTTTAAGAATGTGGATTTTTGTGTCATCTTTGGCGCCCCCTAGAACTGCAGTACTCTGTACTCCTGCAGTGGCCAAAATGACTTTTAAGAATGTGGATTTTTGGGTCATCTTTGGTGCCCCCTAGAACGTAAACCGTGGGGTGCAGCGTCATGATTTTTACAACTTTGAATGGCCATGGGATGTAGATCGGCTTGAGCAAATTTGGTGCCGATGGGACGAAAGCCTTAGGAGGAGATAGCCACATTCCAATGTGTGCGAATCGGCAAAAAATGCGAAATAGCCCTTTAACCGTACATTATACAGATACGCGCTTTTTGACTTTTTCGTAGATCTAATTGAGATACACATGATTGTCAATTTTTGTGTCAATATGACAAAGCGTTCAGGCGTGACACTCAACAATGTGTATTTTCATGTAAGGGGACAAGAAAAAATTGACTTTTTTCTCCTGCCATGGGGGGCGCTCTTTTGGGGAGTAAAAATTCCTTCACAAATGTGTTGATGGCTGGACATTGCATCATCCTAGAAAACTTGGAGGGCAGTGAGGACAAAAATAAAAAGTTATAAGACTTTTAAGAATGTGGATTTTGGGTTATCTTTGGCGCCCCCTAGAACGTTATAAGACTTGTGTCATTTGCGTCATGATTTGTACAACTTTTAATGGCCATGGGGGGTAGATTGGCCTGCGCAAATGTGGTGCCGGTCGAACGAAAGCCTTCGGAGGAGTTAGCGAAATTCCAATGTGTGCAGATCTGCAAAAAATGCAAAATAACCCATTAACCGTACATTTGACAGATACGCCCGCACTGACTTTTTTGTAGATCTTATTGAGATACATGTGTGTGTCAATTTTTGTGTCAATATGACAAAGCGTACAGCCGTCATGTGAATTTTCACCTTAGGGGGCGCTATGGAGCCATTTTGCATTTTATTGTTTGGGCGACTTCAGAATATCGAATTTTTCACCAGGCCCGGTCGTCCTGCCAAATTTCCTGAGTTTTCGCCAGTGGGAAGTGGGCCATTTTCCAGTTTAAAGCGGAGGAAAAATAATAACTAGGGCCCCGGTGGGGCACTGTCCCGATCGCGTCACACTCAAGGTCCAAAGATGGTGTGCGCACTTGTCTGTGGTCATTTCCCATTATAATGAATGGGAGGCGCAGTTTCTACCAAAACACTCGCTGCAGACAAACTACATGTCCTATTTGAAAAAAGTCTGGACCATGAGTGAGGGCACAAACACAGCTAGGATATATCCAAACGGCAAGTTGCTCCTCGTTACGGTGTTGCCGGGAGAGCGATGCGATTGAGCCATTGAGTGATGGGCAGGAAAAACTTGACTGTTTCTCCTGCCATGGGGGGTGGGGGATGGGGGGGGGATGTGGATTCTTTTAAGAATTTGGATATTTGGGTCATCTTTGGCGCCCCCTAGAACGTAAACCGTGGGGTGCAGCGTCATGATTTTTACAACTTTGAATGGCCATGGGGTGTAGATTGGCCTGAGCAAATTTGGTGTCAGTGGGACGAAAGCCTTAGGAGGAGTTAGCCACATTCCAATGTGTGCGAATCGGCAAAAAATGCAAAATAGCCCTTTAACCGTACATTTGACAGATACGCGCGCATTGACTTTTTTGTAGATCTTATTGAGATACATATGTGTGTCAATTTTTGTGTCAATATGATAAAGCGTACAGGCGTGACAGTCAATAGTGTGAATTTCCACCTTAGGGGACAAGAAAAAATTGACTTTTTTCTCCTGCCATGGGGGGGGGGCTCTTTTGGGGAGTAAAAATTCCTTCACAAATGTGTTGATGGCTGGACATTGCATCATCCTAGAAAACTTGGAGGCCAGTGAGGACAAAAATAACTAGGGCCCCGGTGGGGCACTGTCGGGCCCGAGCCGCGTCGCGCCGCCCCCAGCGCGACCGCCTCCCCCTCCCGATTGCATTACACTCAAGGTCCAAAAATGGTGTGCGCACTTGTCTGTGGTCATTTCCCATTATAATGAATGGGAGGCGCAGTTTCTACCAAAACGGTCGCTGCAGACAAACTACATGTCCTATTTGAAAAAAGTCTGGACCATGAGTGAGGGCACAAACACAGCTAGGATATATCCAAATGGCAAGTTGCTCCTCCTTATGGTGTTGCCGGGAGAGCGATGCGATTGAGCCATTGAGCGATGGGCAGGGTTAACTGGACTTTTTCTCCTGCCTTGGGGGGGGGGGGATGTGGATTCTTTTAAGAATGTGGATATTTGGGTCATCTTTGGCGCCCCCTAGAACGTAAACCATGGGGTGCAGCGGCATGATTTTTACAACTTTGAATGGCCATGGGATGTAGATTGGCTTGAGCAAATTTGGTGTCGGTGGGAAGAAAGCCTTAGGAGGAGTTAGCCACATTCCAATGTGTGCGAATCGGCAAAAAATGCGAAATAGCCCTTTAACCGTACATTTTACAGATACGTGCCCATTGACTTTTTCGTAGATCTTATTGAGATACACGTGTGTGTCAAATTTTGTGTCATTTTGACAAAGCGTATAGGCGTGACAGTCAACAATGTGTTTTTTCACCTTAGGGGACAAGAAAAAATTGACTTTTTTCTCCTGCCATGGGGGGGCGCCCTTTTCGGGAGTAAAAATTCCTTTACAAATGTGTTGATGGCTGGACATTGCATCATCCTAGAAAACTTGGAGGCCAGTGAGGACAAAAATAAAAAGTTATAAGACTATTAAGAATGTGGATTTTTGGGTTATCTTTGGCGCCCCCTAGAACCTAAACCGTGGAGTGCAGCGTCATGATTTTTACAACTTTTAATGGCCATGGGGTGTAGATTGGCCTGAGCAAATTTGGTGGCGGTGGAACTAAAGCCTTCGGAGGAGTTAGCGAAATTCCAATGTGTGCGGATCGGGAAAAAAAGCGAAATAACCCTTTAACCGTACATTTTACAGATACGTGCACATTGACTTTTTCGTAGATCTTATTGAGATACACGTGTGTGTCAAATTTTGTATCATTTTGACAAAGCGTATAGGCGTGACAGTCAACAATGTGTTTTTTCACCTTAGGGGACAAGAAAAAATGGACTTTTTTCTCCTGCCATGGGGGGGCGCCCTTTTCGGGAGTAAAAATTCCTTTACAAATGTGTTGATGGCTGGACATTGCATCATCCTAGAAAACTTGGAGGCCAGTGAGGACAAAAATAAAAAGTTATAAGACTATTAAGAATGTGGATCTTTGGGTTATCTTTGGCGCCCCCTAGAACCTAAACCGTGGAGTGCAGCGTCATGATTTTTACAACTTTTAATGGCCATGGGGTGTAGATTGGCCTGAGCAAATTTGGTGGCGGTGGAACTAAAGCCTTCGGAGGAGTTAGCGAAATTCCAATGTGTGCGGATCGGGAAAAAATGCGAAATAACCCTTTAACCGTACATTTTACAGATACGTGCACATTGACTTTTTCGTAGATCTTATTGAGATACACGTGTGTGTCAAATTTTGTATCATTTTGACAAAGCGTATAGGCGTGACAGTCAACAATGTGTTTTTTCACCTTAGGGGACAAGAAAAAATGGACTTTTTTCTCCTGCCATGGGGGGGCGCTCTTTTCGTGAGTAAAAATTCCTTCACAAATGTGTTGATGGCTGGACATTGCATCATCCTAGAAAACTTGGAGGCCAGTGAGGACAAAAATAAAAAGTTATAAGACTTTTAAGACTGTGGATTTTTGGGTTATCTTTGGCGCCCCCTAGAACGTAAACCGTGGGGTGCAGCGTCATGATTTGTACAACTTTTAATGGCCATGGGGTGTAGATTGGCCTGAGCAAATGTGGTGCCGGTGGAACGAAAGCCTTCGGAGGAGTTAGCGAAATTCCAATGTGTGCGGATCGGGAAAAAATGCGAAATAACCCTTTAACCGTACATTTTACAGATACGTGCACATTGACTTTTTCGTAGATCTTATTGAGATACACGTGTGTGTCAAATTTTGTATCATTTTGACAAAGCGTATAGGCGTGACAGTCAACAATGTGTTTTTTCACCTTAGGGGACAAGAAAAAATGGACTTTTTTCTCCTGCCATGGGGGGGCGCTCTTTTCGTGAGTAAAAATTCCTTCACAAATGTGTTGATGGCTGGACATTGCATCATCCTAGAAAACTTGGAGGCCAGTGAGGACAAAAATAAAAAGTTATAAGACTTTTAAGACTGTGGATTTTTGGGTTATCTTTGGCGCCCCCTAGAACGTAAACCGTGGGGTGCAGCGTCATGATTTGTACAACTTTTAATGGCCATGGGGTGTAGATTGGCCTGAGCAAATGTGGTGCCGGTGGAACGAAAGCCTTCGGAGGAGTTAGCGAAATTCCAATGTGTGCAGATCGGCAAAAAATGCGAAATAACCCTCTAACCGTACATTTCACAGATGCGCCCGCGCTGACTTTTTCGTAGACCGTATTGAGATACACGTGTGTGTCAATTTTTGTGTCAAAATGACAAAGCGTACAGGCGTGACAGTCAATAGTGTGAATTTTCGCCTTAGGGGGCGCTATGGAGCCATTTTGCATTTTATTGTTTGGGCGACTTCAGAATATCGAATTTTTCACCGGGCCCGGTCGTCCTGCCAAATTTCCTGAGTTTTCGCCAGTGGGAAGTGGGCCATTTTCCCCTTCAAAGGGGAGGAAAAATAAGAAGAAAGAAAGAAAGAAAGAAAGAAGAAAGAAAAACCTATACAGGAATAATAGGGCTCTACGCCCGGCTGCTCTGCAGCTGGCTCGGGCCCTAAAAAACCACTTGGGGAATAATAGGGCTCTCGCAGCTGCTTAGCAGCTACGCTCGGGCCCTAATAACAAACTAGGGCCCCGTTGGGGCACTGGCGGGCCCGAGCCGTGTCGCGCCGCCCCCAGCGCGACCGCCTACCCCTCCCGATCGCGTCACACTCAAGGTCCAAAGATGGTGTGCGCACTTGTCAGTGGTCATTTACCATTATAATGAATGGGAGGCGCAGTTTCTACCAAAACGCTCGCTGCAGACAAACTCCATGTCCTTTTTGAAAAAAGTCTGGACCATGAGTGAGGGCACAAACACAGCTAGTATATATCCAAATGGCAAGTTGCTCCTCCTTTCGGTTTTGCCGAGAGAGCGATGCGTTTGAGCCATTGAGCGATGGGCAGGAAAAACTTGACTTTTTCTCCTGCCATGGGGGGCGCTCTTTTGGGGAGAAAAATTCCTTCACAAATGTGTTGATGGCTGGACATTGCATCATCCTAGAAAACTTGGAGGCCAGTGAGGACAAAAATAAAAAGTTATAAGACTTTTAAAAATGTGGATATTTGGGTCCTCTTTGGCGCCCCCTAGAACGTAAACTGTGGGGTGCAGCGTCATGATTTGTACAACTTTGAATGGCCATAGGGTGTAGATTGACCTGAGCAAATTTGAAGCCGATGGGACAAAAGATTTAGGAGGAGTTAGCCACATTCCAATGTGTGCGAATCGGCAAAAAATGCAAAATAGCCCTTTAACCGTACATTATACAGATACGCGCTCTTTGACTTTTTCGTAGATCTAATTGAGATACACATGATTGTCAATTTTTGTGTCAATATGACATAGCGTTCAGGCGTGACACTCAACAATGTGTATTTTCATGTAAGGGGACAAGAAAAAATTGACTTTTTTCTCCTACCATGGGGGGCGCTCTTTTGGGGAGTAAAAATTCCTTCACAAATGTGTTGATGGCTGGACATTGCATCATCCTAGAAAACTTGGAGGCCAGTGAGGACAAAAAAAAAAAGTTAAAACATTTAAGAATGTGGATTTTTGGGTTATTTTTGGCGCCCCCTAGAACCTAAACCATGGGGTGCAGCATCATGATTTGAATAACTTTTAATGGCCATGGGGTGTAGATTGGCCTGAGCAAATGTGGTGCCGGTGGAACGAAAGCCTTCGGAGGAGTTAGCGAAATTCCAATGTGTGCGGATCGGCAAAAAATGCGCAATAACCCTTTAACCGTACATTTGACAGATACGCCCGCACTGACTTTTTTGTAGATCTTATTGAGATACATGTGTGTGTCAATTTTTGTGTCATTTTGCCAAAGCGTACAGGCGTGACACTCAACAATGTGTATTTTCACCTTAGGGGACAAGAAAAAATGGACTTTTTTCTCCTGCCATGGGGGGGGGCGCTCTTTTGGCGAGTAAAAATTCCTTCACAGATGTGTTGATGGCTGGACATTGCATCATCCTAGAAAACTTGGAGGCCAGTGAGGACAAAAATAAAAAGTTATAAGACTTTTAAATATGTGGATTTTAGTGTTATCTTTGGCGCCCCCTAGAACCTAAACCTTGGGGTGCAGCGTCATGATTTTGATAACTTCTAATGGCCATGGGGTGTAGATTGGCCTGAGCAAATGTGGTGCCGGTGGAACGAAAGCCTTAGGAGGAGTTAGCCACATTCCAATGTGTGCGGATCGGCAAAAAATGCGGAATAACCCTTTAACCGTACATTTGACAGATACGCGCGCATTGACTTTTTCGTAGATCTTATTGAGTTACATGTGTGTGTCAATTTTTGTGTCATTTTGACAAAGCGTATAGGCGTGACACTCAACAATGTGTATTTTCACCTTAGGGGACAAGAAAAAATTGACTTTTTTCTCTTGCCATGGGGGGCGCTCTTTTGGGGAGTAAAAATTCCTTCACAAATGTGTTGATGGCTGGACATTGCATCATCCTAGAAAACTTGGAGGCCAGTGAGGACAAAAATAAAAAGTTATAAGACTTTTAAATATGTGGATTTTAGTGTTATCTTTGGCGCCCCCTAGAACCTAAACCTTGTGGTGAAGCGTCATGATTTTGATAACTTTTAATGGCCACGGGGTGTAGATTGGCCTGAGCAAATGTGGTGCCGGTGGAACGAAAGCCTTCGGAGAAGTTAGCGAAATTCCAATGTGTGCGGATCGGCAAAAAATGCGAAATAACCCTTTAACCGTAATTTTGACAGATACGGCCGCACTGACTTTTTTGTAGATCTTATTGAGATACATATGTGTGTCAATTTTTGTGTCAATATGACAAAGCGTACAGGCGTGACAGTCAATAGTGTGAATTTCCACCTTAGGGGGCGCTATGGAGCCATTTTGCATTTTATTGTTTGGGCGACTTCAGAATATCGAATTTTTCACCAGGCCCGGTCGTCCTGCCAAATTTCATGAGTTTTCGCCAGTGGGAAGTGGGCCATTTTCCAGTTCAAAGGGGAGGAAAAAGAAGAAAGAAAGAAAGAAACAAAGAAAAACCACTTGGGGAATAATAGGGCTCTCGCAGCTGCTTAGCAGCTACGCTCGGGCCCTAAAGAAGGAAACATGCAGGAACAAGAGGGCTCTCGCAGCTGCTTAGCAGCTACGCTCGGGCCCTAAAAAGAAGGAAACATGCAGGAACAAGAGGGCTCTCGCAGCTGCTTAGCAGCTACGCTCGGGCCCTAAAGAAAGAAACAAAGAAAAACCACTTGGGGAATAATAGGGCCTACGCCCGGCTGCTCTGCAGCTGGCTCGGGCCCTAACTAGGACCCCGTTGGGGCACTGGCGGGCCCGAGCCGTGTCGCGTCTCTCCCCCCCCCCCCCCCCCAACGTGCTGCCTCCCCGTCCCATTTGTGTCCTCTGGCCATCGCCCTCTCTGTTAACGCCCATCACTGCAAAGACCCTTTTCCTTCATCGGCGTTTGCTGTTCTTCCTGCCAGTGCGTGTTGCTTTCACTTACACTTGCCACAGCCAGCCTCGTGAGTGCCTAGCCTATTGGATATCACTGTCACCTACACAGGACAGTCATTACCTTTCTATTAATACTTTGTGTTTTAATTTCACATTAATTTCCATATTGTATAAACGACTGGAAAAAACTTGAGCCCCTGCCCCTGTATAATCATGTGCATGTCTCTGTTCTAGCTCCAAGGTGAATCTTCACTGCTCATGTTCTCCTCAGAAGCACTCACCTCACTCCCCTCAGGTTACTGTACACATGCACCAACTGCCTGCTTCAGGTTTGGATGGAGCTTCATGGTTGTCTTTTGGAGAAATGACCAGTCAAGTTGTGTTTGAAATTTGATTTTTTTCAGGGGCAAAAGGAGCCTCTGCATTCTTGTCAAATATGTAAATAGCATGTTTTTGCAGGTGCTAAAAACCAGACTCTGAGTGTGTGTGTGTGTGTGTGTGTGTGTGTGCGTGTGTGTGTGTCTGTGTGTGCGTTCAAGTCACATGACATATTTAACCGGATGTAGCTGCAAGACGGAGCCTCGTTGACTCTCCGTTTCAACTTATCTCAAAAGTGAGGACCTCAACCTATATACCAGTTTTTAAATTGTGTTGATAGGCCAAATAAAACCAGAGTTATGATAAATTATGTCCGCGATACTTTTTTTCTGCTTATTTTGATCACGTTCGGCGCTCGATCGCGCTGTATGAGACAGGAAAACATACCATGCAGACATTAGCGACAGGTCTTACAGGCGGAAAAGGCTTGCCAAAAGAAAAAAAAAACACACCACAACATCTCTCCTATTGGTGGAAAACTTCACCACAACAACCAATCCAAAATTATATGGTGACTGATTGACAAGGGGCGGGCGCTTACGTTCTTCCTGCAACATGAGAAGGGAGGGAGGGACTCTCAGCAGGGATGCAGTCTGGGACACGTAGTTGCAAACCTAGCGACTTTGTTGTTAGATTCAATGACTTTTCAGACACCCTAACGACTTTTTTTTAGAAAGAAAGGGACTTTTATCGACTTCTTCTGGAGTTTAGAGACTCTGACATGAAGCAGGCTTTCCTTACTGAGGAGTTAGCAACGCTGCTAAGGGTGCAGAGCCACACATGCGCTCAGAGCTCTGCATGGGAGACTGAAGCTGACAGAGCTGCAGCAGTTAGCAGGTTTCACCCTCAGAGACCACCAGGGGTTCCTGACGAGGCATTTAACTTATTTTTTTTTTTGTGCCATAGACACTGTCAGCACAATCTGCAGTTACACGAACAAAAATGCTGCAAAAAACAAAGAATTATGGAAAAATTACACATGGACTGACATAGAGGAGGATCTACACAAGTTTTTTACATCATGTTTTACATCATGCATCATTTACATCATGTTTTTTTGTAGTGGCATAAATAAAAAGTGACATTTGTGAGACTATACAGTGTTTTGTAAATAATTTTACAAAGAACGCCTGGGCCATTGCCTGCATTTTGATGTAAATAGAGGTAAATTACTATGTTCTTTGTTAAAAATTTGCATATGTTTTGAAGTTTACAATTTTTATTTGAAGTTTAAGTTTTAAAAACAGTTCATCACACATATTTGTGGTTTAATTTCACATTAATTTCCATATTGTATAAATGACTGGAAAAAACTTGAGCCCCTGCCCCTGTATAATCATGTGCACGTCCCTGTTCTAGCTCCAAGGTGAATCTTCACTGCTCATGTTCTCCTCAGAAATAGTCACCTCACTCCCCTCAGGTTACTGTACACATGCACCAACTATCTGCTTCAGGTTTGAAATGGAGCTTCATGGTTGTCTTTTGGAGAAATGAACAGTCAAGTTGTGTTTGAAATTTGATTTTTTTCAGGGGCAAAAGAAAGCCTCTGCATTCTTGTCAAATATGTAAACAGCATGTTTTTGCAGGTGCTAAAAAACAGACTCTGAGTGTGTGTGTGTGTGTATGTGTGTGTGTGTGTGTGTGTGTGTGTGTGTGTGTGTGTGTGTGTGTGTATGTTGGCGTGTGTGTATATGTGTGTGTATCCTGCAGTACTCTGTACTCCTGCAGTGGCCAAAAAGACTTTTAAGAATGTGGATTTTTGGGTCATCTTTGGCGCCCCCTAGAACTGCAGTACTCTGTACTCCTGCAGTGGCCAAAATGACTTTTAAGAATGTGGATTTTTGGGTCATCTTTGGCGCCCCCTAGAACGTAAACCGTGGGGTGCAGCGTCATGATTTTTACAACTTTGAATGGGCATGGGGTGTAGATTGCCCTGAGCAAATTTGGTATCGGTGGGACGAAAGCCTTAGGAGGAGATAGCCACATTCCAATGTGTGCGAATCGGCAAAAAATGCAAAATAGCCCTTTAACCGTACATTATACAGATGCGCGCTCTTTGACTTTTTCGTAGATCTAATTGAGATACACATAATTGTCAATTTTTGTGTCAATATGACAAAGCGTTCAGGCGTGACACTCAACAATGTGTATTTTTACCTTAGGGGACAAGAAAAAATGGACTTTTTTCTCCTACCATGGGGGGGCGCTCTTTTGGGGAGTAAAAATTCCTTCACAAATGTGTTGATGGCTGGACATTGCATCATCCTAGAAAACTTGGAGGCCAGTGAGGGCAAAAATAAAAAGTTATAAGACTTTTAAATATGTGGATCTTAGGGTTATCTTTGGCGCCCCCTAGAACCTAAACCGTGGGGTGCAGCGTCATGATTTGAATAACTTTTAATGGCCATGGGGTGTAGATTGGCCTGAGCAAATGTGGTGCCGGTGGAACGAAAGCCTTCGGAGGAGTTAGCGAAATTCCAATGTGTGCGGAACGGCAAAAAATGCGAAATAACCCTTTAACCGTACATTTGACAGATACGCCCGCACTGACTTTTTTGTAGATCTTATTGAGATACATGTGTGTGTCAATTTTTGTGTCATTTGGACAAAGCGTACACGCGTGACAGTCAATAGTGTGAATTTTCACCTTAGGGGGCGCTATGGAGCCATTTTCTCATTTTCTTGTTTGGGCGACTTCGGAATATCAAATTTTTCACCAGGCCCGGTCGTCCTGCCAAATTTCATGAGTTTTCGCCAGTGGGAAGTGGGCCATTTTCCAGTTCAAAGGGGAGGAAAAATAATAACTAGGGCCCCGTTGGGGCACTGGCGGGCCCGAGCCGTGTCACGCCGCCCCCAGCGCGACCGCCTCCCCCACCCGATCGCGTCACACTCAAGGTCCAAAGATGGTGTGCGCACTTGTTTGTGGTCATTTACCATTATAATGAACGGGAGGCGCAGTTTCTACCAAAACGCTCGCTGCAGAAAAACTCCATGTCCTATTTGAAAAAAGTCTGGACCATGAGTGAGGGCACAAACACAGCTAAGATATATCCAAATGGCAAGTTGCTCCTCCTTTCGCTTTTGCCGAGAGAGCAGTGCGTTTGAGCCATTGAATGATGAACAGGAAAAACTTGACTTTATTCTCCTGCCATGGGGGGCGCTCTTTTAACGAGAAAAAACTCCTTCACAAATGTGTTGATGGCTGGACATTGCATCATCCTAGAAAACATGGAGGCCAGTGAGGACAAAAATAAAAAGTTATAAGACTTTTAAATATGTGGATTTTAGGGTTATATTTGGCGCCCCCTAGAACCTAAACCGTGGGGTGCAGCGTCATGATTTGAATAACTTTTAATGGCCATGGGGTGTAGATTGGCCTGAGCAAATGTGGTGCCGGTGGAACGAAAGCCTTCGGAGGAGTTAGCGAAATTCCAATGTGTGCGAATCTGCAAAAAATGCGAAATAACCCTTTAACCGTACATTTTACAGATACGTGGCCATTGACTTTTTCGAAGATCTTATTGAAAGACACGTGTATGTAAAATTTTGTGTCAATACGACAAAACATACAGGCGTAGCACTCAACAATGTGTATTTTCACCTTAGTGGACAAGAAAAAATGGACTTTTTTCTCCTGCCATGGGGGGGCGCTCTTTTGGCGAGTAAAAATTCCTTCACAAATGTGTTGATGGCTGGACATTGCATCATCCTAGAAAACTTGGAGGCCAGTGGGGACAAAAATAAAAAGTTATAAGACTTTTAAATATGTGGATTTTACGGTTATCTTTGGCGCCCCCTAGAACCTAAACCGTGGGGTGCAGCGTCATGATTTGAATAACTTTTAATGGCCATGGGGTGTAGATTGGCCTGAGAAAATGTGGTGCCGGTGGAACGAAAGCCTTCGGAGGAGTTAGCGAAATTCCAATGTGTGCGGATCGGCAAAAAATGCGGAATAACCCTTTAACCGTACATTTGACAGATACGTGCGCATTGACTTTTTTGTAGATCTTATTGAGATACATGTGTGTCTCAATTTTGGTGTCATTTTGCCAAAGCGTACAGGTGTTACACTCAACAATGTGTATTTTCACCTTAGGGGACAAGAAAAAATGGACTTTTTTCTCCTGCCATGGGGGGGCGCTCTTTTGGGGAGTAAAAATTCCTTCACAAATGTGTTGATGGCTGGACATTGCATCATCCTAGAAAACTTGGAGGCCAGTGAGGGCAAAAATAAAAAGTTATAAGACTTTTAAATATGTGGATCTTAGGGTTATCTTTGGCGCCCCCTAGAACCTAAACCGTGGGGTGCAGCGTCATGATTTGAATAACTTTAAATGGCCATGGGGTGTAGATTGGCCTGAGCAAATGTGGTGCCGGTGGAACGAAAGCCTTCGGAGGAGTTAGCGAAATTCCGATGTGTGCGGATCGGCAAAAAATGCGAAATAACCCTTTAACCGTACATTTGACAGATACGCGCGCATTGACTTTTTTGTAGATCTTATTGAGATACATGTGTGTGTCAATTTTTGTGTCATTTTGACAAAGCGTACAGGCGTGACAGTCAATAGTGTGAATTTTCACCTTAGGGGGCGCTATGGAGCCATTTTGCATTTTCTTGTTTGGGCGACTTCGGAATATCAAATTTTTCACCAGGCCCGGTAGTCCTGCCAAATTTCATGAGTTTTCGCCAGTGGGAAGTGGGCCATTTTCCAGTTCAAAGGGGAGGAAAAATAATAATAATAACTAGGGCCCCGGTGGGGCACTGTCGGGCCCGAGCCGCGTCGAGCCGCCCCCAGCGCGACCGCCTCCCCCTCCCGATCGCGTCACACACAAGGTCCAAAGATGGTGTGCGCACTTGTCTGTGGTCATTTCCCATTATAATGAATGGGAGGCGCAGTTTCTACCAAAACACTCGCTGCAGACAAACTACATGTCCTATTTGAAAAAAGTCTGGACCATGAGTGAGGGCACAAACACAGCTAGGATATATCCAAACGGCAAGTTGCTCCTCATTACGGTGTTGCCGGGAGAGCGATGCGATTGAGCCATTGAGTGATGGGCAGGAAAAACTTGGGGGATGGGGGGGGGGGGATGTAGATTCTTTTAAGAATGTGGATATTTGGACATTGCATCATCCTAGAAAACTTGGAGGCCAGTGAGGACGAAAATAAAAAGTTATAAGACTTTTAAATATGTGGATATTTGTGTCATCTTTGGCGCCCCCTAGAACGTAAACTGTGGGGTGCAGCGTCATGATTTGAATAACTTTCAATGGCCATGGGGTGTAGATTGGCCTGAGCAAATTTGGTGCCGATGGAACGAAAGCCTTCAGAGGAGTTAGCCACATTCCAATGTGTGCGGATCAGCAAAAAATGCGGAATAACCCTTTAACCGTACATTTGACAGATACGCGTGCATTGACTTTTTCGTAGATCTTATTGAGATACATGTGTGTGTCAATTTTTGTGTCATTTTGACAAAGCGTACAGGCGTGACACTCAACAGTGCGTATTTTCACCTTAGGGGACAAGAAAAAATGGACTTTTTTCTCCTGCCATGGGGGGGCGCTCTTTTGGGGAGTAAAAATTCCTTCACAAATGTGTTGATGGCTGGACATTGCATCATCCTAGAAAACTTGGAGGCCAGTGAGGGCAAAAATAAAAAGTTATAAGACTTTGAAATATGTGGATTTTAGGGTTATCTTTGGCGCCCCCTAGAACCTAAACCGTGGGGTGCAGCGTCATGATTTGAATAACTTTTAATGGCCATGGGGTGTAGATTGGCCTGAGCAAATGTGGTGCCGGTGGAACGAAAGCCTTCGGAGGAGTTAGCGAAATTCCAATGTGTGCGGATCGGCAAAAAATGCGCAATAACCCTTTAACCGTACATTTGACAGATACGCCCGCACTGACTTTTTTGTAGATCTTATTGAGATACATGTGTGTGTCAATTTTTGTGTCATTTTGCCAAAGCGTACAGGCGTGACACTCAACAATGTGTATTTTCACCTTAGGGGACAAGAAAAAATGGACTTTTTTCTCCTGCCATGGGGGGGGGGGGCGCTCTTTTGGCGAGTAAAAATTCCTTCACAAATGTGTTGATGGCTGGACATTGCATCATCCTAGAAAACTTGGAGGCCAGTGAGGGCAAAAATAAAAAGTTATAAGACTTTTAAATATGTGGATCTTAGGGTTATCTTTGGCGCCCCCTAGAACCTAAACCGTGGGGTGCAGCGTCATGATTTGAATAACTTTAAATGGCCATGGGGTGTAGATTGGCCTGAGCAAATGTGGTGCCGGTGGAACGAAAGCCTTCGGAGGAGTTAGCGAAATTCCGATGTGTGCGGATCGGCAAAAAATGCGAAATAACCCTTTAACCGTACATTTGACAGATACGCGCGCATTGACTTTTTTGTAGATCTTATTGAGATACATGTGTGTGTCAATTTTTGTGTCATTTTGACAAAGCGTACAGGCGTGACAGTCAATAGTGTGAATTTTCACCTTAGGGGGCGCTATGGAGCCATTTTGCATTTTCTTGTTTGGGCGACTTCGGAATATCAAATTTTTCACCAGGCCCGGTAGTCCTGCCAAATTTCATGAGTTTTCGCCAGTGGGAAGTGGGCCATTTTCCAGTTCAAAGGGGAGGAAAAATAATAATAATAACTAGGGCCCCGGTGGGGCACTGTCGGGCCCGAGCCGCGTCGAGCCGCCCCCAGCGCGACCGCCTCCCCCTCCCGATCGCGTCACACTCAAGGTCCAAAGATGGTGTGCGCACTTGTCTGTGGTCATTTCCCATTATAATGAATGGGAGGCGCAGTTTCTACCAAAACACTCGCTGCAGACAAACTACATGTCCTATTTGAAAAAAGTCTGGACCATGAGTGAGGGCACAAACACAGCTAGGATATATCCAAACGGCAAGTTGCTCCTCATTACGGTGTTGCCGGGAGAGCGATGCGATTGAGCCATTGAGTGATGGGCAGGAAAAACTTGGGGGATGGGGGGGGGGATGTAGATTCTTTTAAGAATGTGGATATTTGGACATTGCATCATCCTAGAAAACTTGGAGGCCAGTGAGGACGAAAATAAAAAGTTATAAGACTTTTAAATATGTGGATATTTGTGTCATCTTTGGCGCCCCCTAGAACGTAAACTGTGGGGTGCAGCGTCATGATTTGAATAACTTTCAATGGCCATGGGGTGTAGATTGGCCTGAGCAAATTTGGTGCCGATGGAACGAAAGCCTTCAGAGGAGTTAGCCACATTCCAATGTGTGCGGATCAGCAAAAAATGCGGAATAACCCTTTAACCGTACATTTGACAGATACGCGTGCATTGACTTTTTCGTAGATCTTATTGAGATACATGTGTGTGTCAATTTTTGTGTCATTTTGACAAAGCGTACAGGCGTGACACTCAACAGTGCGTATTTTCACCTTAGGGGACAAGAAAAAATGGACTTTTTTCTCCTGCCATGGGGGGCGCTCTTTTGGGGAGTAAAAATTCCTTCACAAATGTGTTGATGGCTGGACATTGCATCGTCCAAGAAAACTTGGAGGCCAGTGAGGACAAAAATAAAAAGTTATAAGACTTTTAAGAATGTGGATATTTGGGTCATCTTTGGCGCCCCCTAGAACGTAAACCGTGGGGTGCAGCATCATGATTTGTACAACTTTTAATGGCCATGGGGTGTAGATTGGCCTGAGCAAATTTGGTGTCGGTGGAATGAAAGCCTTCGGAGGAGTTAGTGAAATTCCAATGTGTGCGGATCGGCAAAAAATGCAAAATAGCCCTTTTACCGTACATTATACAGATACGCGCTCTTTGACTTTTTCGTAGATCTTATTGAGATACACGTGATTGTCAAATTTTGTGTCAATATGACAAAGCGTTTAGGCGTGACACTCAACAATGTGTATTTTCACCTTAGGGGACAAGAAAAAATGGACTTTTTTCTACTGCCATGGGGGGGCGCTCTTTTGGGGAGTAAAAATTCCTTCACAAATGTGTTGATGGCTGGACATTGCATCATCCTAGAAAACTTGGAGGCCAGTGAGGACAAAAATAAAAAGTTATAAGACTTTTAAGAATGTGGCTTTTTGGGTTATCTTTGGCGCCCCCTAGAACCTAAACCGTGGGGTGCAGCGTCATGATTTGTACAACTTTTAATGGCCATGGGGTGTAGATTGGCCTGAGCAAATTTGGTGCCGGTGGAAGGAAAGCCTTCGGAGGAGTTAGCGAAATTCCAATGTGTGCGGATCGGCAAAAAATGCGAAATAGCCCTTTAACGGTACATTTGACAGATACGCCCGCACTGACTTTTTTGTAGATCTTATTGAGATACACATGTGTGTCAATTTTTGTGTCATTTTGACAAAGCGTACAGGCGTCAGGTGAGTTTTCACCATAGGGGGCGCTATGGAGCCATTTTTCATTTTTTTGTTTGGGCGACTTCAGAATATCGAATTTTTCACCAGGCCCGGTCGTCCTGCCAAATTTCCTGAGTTTTCGCCAGTGGGAAGTGGGCCATTTTCCAGTTTAAAGCGGAGGAAAAATAACGAAAGAAGAATCCATCAGGAACAAGAGGGCTCTCGCAGCTGCTTAGCAGCTACGCTCGGGCCCTAATAACAAAAGAAGGAAACATGCAGGAACAAGAGGGCTCTCGCAGCTGCTTAGCAGCTACGCTCGGGCCCTAACTAGGGCCCCGTTGGGGCACTGGCGGGCCCGAGCCATGTTGCGCCACCCCCAGCGGGACCGCCTCCCCCTCCCGATCCCGTCACACTCAAGGTCCAAAGATGGTGTGCGCACTTGTCTGTGGTCATTTACCATTATAATGGATGGGAGGCGCAGTTTCTACCAAAACGCTCGCTGCAGACAAACTCCTGGCCCTTTTTGAAAAAAGTCTGGACCATGAGTGAGGGCACAAACACAGCTAGTATATATCCAAATGGCAAGTTGCTCCTCCTTTCGGTTTTGCCGAGAGAGCGATGCGTTTGAGCCATTGAGTGATGGGCAGGAAAAACTTGACTTTTTCTACTGCCATAGGGGGGCGCTCTTTTGGGGAGTAAAAATTCCTTCACAAATGTGTTGATGGCTGAACATTGCATCATCCTAGAAAACTTGGAGGCCAGTGAGGACAAAAATAAAAAGTTACAAGACTTTTAAGAATGTGGATATTTGGGTCCTCTCTGGCGCCCCCTTGAACCTAAACCGTGGGGTGCAGCGTCATGATTTGTACAACTTTGAAAGGCCATGGGGTGTAGATTGGCCTGAGCAAATTTGGTGTTGGTGGGACGAAAGCTTTAGGAGGAGTTAGCCACATTCCAATGTGTGGAATGTGGATTTTTGGGTCATCTTTGGCGCCCCCTAGAACGTAAACCGTGGGGTGCAGCGTCATGATTTTTACAACTTTGAATGGCCATCGCGTGTAGATTGGCCTGAGCAAATTTGGTGTCAGTGGGACGAAGACCTTAGGAGGAGTTAGCCACATTCCAATGTGTGCGAATCGGCAAAAAATGCTAAATAGCCCTTTAACCGTACATTTTACAGATATGCGCGAATTTACTTTTTCGTAGATCTTATTCAGATACACGTGATTGTCAAATTTTGTGTCAATATGACAAAGCGTACAGGCGTGACACTCAACAATGTGAATTTTCACCTTAGGGGACAAGAAAAAATGGACTTTTTTCTCCTGCCATGGGGGGGCGCTCTTTTGGGGAGTAAAAATTCCTTCACAAATGTGTTGATGGCTGGACATTGCATAATCCTAGAAAACTTGGAGGCCAGTGAGGAAAAAAATAAAAAGTTATAAGACTTTCAAGGCTGTGGATTTTTGGGTTATATTTTGCGCCATCTAGAACCTTAACCGTGGGGTGCAGCGTCATGATTTGTACAACTTTTAATGGCCATGGAGTGTAGATTGGCCTGAGCAAATGTGGTGCCGGTGGAACGAAAGCCTTCGGAGGAGTTAGCGAAATTCCAATGTGTGCGGATCGGCAAAAAATGTGAAATAACCCTTTAACCGTAAATTTGACAGATATTCCCGCACTGACTTTTTTGTAGATCTTATTGAGATACATGTGTGTGTCAATTTTTGTGTCAATATGACAAAGCGTACAGGCGTGACAGTCAATAGTGTGAATTTTCACCTTAGGGGGCGCTATGGAGCCATTTTGCATTTTATTATTTGGGCGACTTCAAAATATCGAATTTTTCACCAGGCCTGGTCGTCCTGCCAAATTTCATGAGTTTTCGCCAGTGGGAAGTGGGCCATTTTCCCCTTCAAAGAGGAGGAAAAATAAGAACTAGGGCCCCGGTGGGGCACTGTCGGGCCCGAGCCGCGTCGCGCCGCCCCCAGCGCGACCGCCTCCCCCTCCCGATCGCGTCACACTCAAGGTCCAAAGATGGTGTGCGCACTTGTCTGTGGTCATTTCCCATTATAATGAATGGGAGGCGCAGTTTCTACCAAAACACTCGCTGCAGACAAACTTCATGTCCTATTTGAAAAAAGTCTGGACCATGAGTGAGGGCACAAACACAGCTATGATATATCGAAATGGCAGGTTGCTCCTCCTTACGGTGTTGCCTGGAGAGCGATGCGATTGAGCCATTGAGCGATGGGCAGGGTTAACTTGAGTTTTTCTCCTGCCTTGGGGGGGGGGGGGGATGTGGATTCTTTTAAGAATGTGGATTTTTGGGTCATCTTTGGCGCCCCCTAGAACGTAAACCGTGGGGTGCAGCGTCATGATTTTTACAACTTTGAATGGCCATGGGGTGTAGATTGGCCTGAGCAAATTTGGTGTCAGTGGGACGAAAGCCTTAGGAGGAGTTAGCCACATTCCAATGTGTGCGAATCGGCAAAAAATGCGGAATAACCCTTTAACCGTACATTTGACAGATACGCGCGCATTGACTTTTTTGTAGATATTATTGAGATACATATGTGTGTCAATTTTTGTGTCAATATGATAAAGCGTACAGGCGTGACAGTCAATAGTGTGAATTTCCACCTTAGGGGACAAGAAAAAATTGACTTTTTTCTCCTGCCATGGGGGGGGGCGCTCTTTTGGGGAGTAAAAATTCCTTCACAAATGTGTTGATGGCTGGACATTGCATCATCCTAGAAAACTTGGAGGCCAGTGAGGACAAAAATAAAAAGTTATAAGACTTTTAAATATGTGGATTTTAGGGTTATCTTTGGCGCCCCCTAGAACCTAAACCGTGGGGTGCAGCGTCATGATTTGAATAACTTTTAATGGCCATGGGGTGTAGATTGGCCTGAGCAAATGTGGTGCCGGTGGAACGAAAGCCTTCGGAGGAGTTAGCGAAATTCCAATGTGTGCGGATCGGCAAAAAATGCGGAATAACCCTTTCACCGTACATTTGACAGATACGCGCGCATTGACTTTTTCGTAGATCTTATTGAGATACATGTGTGTGTCAATTTTTGTGTCATTTTGCCAAAGCGTACAGGTGTTAAACCCAACAATGTGTATTTTCACCTTAGGGGACAAGAAAAAATGGACTTTTTTCTCCTGCCATAGGGGGGCGCTATTTTGGGGAGTAAAAATTCCTTCACAAATGTGTTGATGGCTGGACATTGCATCATCCTAGAAAACTTGGAGGCCAGTGAGGGCAAAAATAAAAAGTTATAAGACTTTTAAATATGTGGATCTTAGGGTTATCTTTGGCGCCCCCTAGAACCTAAACCGTGGGGTGCAGCATCATGATTTGAATAACTTTTAATGGCCATGGGGTGTAGATTGGCCCGAGCAAATGTGGTGCCGGTGGAACGAAAGCCTTCGGAGGAGTTAGCGAAATTCCAATGTGTGCGGATCGGCAAAAAATGCGAAATAACCCTTTAACCGTACATTTGACAGATACGCCCGCACTGACTTTTTTGTAGATCTTATTGAGATACATGTGTGTGTCAATTTTTGTGTCATTTTGACAAAGCGTACAGGCGTGACAGTCAATAGTGTGAATTTTCACCTTAGGGGGCGCTATGGAGCCATTTTGCATTTTCTTGTTTGGGCGACTTCGGAATATCAAATTTTTCACCAGGCCCGGTCGTCCTGCCAAATTTCATGAGTTTTCGCCAGTGGGAAGTGGGCCATTTTCCAGTTCAAAGGGGAGGAAAAAGAAGAAAGAAAGAAAGAAAGAAACAAAGAAAAACCCCTTGGGGAATAATAGGGCTCTCGCAGCTGCTTAGCAGCTACGCTCGGGCCCTAAAAAGAAACAAAGAAAAACCACTTGGGGAATAATAGGGCTCTCGCAGCTGCTTAGCAGCTACGCTCGGGCCCTAACTAGGGCCCCGTTGGGGCACTGGCGGGCCCGAGCTGTGTCGCCCCCCCCCCCCCCCCCCCCAACGCGCTGCCTCCCCGTCCCATTCGCGTCCTCTGGCCATCGTCCTCTCTGGTAACGCCCATCACTGCAAAGACCCTTTTCCTTCATCGGCGTTTGCTGTTCTTCCTGCCAGTGCGTGTTGCTTTCACTTACACTTGCCACAGCCAGCCTTGTGAGTGCCTAGCCTATTGGATATCACTGTCACCTACACAGGACAGTCATTACCTTTCTATTAATACTTTGTTTTTTAATTTCACATTAATTTCCATATTGTATAAACGACTGGAAAAAACTTGAGCCCCTGCCCCCGTATAATCATGTGCACGTCCCTGTTCTCGCTCCAAGGTGAATCTTCACTGCTCATGTTCTCCTCAGAAGCAGTCACCTCACTCCCCTCAGGTTACTGTACACATGCACCAACTGCCTGCTTCAGGTTTGGATGGAGCTTCATGGTTGTCTTTTGGAGAAATGAGCAGTCAAGTTGTGTTAGAAATTTGATTTTTTTCAGGGGCAAAAGGAAGCCTCTGCATTGTTGTCAAATATGTAAATAGCATGTTTTTGCAGGTGCTAAAAAACAGACTCTGAGTGTGTGTGTGTGTGTGTGTGTGTGTGTGTGTGTGTCTGTGTGTGTGTGTGTCTGTGTGTGTGTATCCTGCAGTACTCTGTACTCCTGCAGTGGCCAAAACGACTTTTAAGAATGTGGATATTTGGGTCATCTTTGGCGCCCCCTAGAACGTAAACCATGGGGTGCAGCGGCATGATTTTTACAACTTTGAATGGCCATGGGGTGTAGATTGGCCTGAGCAAATTTGGTGTCAGTGGGACGAAAGCCTTAGGAGGAGTTAGCCACATTCCAATGTGTGCGAATCGGCAAAAAATGCAAAATAGCCCTTTAGCCGTACATTTTACAGATACGCGCCCATTGACTTTTTCGTAGATCTTATTGAGATACACGTGTGTGTCAAATTTTTTGTCAATACGACAAAGCGTACAGGCGTGACACTCAACAATGTGTATTTTCACCTTAGGGGACAAGAAAAAATGGACTTTTTATTCCTGCCATGGGGGGGCGCTCTTTTGGGGAGTAAAAATTCCTTCACAAATGTGTTGATGGCTGGACATTGCATCATCCTAGAAAACTTGGAGGCCAGTGAGGACAAAAAAAAAAATTTATAAAACTTTTAAGAATGTGGATTTTTGGGTTATTTTTGGCGCCCCCTAAAACCTAAACCATGGGGTGCAGCATTATGATTTGTACAACTTTGAATGGCCATGGAGTGTAGATTGGCCTGAGCAAATGTGGTGCTGGTGGAACGAAAGCCTTCGGAGGAGTTAGCGAAATTCCAATGTGTGCGGATCTGCAAAAAATGCAAAATAACCCTTTAACCGTACATTTGACAGATACGCCCGCACTGACTTTTTTGTAGATCTTATTGAGATACATGTGTGTGTCAATTTTTGTGTCAATATGACAAAGCGTACAGGCGTGACAGTCAATAGTGTGAATTTTCACCTTAGGGGGCGCTATGGAGCCATTTTGCATTTTCTTGTTTGGGCGACTTCAGAATATCGAATTTTTCACCAGGCCCGGTCGTCCTGCCAAATTTCATGAGTTTTCGCCAGTGGGAAGTGGGCCATTTTCCAGTTTAAAGCGGAGGAAAAATAATAATAATAACAAAAGAAGAATCCATCAGGAACAAGAGGGCTCTCGCAGCTGCTTAGCAGCTACGCTCGGGCCCTAAGAAAGAAAGAAAGAAAGAAGAAAGAAAAACCCATACAGGAACAATAGGGCTCTCGCAGCTGCTTAGCAGCTACGCTCGGGCCCTAATAACAAAAGAAGGAAACATGCAGGAACAAGAGGGCTCTCGCAGCTGCTTAGCAGCTACGCTCGGGCCCTAAAAAGAAAGAAAGAAACAAAGAAAAACCACTTGGGGAATAATAGGGCCTACGCCCGGCTGCTCTGCAGCTGGCTCGGGTCCTAAAAAGAAACAAAGAAAAACCACTTGGGGAATAATAGTGCTCTCGCAGCTGCTTAGCAGCTACGCTCGGGCCCTAATAATAACAAAAGAAGGAAACATGCAGGAACAAGAGGGCTCTCGCAGCTGCTTAGCAGCTACGCTCGGGCCCTAAAGAAGAATCCATCAGGAATAATAGGGCTCTCGCAGCTGCTTAGCAGCTACGCTCGGGCCCTAAAGAAAGAAAGAACTAGGGCCCCGGTGGGGCACTGGCGGGCCCGAGCCGTGTCGCGCCGCCCCCAGCGCGACCGCCTCCCCCACCCAATCGCGTCACACTCAAGGTCCAAAGATGGTGTGCGCACGTGTCTGTGGTCATTTACCATTATAATGAATGGGAGGCGCAGTTTCTACCAAAACGCTCGCTGCAGAAAAACTCCATGTCCTATTTGAAAAAAGTCTGGACCATGAGTGAGGGCACAAACACAGCCAAGATATATCCAAATGGCAAGTTGCTGCTCCTTTCGCTTTTGCCGAGAGAGCGATGCGTTTGAGCCATTGAACGATGAACAGGAAAAACTTGACTTTATTCTCCTGCCATGGGGGGGCGCTCTTTTAACGAGAAAAAACTCCTTCACAAATGTGTTGATGGCTGGACATTGCATCATCCTAGAAAACATGGAGGCCAGTGAGGACAAAAATAAAATGTTATAACACTTTTAAGAATATGGATATTTGGGTCATCTTTGGCGCCCCCTAGAACTTAAACCGTGGGGTGCAGCGTCATGATTTTTACAACTTTGACTGACCATGGGGTGTAGATTGGCCTGAGCAAATTTGGTGCCGGTGGAGCGAAAGCCTTAGGAGGAGTTAGCTACATTCCAATGTGTGCGAATCGGCAAAAAATGCGAAATAGCCCTTTAACCGTACATTTGACAGATACGCCTGCATTTACTTTTTCGTAGATCTTATTGAGATACACGTGTGTGTCGAATTTTGTGTCATTTTGACAAAGCGTACAGGCATGACCCTCAACAATGTGTATTTTCACCTTAGGGGACAAGAAAAAATGGACTTTTTTCTCCTGCCATGGGGGGGCGCTCTTTTGGGGAGTAAAAATTCCTTCACAAATGTGTTGATGGCTGGACATTGCATCATCCTAGAAAACTTGGAGGCCAGTGAGCACAAAAATAAAAAGTTATAAGACTTTTAAAAATGTGGATATTTGGGTCATCTTTGGCGCCCCCTAGAACGTAGACCGTGGGGTGCAGCGTCATGATTTTTACAACTTTGAATGGCCATGGGGTGTAGATTGGCCTGAGCAAATTTGGTGTCAGTGGGACGAAAGCCTTAGGAGGACTAAGCCACATTCCAATGTGTGCGAATCTGCAAAAAATGCGAAAAAGCCCTTTAACCGTACATTTTACAGATACGCGCGCATTGACTTTTTCGTAGATCTTATTGAGATGCACGTGATTGTCAAATTTTGTGTCAATATGACAAAGCGTACAGGCGTGACATTCAACAATGTGTATTTTCGCCTTGGGGGACAAGAAAAAATGGACTTTTTTCTCCTGCCATGGGGGGGCGCTCTTTTGGGGAGTAAAAATTCCTTCACAAATATGTTGATTGCTGGACATTGCATCATCCTAGAGAACTTGGAGGCCAGTGAGGACAAAAATAAAAAGTTATAAGACTTTTAAGACTGTGGATTTTTTGGTTATCTTTGGCGCCCCCTAGAACCTAAACCGTGGGGTGCAGCGTCATGATTTGTACAACTTTGAATGGCCATGGGTTGTAGATTGGCCTGAGCAACTATGGTGTCAGTGGGACGAAAGCCTTCGGAGGAGTTAGCGAAATTCCAATGTGTGCGAATCGGCAAAAAATGCAAAAAAAACCTTTTACCGTACATTATACAGATACGCGCTCTTTGACTTTTTCGTAGATGTAATTGAGATACACATGATTGTCAATTTTTGTGTCAATATGACAAAGAGTTCAGGCGTGACACTCAACAATGTGTATTTTCCCCTTAGGGGACAAGAAAAAATTGACTTTTTTCTCCTGCCATGGGGGGGCGCTCTTTTGGGGAGTAAAAATTCCTTCACAAATGTGTTGATGGCTGGACATTGCATCATCCTAGTGAACTTGGAGGCCAGTGAGGACAAAAATAAAAAGTTATAAGACTTTTAAATATTTGGATTTTAGGGTTATCTTTGGCGCCCCCTAGAACCTAAACCGTGGGGTGCAGCGTCATGATTTTTACAACTTTTAATGGCCATGGGGTGTAGATTGGCCTGAGCAAATTTGGTGCCGGTGGAACGAAAGCCTTCGGAGGAGTTAGCGAAATTCCTATGTGTGCGAATCGGCAAAAAATGCGAAATAAACCTTTAACCGTACATTATACAGATACGCGCTCTTTGACTTTTTCGTAGATCTTATTGAGATACACGTGTGTGTCAATTTTTGTGTCAATATGACAAAGCGTTTAGGCGTGACACTCAACAATGTGTATTTTCATGTTAGGGGACAAGAAAAACTTGACTTTTTTCTCCTGCCATGGGGGGGCGCTCTTTTGGGGAGTAAAAATTCCTTCACACATGTGTTGATGGATGGACATAGCATCATCCTAGAAAACTTGGAGGCCAGTGAGGACAAAAATAAAAAGTTATAAGACTTTTAAGAATGTGGATTTTTGGGTTATCTTTGGCGCCCCCTAGAACATAAACCGTGGGGTGCAGCGTCATGATTTGTACAACTTTTAATGGCCATGGGGTGTAGATTGGCCTGAGCAAATTTGGTGCCGGTGGAACGAAAGCCTTCGGAGGAGTTAGCGAAATTCCAATGTGTGCGGATCGGCAAAAAATGCGAAATAGCCCTTTAACCGTACATTTGACAGATACGCCCGCACTGACTTTTTTGTAGATCTTATTGAGATACACATGTGTGTCAAATTTTGTGTCATTTTGACAAAGCGTACAGGCATCAGGTGAGTTTTCACCATAGGGGGCGCTATGGAGCCATTTTTCATTTTTTTGTTTGGGCGACTTCAGAATATCAAATTTTTCACCAGGCCCGGTCGTCCTGCCAAATTTCCTGAGTTTTCGCCAGTGGGAAGTGGGCCATTTTCCAGTTTAAAGCGGAGGAAAAATAACGAAAGAAGAATCCATCAGGAACTAGGGCCCCGTTGGGGCACTGGCGGGCCCGAGCCGTGTCGCGCCGCCCCCAGCTCGACCGCCTACCCCTCCCGATCGCGTCACACTCAAGGTCCAAAGATGGTGTGCGCACTTGTCTGTGGTCATTTACCATTATAATGAATGGGAGGCGCAGTTTCTACCAAAACGCTCGCTGCAGACAAACTCCATGTCCTATTTGAAAAAAGTCTAGAACATGCGTGAGGGCACAAACACAGCTAAGATATATCCAAATGGCAAGTTGCTCCTCCTTTCGGTTTAGCCGAGAGAGCGATGCGTTTAAGCTATTGAGCGATGGGCAGGAACAACTTGACCTTTTCTCCGGCCATGGGGGGGGCGCTCTTTTGGGGAGTAAAAATTCCTTCACAATTGTGTTGATGGCTGAACATTGCATTATCCTAGAAAACTTGGAGGCCAGTGAGGACAAAAATAAAAAGTTATAAGACTTTTAAGACTGTGGATTTTTGGGTTATCTTTGGCGCCCCCTAGAACCTAAACCGTGGGGTGCAGCATCATGATTTTTACAACTTTGAATGGCCATGGGGTGTAGATTGGCCTGAGCAAATTTGGTGCCGATGGGACGAAAGCTTTAGGAGGAGTTAGCCACATTCCAATGTGTGCGAATTGGCAAAAAATGCGAAATCGCCCTTTAACCGTACATTTGACAGATACGCGCGCATTGACTTTTTCGTAGATCTTATTGAGATACACTTGATTTTCAAATTTTGTGTCAATATGACAAAGCGTATAGGTGTGACACTCAACAATGTGTATTTTCGCCTTAGGGGACAAGAAAAAATGGACTTTTTTCTCCTGCCATGGGGGGGGCGCTCTTTTGGCGAGTAAAAATTCCTTCACAAATGTGTTAATTGCTGGACATTGCATCATCCTAGAGAACTTGGAGGCCAGTGAGGACAAAAATAAAAAGTTATAAGACTTTTAAGACTGTGGATTTTTGGGTTATCTTTGGCGCCCCCTAGAACCTAAACCGTGGGGTGCAGCGTCATGATTTGTACAACTTTTAATGGCCATAGGGTGTAGATTGGCCTGAGCAAATGTGGTGCCGGTGGAACGGAAGCCTTCGGAGGAGTTAGCGAAATTCCAATGTGTGCGGATCGGCAAAAAATGCGAAATAACCCTTTAACCGTACATTTGACAGATACGCCCGCACTGACTTTTTTGTAGATCTTATTGAGATACATATGTGTGTCAATTTTTGTGTCAATATGACAAAGCGTACAGGCGTGACAGTCAATAGTGTAAATTTTCACCTTAGGGGGCGCTATGGAGCCATTTTGCATTTTATTGTTTGGGCGACATCAGAATATCGAATTTTTCACCAGGCCCGGTCGTCCTGCCAAATTTCATGAGTTTTCGCCAGTGGGAAGTGGGCCATTTTCCCCTTCAAAGGGGAGGAAAAATAAGAAGAACTAGGGCCCCGGTGGGGCACTGTCGGGCCCGAGCCGCGTTGCGCCGCCCCCAGCGCGACCGCCTCCCCCTCCCGATCGCGTCACACTCAAGGTCCAAAGATGGTGTGCGCACTTGTCTGTGGTCATTTCCCATTATAATGAATGGGAGGCGCAGTTTCTACCAAAACACTCGCTGCAGACAAACTTCATGTCCTATTTGAAAAAAGTCTGGACCATGAGTGAGGGCACAAACACAGCTATGATATATCGAAATGGCAGGTTGCTCCTCCTTACGGTGTTGCCTGGAGAGCGATGCGATTGAGCCATTGAGCGATGGGCAGGGTTAACTTGACTTTTTCTCCTGCCTTGGGGGGGGGGGGGGATTCTTTTAAGAATGTGGATTTTTGGGTCATCTTTGGCGCCCCCTAGAACGTAAACCGTGGGGTGCAGCGTCATGATTTTTACAACTTTGAATGGCCATGGGGTGTAGATTGGCCTGAGCAAATTTGGTGTCAGTGGGACGAAAGCCTTAGGAGGAGTTAGCCACATTCCAATGTGTGCGAATCGGCAAAAAATGCAAAATAGCCCTTTAACCGTACATTTGACAGATACGCGCGCATTGACTTTTTTGTAGATATTATTGAGATACATATGTGTGTCAATTTTTGTGTCAATATGATAAAGCGTACAGGCGTGACAGTCAATAGTGTGAATTTCCACCTTAGGGGACAAGAAAAAATTGACTTTTTTCTCCTGCCATGGGGGGCGCTCTTTTGGGGAGTAAAAATTCCTTCACAAATGTGTTGATGGCTGGACATTGCATCATCCTAGAAAACTTGGAGGCCAGTGAGGACAAAAATAAAAAGTTATAAGACTTTTAAATATGTGGATTTTAGGGTTATCTTTGGCGCCCCCTAGAACCTAAACCGTGGGGTGCAGCGTCATGATTTGAATAACTTTTAATGGCCATGGGGTGTAGATTGGCCTGAGCAAATGTGGTGCCGGTGGAACGAAAGCCTTCGGAGGAGTTAGCAAAATTCCAATGTGTGCGGATCGGCAAAAAATGCGGAATAACCCTTTCACCGTACATTTGACAGATACGCGCGCATTGACTTTTTCGTAGATCTTATTGAGATACATGTGTGTGTCAATTTTTGTGTCATTTTGCCAAAGCGTACAGGTGTTAAACTCAACAATGTGTATTTTCACCTTAGGGGACAAGAAAAAATGGACTTTTTTCTCCTGCCATGGGGGGGCGCTCTTTTGGGGAGTAAAAATTCCTTCACAAATGTGTTGATGGCTGGACATTGCATCATCCTAGAAAACTTGGAGGCCAGTGAGGGCAAAAATAAAAAGTTATAAGACTTTTAAATATGTGGATCTTAGGGTTATCTTTGGCGCCCCCTAGAACCTAAACCCTGGGGTGCAGCGTCATGATTTGAATAACTTTTAATGGCCATGGGGTGTAGATTGGCCTGAGCAAATGTGGTGCCGGTGGAATGAAAGCCTTCGGAGGAGTTAGCGAAATTCCAATGTGTGCGGATCGGCAAAAAATGCGAAATAACCCTTTAACCGTACATTTGACAGATACGCCCGCACTGACTTTTTTGTAGATCTTATTGAGATACATGTGTGTGTCCATTTTTGTGTCAATATGACAAAGCGTACAGCCGTCATGTGAATTTTCACCTTAGGGGGCGCTATGGAGCCATTTTGCATTTTATTGTTTGGGCGACTTCAGAATATCGAATTTTTCACCAGGCCCGGACGTCCTGCCAAATTTCCTGAGTTTTCGCCAGTGGGAAGTGGGCCATTTTCCAGTTTAAAGCGGAGGAAAAATAATAACGAAAGAAGGAAACATGCAGGAACAAGAGGGCTCTCGCAGCTGCTTAGCAGCTACGCTCGGGCCCTAACTAGGACCCCGTTGGGGCACTGGCGGGCCCGAGCTGTGTCGCGTCCCCCCCCCAACGCGCTGCCTCCCCGTCCCATTTGTGTCCTCTGGCCATCGCCCTCTCTGGTAACGCCCATCACTGCAAAGACCCTTTTCCTTCATCGGCGTTTGCTGTTCTTCCTGCCAGTGCGTGTTGCTTTCACTTACACTTGCCACAGCCAGCCTCGTGAGTGCCTAGCCTATTGGATATCACTGTCACCTACACAGGACAGTCATTACCTTTCTATTAATACTTTGTTTTTTAATTTCACATTAATTTCCATATTGTATAAACAACTGGTAAAAACTTGAGCCCCTGCCCCTGTATAATCATGTGCACGTCTCTGTTCTAGCTCTAAGGTGAATCTTCACTGCTCATGTTCTCCTCAGAAGCAGTCACCTCACTCCCCTCAGGTTACTGTACACATGCATCAACTGCCTGCTTCAGGTTTGGATGGAGCTTCATGGTTGTCTTTGGGAGAAATGACCAGTCAAGTTGTGTTTGAAATTTGATTTTTTTCAGGGGCAAAAGGAGCCTCTGCATTCTTGTCAAATATGTAAATAGCATGTTTTTGCAGGTGCTAAAAACCAGACTCTGAGTGTGTGTGTGTGCGTGTGTGTGTGTGTGTGTGTGTGTGTGTGTGTGTGTGTGTGTGTGTGCGTTCAAGTCACATGACATATTTAACCGGATGTAGCTGCAAGACGGAGCCTCGTTGACTCTCCGTTTCAACTTATCTCAAAAGTGAGGACCTCAACCTATATACCAGTTTTTAAATTGTGTTGATAGGCCAAATAAAACCAGAGTTATGATAAATTATGTCCGCGATACTTGTTTTCTGCTTATTTTGATCACGTTCGGCGCTCGATCGCGCTGTATGAGACAGGAAAACATAGCATGCAGACATTAGCGACAGGTCTTACAGGCGGAAAAGGCTTGCCAAAGGAAAAAAAAAACACACCACAACATCTCTCCTATTGGTGGAAAACTTCACCACAACAACCAATCCAAAATTATATGGTGACTGATTGACAAGGGGCGGGCGCTTACGTTCTTCCTGCAATATGAGAAGGGAGGGAGGGACTCTCAGCAGGGATGCAGTCTGGGACACGTAGTTGCAAACCTAGCGACTTTGTTGTTAGATTCAATGACTTTTCAGACCCCCTAACGACGTTTTTTTAGAAAGAAAGTGACTTTTATCGACTTCTTCTGGAGTTTAGAGACTCTGACATGAAGCAGGCTTTCCTTACTGAGGAGTTAGCAACGCTGCTAAGGGTGCAGAGCCACACATGCGCTCCGAGCTCTGCATGGGAGACTAGAGCTGAGAGAGCTGCAGCAGTTAGCAGGTTTCACCCTCAGAGACCACCAGGAGTTCATGTTGAGGCATTTTCAGTTTTTTTTTTTTTGCCATAGACACTGTCAGCACAATCTGCAGTTACACTAACAAAAATGCTGCAAAAAACAAAGAATTATGGAAAAATTACACATGGACTGACATAGAGGAGGATCTACACAAGTTTTTTACATCATGTTTTACATCATGCATCATTTACATCATGTTTTTTTGTAGTGGCATAAATAAAAAGTGACATTTGTGAGACTATACAGTGTTTTGTAAATAATTTTACAAAGAACGCCTGGGCCATTGCCTGCATTTTGATGTAAATAGAGGTAAATTACTATGTTCTTTGTTAAAAATTTGCATATGTTTTGAAGTTTACAATTTTTATTTGAAGTTTAAGTTTTAAAAACAGTTCATCACACATATTTGTGGTTTAATTTCACATTAATTTCCATATTGTATAAATGACTGGAAAAAACTTGAGCCCCTGCCCCTGTATAATCATGTGCACGTCCCTGTTCTAGCTCCAAGGTGAATCTTCACTGCTCATGTTCTCCTCAGAAGTAGTCACCTCACTCTCCTCAGGTTACTGTACACATGCACCAACTATCTGCTTCAGGTTTGGATGGAGCTTCATGGTTGTCTTTTGGAGAAATGAACAGTCAAGTTGTGTTTGAAATTTGATTTCTTTCAGGGGCAAAAGGAAGCCTCTGCATTCTTGTCAAATATGTAAACAGCATGTTTTTGCAGGTGCTAAAAAACAGACTCTGAGTGTGTGTGTGTGTGTGTGTGTGTGTGTGTGTGTGTGTGTGTGTGTGTGTGTGTGTTGGCGTGTGTGTATATGTGTGTGTGTCCGGCAGTACTCTGTACTCCTGCAGTGGCCAAAAAGACTTTTAAGAATGTGGATTTTTGGGTCATCTTTGGCGCCCCCTAGAACTGCAGTACTCTGTACTCCTGCAGTGGCCAAAATGACTTTTAAGAATGTGGATTTTTGGGTCATCTTTGGCGCCCCCTAGAACGTAAACCGTGGGGTGCAGCGTCATGATTTTTACAACTTTGAATGGCCATGGGGTGTAGATTGCCCTGAGCAAATTTGGTATCGGTGGGACGAAAGCCTTAGGAGGAGATAGCCACATTCCAATGTGTGCGAATCGGCAAAAAATGCGAACTAGGACCCCGTTGGGGCACTGGCGGGCCCGAGCCGTGTCGCGTCCCCCCCCCAACGCGCTGCCTCCCCGTCCCATTTGTGTCCTCTGGCCATCGCCCTCTCTGGTAACGCCCATCACTGCAAAGACCCTTTTCCTTCATCGGCGTTTGCTGTTCTTCCTGCCAGTGCGTGTTGCTTTCACTTACACTTGCCACAGCCAGCCTCTTGAGTGCCTAGCCTATTGGATATCACTGTCACCTACTCAGGACAGTCATTACCTTTCTATTAATACTTTGTTTTTTAATTTCACATTAATTTCCATATTGTATAAACAACTGGAAAAAACTTGAGCCCCTGCCCCTGTATAATCATGTGCACGTCTCTGTTCTAGCTCTAAGGTGAATCTTCACTGCTCATGTTCTCCTCAGAAGCAGTCACCTCACTCCCCTCAGGTTACTGTACACATGCACCAACTGCCTGCTTCAGGTTTGGATGGAGCTTCATGGTTGTCTTTTGGAGAAATGACCAGTCAAGTTGTGTTTGAAATTTGATTTTTTTCAGGGGCAAAAGGAGCCTCTGCATTCTTGTCAAATATGTAAATAGCATGTTTTTGCAGGTGCTAAAAACCAGACTCTGAGTGTGTGTGTGTGCGTGTGTGTGTGTGTCTGTGTGTGTGTGTGTGTGTGTGTGTGCGTTCAAGTCACATGACATATTTAACCGGATGTAGCTGCAAGACGGAGCCTCGTTGACTCCGTTTCAACTTATCTCAAAAGTGAGGACCTCAACCTATATACCAGTTTTTAAATTGTGTTGATAGGCCAAATAAAACCAGAGTTATGATAAATTATGTCCGCGATACTTGTTTTCTGCTTATTTTGATCACGTTCGGCGCTCGATCGCGCTGTATGAGACAGGAAAACATAGCATGCAGACATTAGCGACAGGTCTTACAGGCGGAAAAGGCTTGCCAAAGGAAAAAAAAAACACACCACAACATCTCTCCTATTGGTGGAAAACTTCACCACAACAACCAATCCAAAATTATATGGTGACTGATTGACAAGGGGCGGGCGCTTACGTTCTTCCTGCAATATGAGAAGGGAGGGAGGGACTCTCAGCAGGGATGCAGTCTGGGACACGTAGTTGCAAACCTAGCGACTTTGTTGTTAGATTCAATGACTTTTCAGACCCCCTAACGACTTTTTTTTTAGAAAGAAAGTGACTTTTATCGACTTCTTCTGGAGTTTAGAGACTCTGACATGAAGCAGGCTTTCCTTACTGAGGAGTTAGCAACGCTGCTAAGGGTGCAGAGCCACACATGCGCTCCGAGCTCTGCATGGGAGACTGAAGCTGACAGAGCTGCAGCAGTTAGCAGGTTTCACCCTCAGAGACCACCAGGGGTTCATGTTGAGGCATTTTCAGTTTTTTTTTTTTTGTTGCGCCATAGACACTGTCAGCACAATCTGCAGTTACACTAACAAAAATGCTGCAAAAAACAAAGAATTATGGAAAAATTACACATGGACTAACATAGAGGAGGATCTACACAAGTTTTTTACATCATGTTTTACATCATGCATCATTTACATCATGTTTTTTTGTAGTGGCATAAATAAAAAGTGACATTTGTGAGACTATACAGTGTTTTGTAAATAATTTTACAAAGAACACCTGGGCCATTGCCTGCATTTTGATGTAAATAGAGGTAAATTACTATGTTCTTTGTTAAAAATTTGCATATGTTTTGAAGTTTACAATTTTTATTTGAAGTTTAAGTTTTAAAAACAGTTCATCACACATATTTGTGGTTTTCACAGTAAAAACGTTACTTTTTTCCACTCGGATTTTACGTTTTGTGTGTGAATTTGGGTCCAATGTGTAAATATAGTATGTCAAAATGATAAAATAACTGTAAATTGACACAGGTGAGGTTGTGCTGAAAAAAATGATACCAGGCAAGGCAAGGTAAAAATTTTGTAAGAGGAAATATAAAGGTAAAATCTAAAGTAGTCAAAAACGGCCAATAGTGACTCACAGACTCCACAGACAAGTCCCTTTGGCGCCACTCAGTGGGCAAAACTACTTTGTCTACTGTAATGTACATTTGGGTCATCTTTGGCGCCCCCTAAAACGTAAACCGTGGGGTGCAGCGTCATGATTTTTACAACTTTGAATGGCCATGGAGTGTAGATTGGCCTGAGCAAATTTGGTGTCAGTGGGACGAAAGCCTTATAAGGAGTTAGCGAAATTCCAATGTGTGCGAATCGGCAAAAAATGCAAAATAGCCCTTTTACCGTACATTATACAGATACGCGCTCTTTGACTTTTTCGTAGATCTAATTGAGATACACATGATTGTCAATTTTTGTGTCATTTTGCCAAAGCGTACAGGCGTGACAGTCAACAATGTGTATTTTCACCTTAGGGGACAAGAAAAAATGGACTTTTTTCTCCTGCCATGGGGGGGCGCTCTTTTAGGGAGTAAAAATTCCTTCACAAATGTGTTGATGGCTGGACATTGCATCATCCTAGAAAACTTGGAGGCCAGTGAGGACAAAAATAAAAAGTTATAAGACTTTTAAAAATGTGGATTTTTGGGTTATCTTTGGCGCCCCCTAGAACGTAAACCGTGGGGTGCAGCGTCATGATTTGAATAACTTTTAATGGCCATGGGGTGTAGATTGGCCTGAGCAAATGTGGTGCCGGTGGAACGAAAGCCTTCGGAGGAGTTAGCGAAATTCCAATGTGTGCGAATCGGCAAAAAATGCGGAATAACCCTTTAACCGTACATTTGACAGATACGCGCGCATGGACTTTTTTGTAGATCTTATTGAGATACATGTGTGTGTCAATTTTTGTGTCATTTTGACAAAGCGTACAGGCGTGACACTCAACAATGTGTATTTTCACCTTAGGGGACAAGAAAAAATGGACTTTTTTCTCCTGCCATGGGGGGGCGCTCTTTTGGGGAGTAAAAATTCCTTCACAAATGTGTTGATGGCTGGACATTGCATCATCCTAGAAAACTTGGAGGCCAGTGAGGGCAAAAATAAAAAGTTATAAGACTTTTAAATATGTGGATTTTAGGGTTATCTTTGGCGCCCCCTAGAACCTAAACCGTGGGGTGCAGCATCATGATTTGAATAACTTTTAATGGCCATGGGGTGTAGATTGGCCTGAGCAAATGTGGTGCCGGTGGAACGAAAGCCTTCGGAGGAGTTAGCGAAATTCCAATGTGTGCGGATCGGCAAAAAATGCGGAATAACCCTTTAACCGTACATTTGACAGATACGCCCACACTGACTTTTTTGTAGATCTTATTGAGATACATGTGTGTGTCAATTTTTGTGTCATTTTGACAAAGCGTACAGGCGTGACAGTCAATAGTGTGAATTTTCACCTTAGGGGGCGCTATGGAGCCATTTTGCATTTTCTTGTTTGGGCGACTTCGGAATATCAAATTTTTCACCAGGCCCGGTCGTCCTGCCAAATTTCATGAGTTTTCGCCAGTGGGAAGTGGGCCATTTTCCAGTTCAAAGGGGAGGAAAAAGAAAAAAGAAACAAAGAAAAACCACTTGGGGAATAATAGGGCTCTCGCAGCTGCTTAGCAGCTACGCTCGGGCCCTAAATAGCCCTTTAACCATACATTTGACAGATACGTGCCTATTGACTTTTTTGTAGATCTTATTGAGATACACGTGATTGTCAAATTGTGTGTCAATATGACAAAGTGTATAGGCGTGACACTCAACAATGTGTATTTTTACCTTAGGAGACAAGAAAAAATGGACTTTTTTCTCCTGCCATGGGGGGGCGCTCTTTTGGGGAGTAAAAATTCCTTCACAAATGTGTTGATGGCTGGACATTGCATCATCCTAGAAAACTTGGAGGCCAGTGAGGACAAAAATAAAAAGTTATAAGACTTTTAAGAATGTGGATTTTTGGGTTATCTTTGGCGCCCCCTAGAAAGTAAACCGTGGGGTGCAGCGTCATGATTTGTACAACTTTTAATGGCCATGGGGTGTAGATTGGCCTGAGCAAATTTGGTGCCGGTGGAACGAAAGCCTTCGGAGGAGTTAGCGAAATTCCAATGTGTGCGGATCGGCAAAAAAAGCGAAATAGCCCTTTAACCGTACATTTGGCAGATACGCCCGCACTGACTTTTTCGTAGATCTTATTGAGATACACATGTGTGTCAAATTTTGTGTCATTTTGACAAAGCGTACAGGCATCAGGTGAGTTTTCACCATAGGGGGCGCTATGGAGCCATTTTTCATTTTTTTGTTTGGACGACTTCAGAATATCAAATTTTTCACCAGGCCCGGTCGTCCTGCCAAATTTCCTGAGTTTTCGCCAGTGGGAAGTGGGCCATTTTCCAGTTTAAAGCGGAGGAAAAATAACGAAAGAAGAATCCATCAGGAACAAGAGGGCTCTCGCAGCTGCTTAGCAGCTACGCTCGGGCCCTAACTAGGGCCCCGTTGGGGCACTGGCGGGCCCGAGCTGTGTCACGCCGCTCCCAACACGACCGCCTCTCCCTCCCGATCGCGTCACACTCAAGGTTCAACGATGGTGTGCGCACTTGTCTGTGGTCATTTACCATTATAATGAAGGGGAGGCGCAGTTTCTTACAAAACGCTTGCTGCAGACAAACTACATGTCCTATTTGAAAAAAGTCTGGACCATGAGTGAGGGCACAAACACAGCTAGGATATATCCAAATGGCAAGTTCCTCCTCCTTTCGTTTTTTTCCGAGAGAGCGATGTGTTTGAGCCATTGAGCGATGGGCAGGAAAAACTTGACTTTTTCTCCTGCCATGGGGGGGCACTCTTTTAGGGAGAACAAATTCCTTCACAAATGTGTTGATGGCTAGACATTGCATCATCCTAGAAAACTTTGAAGCCAGTGAGGACAAAAATGAAAAGTTATAAGACTTTTAAATATGTGGATTTTGGGTTATCTTTGGCGACCCCTAGAACGTAAACCGTGGGGTGCAGCATCATGATTTGTACAACTTTTAATGGCCATGGGGTGTAGATTGGCCTGAGCAAATTTGGTGCCGGTGGAACGAAAGCTTTAGGAGGAGTTAGCCACATTCCAATGTGTGCGAATCAACCAAAAATGCAAAATAGCCCTTTAACCGTACATTTTGCAGACACGTGCGCATTGACTTTTTCGTAGTTAGGGCCCGAGCGTAGCTGCTAAGCAGCTGCGAGAGCCCTCTTGTTCCTGATGGATTCTTCTTTCGTTATTTTTCCTCCGCTTTAAACTGGAAAATGGCCCACTTCCCACTGGCGAAAACTCAGGAAATTTGGCAGGACGACCGGGCCTGGTGAAAAATTCGATATTCTGAAGTCGCCCAAAAAAAAAAATGAAAAATGGCTCCATAGCGCCCCCTATGGTGAAAACTCACCTGACGCCTGTACGCTTTGTCAAAATGACACAAAATTTGACACACATGTGTATCTCAATAAGATCTACAAAGAAGTCAGTGCGGGCGTATCTGTCAAATGTACCGTTAAAGGGCTATTTCGCATTTTTTGACAATCCGCACACATTGGAATTTCGCTAACTCCTCCGAAGGCTTTCGTTCCACCGGCACCAAATTTGCTCAGGACAATCTACACCCCATGGCCATTAAAAGTTGTACAAATCATGACACTGCACCCCACGGTTTACATTCTAGGGGGCGCCAAAGATAACCCAAAAATCCACATATTTAAAAGTCTTATAACTTTTTATTTTTGTCCTCACTGGCCTCCAAGTTTTCTAGGATGATGCAATGTCCAGCCATCAACACATTTGTGAAGAAATTTTTACTCCCCAAAAGAGCGCCCCCCCATGGCAGGAGAAAAAAGTCCATTTTTTCTTGTCCCATAAGGTGAAAATACACATTGTTGACTGTCATACCTGTACGCTTTGTCATATTGACACAAAATTTGACAATCACATGTATCTCAATAAGATCTACGAAAAAGTCAATGCGCGCGTATCTGTAAAATGTACGGTTAAAGGGCTATTTTGCATTTTTTGCCGATTCGCACACATTGGAATGTGGCTAACTCCTCCTAAGGCTTTCGTCCCACTGACACCAAATTTGCTCAGGCCAATCTACACCCCATGGCCATTAAAAGTTATTCAAATCATGACGCTGCACCCCACGGTTTAGGTTCTAGGGGGCGCCAAAGATAACCCAAAAATCCACATATTTAAAAGTCTTATAACTTTTTATTTTTGTCCTCACTCGCCTCCAAGTTTTCTAGGATGATGCAATGTCCAGCCATCAACACATTTGTGAAGGAATTTTTACTCCCCAAAAGAGCGCCCCCCCATGGCAGGAGAAAAAAGTCCATTTTTTCTTGTCCCATAAGGTGAAAATACACATTGTTGAGTACCTCTATTTACATCAAAATGCAGGCAATGGCCCAGGCGTTCTTTGTAAAATTATTTACAAAACACTGTATAGTCTCACAAATGTCACTTTTTATTTATGCCACTACAAAAAAACATGATGTAAATGATGCATGATGTAAAACATGATGTAAAAAACTTGTGTAGATCCTCCTCTATGTCAGTCCATGTGTAACTTTTCCATAATTCTTTGTTTTTTGCAGCATTTTTGTTAGTGTAACTGCAGATTGTGCTGACAGTGTCTATGGCACAAAAAAAAAAAAAAAATTAAAATGCCTCAACATGAACCCCTGGTGGTCTCTGAGGGTGAAACCTGCTAACTGCTGCAGCTCTGTCAGCTTCAGTCTCCCATGCAGAGCTCTGAGCGCATGTGTGGCTCTGCACCCTTAGCAGCGTTGCTAACTCCTCAGTAAGGAAAGCCTGCTTCATGTCAGAGTCTCTAAACTCCAGAAGAAGTCGATAAAAGTCCCTTTCTTTCTAAAAAAAAGTCGTTAGGGGGTCTGAAAAGTCATTGAATCTAACAACAAAGTCGCTAGGTTTGCAACTACGTGTCCCAGACTGCATCCCTGCTGAGAGTCCCTCCCTCCCTTCTCATGTTGCAGGAAGAACGTAAGCGCCCGCCCCTTGTCAATCAGTCACCATATAATTTTGGATTGGTTGTTGTGGTGAAGTTTTCCACCAATAGGAGAGATGTTGTGGTGTGTTTTTTTTTTTCTTTTGGCAAGCCTTTTCCGCCTGTAAGACCTGTCGCTAATGTCTGCATGCTATGTTTTCCTGTCTCATACAGCGCGATCGAGCGCCGAACGTGATCAAAATAAGCAGAAAAAAAGTATCGCGGACATAATTTATCATAACTCTGGTTTTATTTGGCCTATCAACACAATTTAAAAACTGGTATATAGGTTGAGGTCCTCACTTTTGAGATAAGTTGAAACGGAGAGTCAACGAGGCTCCGTCTTGCAGCTACATCCGGTTAAATATGTCATGTGACTTGAACGCACACACAGACACACACACACGCGCACACACACACACACACACACACACACACACACACACACACACACACACACACACACTCAGAGTCTGGTTTTTAGCACCTGCAAAAACATGCTGTTTACATATTTGACAAGAATGCAGAGGCTCCTTTTGCCCCTGAAAAAAATCAAATTTCAAACACAACTTGACTGTTCATTTCTCCAAAAGACAACCATGAAGCTCCATTTCAAACCTGAAGCAGATAGTTGGTGCATGTGTACAGTAACCTGAGGGGAGTGAGGTGACTATTTCTGAGGAGAACATGAGCAGTGAAGATTCACCTTGGAGCTAGAACAGGGACGTGCACATGATTATACAGGGGCAGGGGCTCAAGTTTTTTCCAGTCATTTATACAATATGGAAATTAATGTGAAATTAAAACACAAAGTATTAATAGAAAGGTAATGACTGTCCTGTGTAGGTGACAGTGATATCCAATAGGCTAGGCACTCACGAGGCTGGCTGTGGCAAGTGTAAGTGAAAGCAACACGCACTGGCAGGAAGAACAGCAAACGCCGATGAAGGAAAAGGGTCTTTGCAGTGATGGGCGTTACCAGAGAGGGCGATGGCCAGAGGACACAAATTGGACGGGGAGGCAGCACGTTGGGGGGGGGGGGGGACGCGACACGGCTCGGGCCCGCCAGTGCCCCAACGGGGTCCTAGTTCTTATTGAGATACACGTGATTATCAAATTTTGTTTCAATATGACAAAGCGTACAGGCGTGACACTCAACAATGTGTATTTTCACCTTATAGGACAAGAAAAAATGGCCTTTTTTCTCCTGCCATGGGGGGGCGCTCTTTTGGGGAGTAAAAATTCCTTCACAAATGTGTTGATGGCTGGACATTGCATCATCCTAGAAAACTTGGAGGCCAGTGAGGACAGAAAAAAAAAGTTATAAGACTTGTAAGAATGTGGATTTTTGGGTTATCTTTGGCGCCCCCTACAACGTAAACCGTGGGGTGCAGCGTCATGATTTGTACAACTTTTAATGGCCATGGGGTGTAGATTGGCCTGAGCAAATTTGGTGCCGGTGGAACGAAAGCCTTCGGAGGAGTTAGCGAAATTCCAATGTGTGCGGATCGGCAAAAAATGCGAAATAGCCCTTTAAACGTACATTTGACAGATACGCCCGCACTGACTTTTTTGTAGATCTTATTGAGATACACGTGTGTGTCAAATTTTGTGTCATTTTGACAAAGCGTACAGGCGTGACACTCAATCATGTGAATCATTCACCTTAGGTGGCGCTATGGAGCCATTTTGCATTTGATTGTTTGGGTGACTTCAGAATATCGAATTTTTCACCAGGCCCGGTCGTCCTGCCAAATTTCATGAGTTTTCACCAGTGGGAAGTGGGCCATTTTCCAGTTCAAAGGGGCAGAAAAATAATAACTAGGGCCCCGTTGGGGCACTGGCGGGCCCGAGCCTGTCGCGCCGCTCCCAGCGCGACCACCTACCCCTCCCGATAGCGTCACACTAAAGGTTCAAAGATGGTGTGCGCACTTGTCTGTGGTCATTTACCATTATAATAATGGGAGGCGCAGTTTCTACCAAAACGTTTGCTGCAGACAAACTCCATGTCCTTTTTGAAAATAGTCTGGACCATGAGTGAGGGCACAAACACAGCTAGTATATACCCAAATGGCAAGGTGCTCCTCCTTTCGGTTTTGCCGAGAGAGCGATGAATTTGAGCCATTGAGCGATCGGCAGGAAAAACTTGACTTTTTCTCCTGCCATGGGGGGGCGCTCTTTTGGGGAAAAAAAATTCCTTCACAAATGTGTTGATGACTGAACATTGCATCATCCTAGAAAACTTGGAGGCCAGTGAGGACAAAAATAAAGTTATAAGACTTTTAAAAATGTGGATATTTGGGTCATCTTTGGCGCCCCCTAGAACGTAAACCGTGGGATGCAGCGTCATGATTTGTACAACTTTGAATGGCCATGGGGTGTAGATTGGCCTGAGCAAATTTGGTGTCAGTGGAACGAAAGCCTTAGGAGGAGTTAGCCACATTCCAATGTGTGCGAATCGGCAAAAAATGCGAAATAGCCCTTTAACTGTACATTTTACAGATACGCGCACATTGACTTTTTCGTAGATCTTATTGAGATACACGTGATTGTCAAATTTTGTGTCAATATGACAAAGCGTACAGGCGTGACACTCAACAATGTGTATATTCGCCTTAGGGGACAAGAAAAAATGGACTTTTTTCTCCTGCCATGGGGGGGCGCTCTTTTGGCGAGTAAAAATTCCTTCACAAATGTGTTAATTGCTGGACATTGCATCATCCTAGAGAACTTGGAGGCCAGTGAGGACAAAAATAAAAAGTTATAAGACTTTTAAGACTGTGGATTTTTGGGTTATCTTTGGCGCCCCCTAGAACGTAAACCGTGGGGTGCAGCGTCATGATTTGTACAACTTTTAATGGCCATGGGGTGTAGATTGGCCTGAGCAAATGTGGTGCCAGTGGAACGAAAGCCTTCGGAGGAGTTAGCGAAATTCCAATGTGTGCGGATCGGCAAAAAATGCGAAATAACCCTTTAACCGTACATTTGACAGATACGCCCGCGCTGACTTTTTTGTAGATCTTATTGAGATACATGTGTGTGTCAATTTTTGTGTCAATATGACAAAGCGTACAGGCGTCAGGTGAGTTTTCACCATAGGGGGCGCTATGGAGCCATTTTTCATTTTTTTGTTTGGGCGACTTCAGAATATCGAATTTTTCACCAGGCCCGGTCGTCCTGCCAAATTTCCTGAGTTTTCGCCAGTGGGAAGTGGGCCATTTTCCAGTTTAAAGCGGAGGAAAAATAACGAAAGAAGAATCCATCAGGAACAAGAGGGCTCTCGCAGCTGCTTAGCAGCTACGCTCGGGCCCTAATAACGAAAGAAGGAAACATGCAGGAACAAGAGGGCTCTCGCAGCTGCTTAGCAGCTACGCTCGGGCCCTAAAAAACCTATACAGGAATAATAGGGCTCTACGCCCGGCTGCTCTGCAGCTGGCTCGGGCCCTAATAATAACACTAGGACCCCGTTGGGGCACTGGCGGGCCCGAGCTGTGTCGCGCCCCCCCCCCCCCCCCAACGCGCTGCCTCCCCGTCCCATTTGTGTCCTCTGGCCATCGCCCTCTCTGGTAACGCCCATCACTGCAAAGACCCTTTTCCTTCATCGGCGTTTGCTGTTCTTCCTGCCAGTGCGTGTTGCTTTCACTTACACTTGCCACAGCCAGCCTCGTGAGTGCCTAGCCTATTGGATATTACTGTCACCTACACAGGACAGTCATTACCTTTCTATTAATACTTTGTTTTTTAATTTCACATTAATTTCCATATTGTATAAACAACTGGAAAAAACTTGAGCCCCTGCCCCTGTATAATCATGTGCACGTCTCTGTTCTAGCTCTAAGGTGAATCTTCACTGCTCATGTTCTCCTCAGAAGCAGTCACCTCACTCCCCTCAGGTTACTGTACACATGCACCAACTGCCTGCTTCAGGTTTGGATGGAGCTTCATGTTTGTCTTTTGGAGAAATGACCAGTCAAGTTGTGTTTGAAATTTGATTTTTTTCAGGGGCAAAAGGAGCCTCTGCATTCTTGTCAAATATGTAAATAGCATGTTTTTGCAGGTGCTAAAAACCAGACTCTGAGTGTGTGTGTGTGTGTGTGTGTGTGCGTGTGTGTGTGTCTGTGTGTGTGTCTGTGTGTGTGTGTGTGTGTGCGTTCAAGTCACATGACATATTTAACCGGATGTAGCTGCAAGACGGAGCCTCGTTGACTCTCCGTTTCAATTTATCTCAAAAGTGAGGACCTCAACCTATATACCAGTTTTTAAATTGTGTTGATAGGCCAAATAAAACCAGAGTTATGATAAATTATGTCCGCGATACTTGTTTTCTGCTTATTTTGATCACGTTCGGCGCTCGATCGCGCTGTATGAGACAGGAAAACATAGCATGCAGACATTAGCGACAGGTCTTACAGGCGGAAAAGGCTTGCCAAAAGAAAAAAAAAACACACCACAACATCTCTCCTATTGGTGGAAAACTTCACCACAACAACCAATCCAAAATTATATGGTGACTGATTGACAAGGGGCGGGAACTTACGTTCTTCCTGCAATATGAGAAGGGAGGGAGGGACTCTCAGCAGGGATGCAGTCTGGGACACGTAGTTGCAAACCTAGCGACTTTGTTGTTAGATTCAATGACTTTTCAGACCCCCTAACGACTTTTTTTTAGAAAGAAAGTGACTTTTATCGACTTCTTCTGGAGTTTAGAGACTCTGACATGAAGCAGGCTTTCCTTACTGAGGAGTTAGCAACGCTGCTAAGGGTGCAGAGCCACACATGCGCTCCGAGCTCTGCATGGGAGACTGAAGCTGACAGAGCTGCAGCAGTTAGCAGGTTTCACCCTCAGAGACCACCAGGGGTTCATGTTGAGTCATTTTAATTTTTTTTTTTTTTTGTGCCATAGACACTGTCAGCACAATCTGCAGTTACACTAACAAAAATGCTGCAAAAAACAAAGAATTATGGAAAAATTACACATGGACTGACATAGAGGAGGATCTACACAAGTTTTTTACATCATGTTTTACATCATGCATCATTTACATCATGTTTTTTTGTCGTGGCATAAATAAAAAGTGACATTTGTGAGACTATACAGTGTTTTGTAAATAATTTTACAAAGAACGCCTGGGCCATTGCCTGCATTTTGATGTAAATAGAGGTAAATTACTATGTTCTTTGTTAAAAATTTGCATATGTTTTGAAGTTTACAATTTTTATTTGAAGTTTAAGTTTTAAAAACAGTTCATCACACATATTTGTGGTTTAATTTCACATTAATTTCCATATTGTATAAATGACTGGAAAAAACTTGAGCCCCTGCCCCTGTATAATCATGTGCACGTCCCTGTTCTAGCTCCAAGGTGAATCTTCACTGCTCATGTTCTCCTCAGAAATAGTCACCTCACTCCCCTCAGGTTACTGTACACATGCACCAACTATCTGCTTCAGGTTTGAAATGGAGCTTCATGGTTGTCTTTTGGAGAAATGAACAGTCAAGTTGTGTTTGAAATTTGATTTTTTTCAGGGGCAAAAGGAAGCCTCTGCATTCTTGTCAAATATGTAAACAGCATGTTTTTGCAGGTGCTAAAAAACAGACTCTGAGTGTGTGTGTGTGTCTGTGTGTGTGTGTGTGTGTGTGTGTGTGTGTGTGTGTGTATGTTGGCGTGTGTGTATATGTGTGTGTATCCTGCAGTACTCTGTACTCCTGCAGTGGCCAAAAAGACTTTTAAGAATGTGGATTTTTGGGTCATCTTTGGCGCCCCCTAGAACTGCAGTACTCTGTACTCCTGCAGTGGCCAAAATGACTTTTAAGAATGTGGATTTTTGGGTCATCTTTGGCGCCCCCTAGAACGTAAACCGTGGGGTGCAGCGTCATGATTTTTACAACTTTGAATGGGCATGGGGTGTAGATAGCCCTGAGCAAATTTGGTATCGGTGGGACGAAAGCCTTAGGAGGAGATAGCCACATTCCAATGTGTGCGAATCGGCAAAAAATGCAAAATAGCCCTTTAACCGTACATTATACAGATACGCGCTCTTTGACTTTTTCGTAGATCTAATTGAGATACACATGATTGTCAAATTTTGTGTCAATATGACAAAGCGTTCAGGCGTGACACTCAACAATGTGTATTTTTATGTAAGGGGACAAGAAAAAATTGCCTTTTTTCTCCTACCATGGGGGGCGCTCTTTTGGGGAGTAAAAATTCCTTCACAAATGTGTTGATGGCTGGACATTGCATCATCCTAGAAAACTTGGAGGCCAGTGAGGACAGAAATAAAAAGTTATAAAACATTTAAGAATGTGGATTTTTGGGTTATCTTTGGCGCCCCCTAGAACCTAAACCATGGGGTGCAGCATCATGATTTGAATAACTTTTAATGGCCATGGGGTGTAGATTGGCCTGAGCAAATGTGGTGCCGGTGGAACGAAAGCCTTCGGAGGAGTTAGCGAAATTCCAATGTGTGCGTATCGGCAAAAAATGCGGAATAACCCTTTAACTGTACATTTGACAGATACGCGCGCACTGACTTTTTTGTAGATCTTATTGAGTTACATGTGTGTGTCAATTTTTGTGTCATTTTGACAAAGCGTATAGGCGTGACACTCAACAATGTGTATTTTCACCTTAGGGGACAAGAAAAAATGGACTTTTTTCTCCTGCCATGGGGGGGCGCTCTTTTGGGGAGTAAAAATTCCTTCACAAATGTGTTGATGGCTGGACATTGCATCATCCTAGAAAACTTGGAGGCCAGTGAGGACAAAAATAAAAAGTTATAAGACTTTTAAATATGTGGATTTTAGTGTTATCTTTGGCGCCCCCTAGAACCTAAACCTTGGGGTGCAGCGTCATGATTTTGATAACTTTTAATGGCCACGGGGTGTAGATTGGCCTGAGCAAATGTGGTGCCGGTGGAACGAAAGCCTTCGGAGGAGTTAGCAAAATTCCAATGTGTGCGGATCGGCAAAAAATGCGAAATAACCCTTTAACCGTAATTTTGACAGATACGGCCGCACTGACTTTTTTGTAGATCTTATTGAGATACATATGTGTGTCAATTTTTGTGTCAATATGACAAAGCGTACAGGCGTGACAGTCAATAGTGTGAATTTCCACCTTAGGGGGCGCTATGGAGCCATTTTGCATTTTATTGTTTGGGCGACTTCAGAATATCGAATTTTTCACCAGGCCCGGTCGTCCTGCCAAATTTCATGAGTTTTCGCCAGTGGGAAGTGGGCCATTTTCCAGTTCAAAGGGGAGGAAAAAGAAGAAAGAAAGAAAGAAAGAAAGAAACAAAGAACTAGGGCCCCGGTGGGGCACTGTCGGGCCCGAGCCGCGTCGCGCCGCCCCCAGTGCGACCGCCTCCCCGTCCCGATCGAGTCACACTCAAGAACCAAAGATGGTGTGCGCACTTGTCTGTGGTCATTTCCCATTATAATGAATGGGAGGCGCAGTTTCTACCAAAACACTCGCTGCAGACAAACTTCATGTCCTATTTGAAAAAAGTCTGGACCATGAGTGAGGGCACAAACACAGCTATGATATATCGAAATGCCAGGTTGCTCCTCCTTACGGTGTTGCCTGGAGAGCGATGCGATTGAGCCATTGAGCGATGGGCAGGAAAAACTTGACTTTTTCTCCTGCCATAGGGGGGGGGATGTGGATTCTTTTAAGAATGTGGATTTTTGGGTCATCTTTGGCGCCCCCTAGAACGTAAACCGTGGGGTGCAGCGTCATGATTTTTACAACTTTGAATGGCCATGGGGTGTAGATTGGCCTGAGCAAATTTGGTGTCAGTGGGACGAAAGCCTTAGGAGGAGTTAGCCACATTCCAATGTGTGCGAATCGGCAAAAAATGCAAAATAGCCCTTTAACCGTACATTTGACAGATACGCGCGAATTGACTTTTTTGTAGATCTTATTGAGATACATATGTGTGTCAATTTTTGTGTCAATATGATAAAGCGTACAGGCGTGACAGTCAATAGTGTGAATTTCCACCTTAGGGGACAAGAAAAAATTGACTTTTTTCTCCTGCCATGGGGGGGCGCTCTTTTGGGGAGTAAAAATTCCTTCACAAATGTGTTGATGGCTGGACATTGCATCATCCTAGAAAACTTGGAGGCCAGTGAGGACAAAAATAAAAAGTTATAAGACTTTTAAATATGTGGATTTTAGGGTTATCTTTGGCGCCCCCTAGAACCTAAACCGTGGGATGCAGCGTCATGATTTGAATAACTTTTAATGGCCATGGGGTGTAGATTGGCCTGAGCAAATGTGGTGCCGGTGGAACGAAAGCCTTCGGAGGAGTTAGCGAAATTCCAATGTGTGCGGATCGGCAAAAAATGCGGAATAACCCTTTAACCGTACATTTGACAGATACGCGCGCATTGACTTTTTCGTAGATCTTATTGAGATACATGTGTGTGTCAATTTTTGTGTCATTTTGCCAAAGCGTACAGGTGTTACACTCAACAATGTGTATTTTCACCTTAGGGGACAAGAAAAAATTGACTTTTTTCTCCTGCCATGGGGGGGCGCTCTTTTGGGGAGTAAAAATTCCTTCACAAATGTGTTGATGGCTGGACATTGCATCATCGTAGAAAACTTGGAGGCCAGTGAGGGCAAAAATAAAAAGTTATAAGACTTTTAAATATGTGGATCTTAGGGTTATCTTTGGCGCCCCCTAGAACCTAAACCTTGGGGTGCAGCGTCATGATTTGAATAACTTTTAATGGCCATGGGGTGTAGATTGGCCTGAGCAAATGTGGTGCCGGTGGAACGAAAGCCTTCGGAGGAGTTAGCGAAATTCCAATGTGTGCGGATCGGCAAAAAATGCGAAATAACCCTTTAACCGTACATTTGACAGATACGCCCGCACTGACTTTTTTGTAGATCTTACTGAGATACATGTGTGTGTCAATTTTTGTGTCATTTTGACAAAGCGTACAGGCGTGACAGTCAATAGTGTGAATTTTCACCTTAGGGGGCGCTATGGAGCCATTTTGCATTTTCTTGTTTGGGCGACTTCGGAATATCAAATTTTTCACCAGGCCCGGTCGTCCTGCCAAATTTCATGAGTTTTCGCGGGTGGGAAGTGGGCCATTTTCCAGTTCAAAGGGGAGGAAAAATAATAATAACAAACTAGGACCCCGTTGGGGCACTGGCGGGCCCGAGCCGTGTCGCGTCCCCCCCCCCAACGCGCTGCCTCCCTGTCCCATTTGTGTCCTCTGGCCATCGCCCTCTCTGGTAACGCCCATCACTGCAAAGACCCTTTTCCTTCATCGGCGTTTGCTGTTCTTCCTGCCAGTGCGTGTTGCTTTCACTTACACTTGCCACAGCCAGCCTCGTGAGTGCCTAGCCTATTGGATATCACTGTCACCTACACAGGAGGTGAATTAATTATGTTAAGGTGAATCTTCACTGCTCATGTTCTCCTCAGAAGCACTCACCTCACTCCCCTCAGGTTACTGTACACATGCACCAACTGCCTGCTTCAGGTTTGGATGGAGCTTCATGGTTGTCTTTTGGAGAAATGACCAGTCAAGTTGTGTTTGAAATTTGATTTTTTTCAGGGGCAAAAGGAGCCTCTGCATTCTTGTCAAATATGTAAATAGCATGTTTTTGCAGGTGCTAAAAACCAGACTCTGAGTGTGTGTGTGTGCGTGTGTGTGTGTGTGTGTGTGTGTGTGTGTGTGCGTTCAAGTCACATGACATATTTAACCGGATGTAGCTGCAAGACGGAGCCTCGTTGACTCCGTTTCAACTTATCTCAAAAGTGAGGACCTCAACCTATATACCAGTTTTTAAATTGTGTTGATAGGCCAAATAAAACCAGAGTTATGATAAATTATGTCCGCGATACTTGTTTTCTGCTTATTTTGATCACGTTCGGCGCTCGATCGCGCTGTATGAGACAGGAAAACATAGCATGCAGACATTAGCGACAGGTCTTACAGGCGGAAAAGGCTTGCCAAAGGAAAAAAAAAACACACCACAACATCTCTCCTATTGGTGGAAAACTTCACCACAACAACCAATCCAAAATTATATGGTGACTGATTGACAAGGGGCGGGCGCTTACGTTCTTCCTGCAACATGAGAAGGGAGGGAGGGACTCTCAGCAGGGATGCAGTCTGGGACACGTAGTTGCAAACCTAGCGACTTTGTTGTTAGATTCAATGACTTTTCAGACCCCCTAACGACTTTTTTTTTTAGAAAGAAAGTGACTTTTATCGACTTCTTCTGGAGTTTAGAGACTCTGACATGAAGCAGGCTTTCCTTACTGAGGAGTTAGCAACGCTGCTAAGGGTGCAGAGCCACACATGCGCTCCGAGCTCTGCATGGGAGACTAAAGCTGACAGAGCTGCAGCAGTTAGCAGGTTTCACCCTCAGAGACCACCAGGGGTTCATGTTGAGGCATTTTCAGTTTTTTTTTTTTTTTTTTTTTTTGCCATAGACACTGTCAGCACAATCTGCAGTTACACTAACAAAAATGCTGCAAAAAACAAAGAATTATGGAAAAATTACACATGGACTGACATAGAGGAGGATCTACACAAGTTTTTTACATCATGTTTTACATCATGCATCATTTACATCATGTTTTTTTGTAGTGGCATAAATAAAAAGTGACATTTGTGAGACTATACAGTGTTTTGTAAATAATTTTACAAAGAACACCTGGGCCATTGCCTGCATTTTGATGTAAATAGAGGTAAATTACTATGTTCTTTGTTAAAAATTTGTATATGTTTTGAAGTTTACAATTTTTATTTGAAGTTTAAGTTTTAAAAACAGTTCATCACACATATTTGTGGTTTTCACAGTAAAAACGTTACTTTTTTCCACTCGGATTTTATGTTTTGTGTGTGAATTTGGGTCCAATGTGTAAATATAGTATGTCAAAATGATAAAATAACTGTAAATTGACACAGGTGAGGTTGTGCTGAAAAAAATGATACCAGGCAAGGCAAGGTAAAAATTTTGTAAGAGGAAATATAAAGGTAAAATCTAAAGTAGTCAAAAACGGCCAATAGTGACTCACAGACTCCACAGACAAGTCCCTTTGGCGCCACTCAGTGGGCAAAACTACTTTGTCTACTGTAATGTATATTTGGGTCATCTTTGGCGCCCCCTAAAACGTAAACCGTGGGGTGCAGCGTCATGATTTTTACAACTTTGAATGGCCATGGAGTGTAGATTGGCCTGAGCAAATTTGGTGTCAGTGGGACGAAAGCCTTAGGAGGAGTTAGCGAAATTCCAATGTGTGCGAATCGGCAAAAAATGCAAAATAGCCCTTTTACCGTACATTATACAGATACGCGCTCTTTGACTTTTTCGTAGATCTAATTGAGATACACATGATTGTCAATTTTTGTGTCATTTTGCCAAAGCGTACAGGCGTGACACTCAACAATGTGTATTTTCACCTTAGGGGACAAGAAAAAATTGACTTTTTTCTCCTGCCATGGGGGGCGCTCTTTTAGGGAGTAAAAATTCCTTCACAAATGTGTTGATGGCTGGACATTGCATCATCCTAGAAAACTTGGAGGCCAGTGAGGACAAAAATAAAAAGTTATAAGACTTTTAAAAATGTGGATTTTTGGGTTATCTTTGGCGCCCCCTAGAACGTAAACCGTGGGGTGCAGCGTCATGATTTGAATAACTTTTAATGGCCACGGGATGTAGATTGGCCTGAGCAAATTTGGTGTCAGTGGGACGAAGGCCTTAGGAGGAGTTAGCGAAATTCCAATGTGTGCGAATTGGCAAAAAATGCAAAATAGCCCTTTTACCGTACATTATACAGATACGCGCTCTTTGACTTTTTCGTAGATCTAATTGAGATACACATGATTGTCAATTTTTGTGTCATTTTGCCAAAGCGTACAGGCGTGACAGTCAACAATGTGTATTTTCACCTTAGGGGACAAGAAAAAATGGACTTTTTTCTCCTGCCATGGGGGGGCGCTCTTTTAGGGAGTAAAAATTCCTTCACAAATGTGTTGATGGCTGGACATTGCATCATCCTAGAAAACTTGGAGGCCAGTGAGGACAAAAATAAAAAGTTATAAGACTTTTAAAAATGTGGATTTTTGGGTTATCTTTGGCGCCCCCTAGAACGTAAACCGTGGGGTGCAGCGTCATGATTTGAATAACTTTTAATGGCCATGGGGTGTAATTTGGCCTGAGCAAATGTGGTGCCGGTGGAACGAAAGCCTTCGGAGGAGTTAGCGAAATTCCAATGTGTGCGAATCGGCAAAAAATGCGGAATAACCCTTTAACCGTACATTAGACAGATACGCGCGCATTGACTTTTTCGAAGATCTTATTGAGATACATGTGTGTGTCAATTTTTGTGTCATTTTGACAAAGCGTATAGGCGTGACAGTCAACAATGTGTATTTTCACCTTAGGGGACAAGAAAAAATGGACTTTTTTCTCCTGCCATGGGGGGGCGCTCTTTTGGGGAGTAAAAATTCCTTCACACATGTGTTGATGGCTGGACATTGCATCATCCTAGAAAACTTGGAGGCCAGTGAGGGCAAAAATAAAAAGTTATAAGACTTTTAAAAATGTGGATTTTAGGGTTATCTTTGGCGCCCCCTAGAACCTAAACCGTGGGGTGCAGCGTCATGATTTGAATAACTTTTAATGGCCATGGGGTGTAGATTGGCCTGAGCAAATGTGGTGCCGGTGGAACGAAAGCCTTCGGAGGAGTTAGCGAAATTCCAATGTGTGCGGATCGGCAAAAAATGCGCAATAACCCTTTAACCGTACATTTGACAGATACGCCCGCACTGACTTTTTTGTAGATCTTATTGAGATACATGTGTGTGTCAATTTTTGTGTCATTTTGACAAAGCGTACAGGCGTCAGGTGAATTTTTCACCTTAGGGGGCGCTATGGAGCCATTTTGCATTGTATTGTTTGGGCGACTTCAGAATATCAAATTTTTCACCAGGCCCGGTCGTCCTGCCAAATTTCATGAGTTTTCGCCAGTGGGAAGTGGGCCATTTTCCAGTTCAAAGGGGAGGAAAAAGAAAAAAGAAACAAAGAAAAACCACTTGGGGAATAATAGGGCTCTCGCAGCTGCTTAGCAGCTACGCTCGGGCCCTAACTAGGGCCCCGGTGGGGCACTGTCGGGCCCGAGCCGCGTCGCGCCGCCCCCAGCGCGACCGCCTCCCCCTCCCGATCGCGTCACACTCAAGGTCCAAAGATGGTGTGCGCACTTGTCTGTGGTCATTTCCCATTATAATGAATGGGAGGCGCAGTTTCTACCAAAACGCTCGCTGCAGACAAACTACATGTCCTATTTGAAAAGGTCTGGACCATGAGTGAGGGCACAAACACAGCTAGTATATATCCAAATGGCAAGTTGCTCCTCCTTTCGGTTTTGCAGAGAGAGCGATGTGTTTGAGCCATTGAGCGATGGGCAGGAAAAACTTGACTTTTTCTCCTGCCATGGGGGGGCGCTCTTTTGGGGAGAAAAAATTCCTTCACAAATGTGTTGATGGCTGGACATTGCATCATCCTAGAAAACTTGGAGGCCAGTGAGGACAAAAATAAAAAGTTATAAGACTTTTAAAAATGTGGATATTTGGGTCCTCTTTGGCGCCCCCTAGAACGTAAACTGTGGGGTGCAGCGTCATGATTTGTACAACTTTGAATGGCCATGGGGTGTAGATTAACCTGAGCAAATTTGAAGCCGATGGGACAAAAGATTTAGGAGGAGTTAGCGAAATTCCAATGTGTGCGGATCGGCAAAAAATGCGAAATAACCCTTTAACCGTACATTTGACAGATACGCCCGCACTGACTTTTTTGTAGATCTTATTGAGATACATGTGTGTGTCAAATTTTGTGTCATTTTGACAAAGCGTAAAGGCGTGACAGTCAACAATGTGTATTTTCGCCTTAGGAGACAAGAAAAAATGGACTTTTTTCTCCTGCCATGGGGGGGCGCTCTTTTGGCGAGTAAAAATTCCTTCACAAATGTGTTGATGGCTGGACATTGCATCATCCTAGAGAACTTGGAGGCCAGTGAGGACAAAAATAAAAAGTTATAAGACTTTTAAGACTGTGGATTTTTGGGTTATCTTTGGCGCCCCCTAGAACGTAAACCGTGGGGTGCAGCGTCATGATTTGTACAACTTTTAATGGCCATGGGGTGTAGATTGGCCTCAGCAAATGTGGTGCCTTTGGAACGAAAGCCTTCGGAGGAGTTAGCGAAATTCCAATGTGTGCGGATCGGCAAAAAATGCGAAATAGCCCTTTCACCGTACATTTGACAGATACGCCCGCACTGACTTTTTTGTAGATCTTATTGAGATACATGTGTGTGTCAATTTTTGTGTCAATATGACAAAGCGTAAAGGCGTGACAGTCAATAGTGTGAATTTTCGCCTTAGGAGACAAGAAAAAATTGACTTTTTTCTCCTGCCATGGGGGGGCGCTCTTTTGGGGAGTAAAAATTCCTTCACAAATGTGTTGATGGCTGGACATTGCATCATCCTAGAAAACTTGGAGGCCAGTGAGGACAAAAATAAAAAGTTATACGACTTTTAAGAATGTGGATTTCTGGGTTATCTTTGGCGCCCCCTAGAACGTAAACCGTGGGATGCAGCGTCATGATTTGTACAACTTTTAATGGCCATGGGGTGTAGATTGGCCTGAGCAAATTTGGTGCCGGTGGAACGAAAGCCTTCGGAGGAGTTAGCGAAATTCCAATGTGTGCGGATCGGCAAAAAATGCGAAATAGCCCTTTAACCGTACATTTGACAGATACGCCCGCACTGACTTTTTTGTAGATCTTATTGAGATACACGTGTGTGTCAAATTTTGTGTCATTTTGACAAAGCGTACAGGCGTGACACTCAATCATGTGAATTTTTCACCTTAGGGGGCGCTATGGAGCCATTTTGCATTTGATTTTTTGGGCGACTTCAGAATATCGAATTTTTCACCAGGCCCGGTCGTCCTGCCAAATTTCATGACTTTTCACCAGTGGGAAGTGGGCCATTTTCCAGTTCAAAGGGGCAGAAAAATAATAAGAAGACTAGGACCCCGTTGGGGCACTGGCGGGCCCGAGCCGTGTCGCGTCCCCCCCCCCAACGTGCTGCCTCCCCGTCCCATTTGTGTCCTCTGGCCATCGCCCTCTCTGGTAACGCCCATCACTGCAAAGACCCTTTTCCTTCATCTGCGTTTGCTGTTCTTCCTGCCAGTGCGTGTTGCTTTCACTTACACTTGCCACAGCCAGCCTCGTGAGTGCCTAGCCTATTGGATATCACTGTCACCTACACAGGACAGTCATTACCTTTCTATTAATACTTTGTGTTTTAATTTCACATTAATTTCCATATTGTATAAACGACTGGAAAAAACTTGAGCCCCTGCCCCTGTATAATCATGTGCATGTCTCTGTTCTAGCTCCAAGGTGAATCTTCACTGCTCATGTTCTCCTCAGAAGCACTCACCTCACTCCCCTCAGGTTACTGTACACATGCACCAACTGCCTGCTTCAGGTTTGGATGGAGCTTCATGGTTGTCTTTTGGAGAAATGACCAGTCAAGTTGTGTTTGAAATTTGATTTTTTTCAGGGGCAAAAGGAGCCTCTGCATTCTTGTCAAATATGTAAATAGCATGTTTTTGCAGGTGCTAAAAACCAGACTCTGAGTGTGTGTGTGTGTGTGTGTGTGTGTGTGTGTGTGTGTGCGTGTGTGTGTGTCTGTGTGTGCGTTCAAGTCACATGACATATTTAATCGGATGTAGCTGCAAGACGGAGCCTCGTTGACTCTCCGTTTCAACTTATCTCAAAAGTGAGGACCTCAACCTATATACCAGTTTTTAAATTGTGTTGATAGGCCAAATAAAACCAGAGTTATGATAAATTATGTCCGCGATACTTTTTTTCTGCTTATTTTGATCACGTTCGGACTTTTTTTTAGAAAGAAAGGGACTTTTATCGACTTCTTCTGGAGTTTAGAGACTCTGACATGAAGCAGGCTTTCCTTACTGAGGAGTTAGCAACGCTGCTAAGGGTGCAGAGCCACACATGCGCTCAGAGCTCTGCATGGGAGACTGAAGCTGACAGAGCTGCAGCAGTTAGCAGGTTTCACCCTCAGAGACCACCAGGGGTTCATGTTGAGGCATTTTAAATTTTTTTTTTTTTGTGCCATAGACACTGTCAGCACAATCTGCAGTTACACTAACAAAAATGCTGCAAAAAACAAAGAATTATGGAAAAATTACACATGGACTGACATAGAGGAGGATCTACACAAGTTTTTTACATCATGTTTTACATCATGCATCATTTACATCATGTTTTTTTGTAGTGGCATAAATAAAAAGTGACATTTGTGAGACTATACAGTGTTTTGTAAATAATTTTACAAAGAACGCCTGGGCCATTGCCTGCATTTTGATGTAAATAGAGGTAAATTACTATGTTCTTTGTTAAAAATTTGCATATGTTTTGAAGTTTACAATTTTTATTTGAAGTTTAAGTTTTAAAAACAGTTCATCACACATATTTGTGTTTTAATTTCACATTAATTTCCATATTGTATAAATGACTGGAAAAAACTTGAGCCCCTGCCCCTGTATAATCATGTGCACGTCCCTGTTCTAGCTCCAAGGTGAATCTTCACTGCTCATGTTCTCCTCAGAAATAGTCACCTCACTCCCCTCAGGTTACTGTACACATGCACCAACTATCTGCTTCAGGTTTGGATGGAGCTTCATGGTTGTCTTTTGGAGAAATGAACAGTCAAGTTGTGTTTGAAATCTGATTTTTTTCAGGGGCAAAAGGAAGCCTCTGCATTCTTGTCAAATATGTAAACAGCATGTTTTTGCAGGTGCTAAAAAACAGACTCTGAGTGTGTGTGTGTGTGTGTGTGTGTGTGTGTGTGTGTGTGTGTGTGTGTGTGTGTATATGTGTGTGTATCCTGCAGTACTCTGTACTCCTGCAGTGGCCAAAAAGACTTTTAAGGATGTGGATTTTTGGGTCATCTTTGGCGCCCCCTAGAACTGCAGTACTCTGTACTCCTGCAGTGGCCAAAATGACTTTTAAGAATGTGGATTTTTGGGTCATATTTGGTGCCCCCTAGAACGTAAACCGTGGGGTGCAGCGTCATGATTTTTACAACTTTGAATGGGCATGGGGTGTAGATTGCCCTGAGCAAATTTGGTATCGGTGGGACGAAAGCCTTAGGAGGAGATAGCCACATTCCAATGTGTGCGAATCGGCAAAAAATGCGAAATAGCCCTTTAACCGTACATTATACAGATACGCGCTTTTTGACTTTTTCGTAGATCTAATTGAGATACACGTGATTGTCAATTTTTGTGTCAATATGACAAAGCGTTCAGGCATGACGCTCAACAATGTGTATTTTCATGTAAGGGGACAAGAAAAAATTGACTTTTTTCTCCTGCCATGGGGGGGCGCTCTTTTGGGGAGCAAAAATTCCTTCACAAATGTGTTGATGGCTGGACATTGCATCATCCTAGAAAACTTGGAGGCCAGTGAGGACAAAAATAAAAAGTTATAAGACTTTTAAGAATGTGGATTTTGGGTTATCTTTGGCGCCCCCTAGAACGTAAACCGTGGGGTGCAGCGTCATGATTTGTACAACTTTTAATGGCCATGGGGGGTAGATTGGCCTGCGCAAATGTGGTGCCCGTCGAACGAAAGCCTTCGGAGGAGTTAGCGAAATTCCAATGTGTGCAGATCTGCAAAAAATGCAAAATAACCCATTAACCGTACATTTGACAGATACGCCCGCACTGACTTTTTTGTAGATCTTATTGAGATACATGTGTGTGTCAATTTTTGTGTCAATATGACAAAGCGTACAGCCGTCATGTGAATTTTCACCTTAGGGGGCGCTATGGAGCCATTTTGCATTTTATTGTTTGGGCGACTTCAGAATATCGAATTTTTCACCAGGCCCGGTCGTCCTGCCAAATTTCCTGAGTTTTCGCCAGTGGGAAGTGGGCCATTTTCCAGTTTAAAGCGGAGGAAAAATAATAACGAAAGAAGGAAACATGCAGGAACAAGAGGGCTCTCGCAGCTGCTTAGCAGCTACGCTCGGGCCCTAAAGACTAGGACCCCGTTGGGGCACTGGCGGGCCCGAGCCGTGTCCCCCCCCCCCCCCCCCCAACGTGCTGCCTCCCCGTCCCATTTGTGTCCTCTGGCCATCGCCCTCTCTGGTAACGCCCATCACTGCAAAGACCCTTTTCCTTCATCGGCGTTTGCTGTTCTTCCTGCCAGTGCGTGTTGCTTTCACTTACACTTGCCACAGCCAGCCTCGTGAGTGCCTAGCCTATTGGATATCACTGTCACCTACACAGGACAGTCATTACCTTTCTATTAATACTTTGTGTTTTAATTTCACATTAATTTCCATATTGTATAAACGACTGGAAAAAACTTGAGCCCCTGCCCCTGTATAATCATGTGCATGTCTCTGTTCTAGCTCCAAGGTGAATCTTCACTGCTCATGTTCTCCTCAGAAGCACTCACCTCACTCCCCTCAGGTTACTGTACACATGCACCAACTGCCTGCTTCAGGTTTGGATGGAGCTTCATGGTTGTCTTTTGGAGAAATGAGCAGTCAAGTTGTGTTTGAAATGTGATTTTTTTCAGGGGCAAAAGGAGCCTCTGCATTCTTGTCAAATATGTAAATAGCATGTTTTTGCAGGTGCTAAAAACCAGACTCTGAGTGTGTGTGTGTGTCTGTGTGTGTGTGTGTGCGTTCAAGTCACATGACATATTTAACCGGATGTAGCTGCAAGACGGAGCCTCGTTGACTCCGTTTCAACTTATCTCAAAAGTGAGGACCTCAACCTATATACCAGTTTTTAAATTGTGTTGATAGGCCAAATAAAACCAGAGTTATGATAAATTATGTCCGCGATACTTGTTTTCTGCTTATTTTGATCACGTTCGGCGCTCGATCGCGCTGTATGAGACAGGAAAACATAGCATGCAGACATTAGCGACAGGTCTTACAGGCGGAAAAGGCTTGCCAAAGGAAAAAAAAAACACACCACAACATTTCTCCTATTGGTGGAAAACTTCACCACAACAACCAATCCAAAATTATATGGTGACTGATTGACAAGGGGCGGGCGCTTACGTTCTTCCTGCAATATGAGAAGGGAGGGAGGGACTCTCAGCAGGGATGCAGTCTGGGACACGTAGTTGCAAACCTTGCAACTTTGTTGTTAGATTCAATGACTTTTCAGACCCCCTAACGACTTTTTTAGAAAGAAAGTGACTTTTATCGACTTCTTCTGGAGTTTAGAGACTCTGACATGAAGCAGGCTTTCCTTACTGAGGAGTTAGCAACGCTGCTAAGGGTGCAGAGCCACACATGCGCTCCGAGCTCTGCATGGGAGACTGAAGCTGACAGAGCTGCAGCAGTTAGCAGGTTTCACCCTCAGAGACCACCAGGGGTTCATGTTGAGGCATTTTCAGTTTTTTTTTTTTTTGTGCCATAGACACTGTCAGCACAATCTGCAGTTACACTAACAAAAATGCTGCAAAAAACAAAGAATTATGGAAAAATTACACATGGACTGACATACAGGAGGATCTACACAAGTTTTTTACATCATGTTTTACATCATGCATCATTTACATCATGTTTTTTTGTAGTGGCATAAATAAAAAGTGACATTTGTGAGACTATACAGTGTTTTGTAAATAATTTTACAAAGAACGCCTGGGCCATTGCCTGCATTTTGATGTAAATAGAGGTAAATTACTATGTTCTTTGTTAAAAATTTGCATATGTTTTGAAGTTTACAATTTTTATTTGAAGTTTAAGTTTTAAAAACAGTTCATCACACATATTTGTGGTTTTCACAGAAAAAACGTTACTTTTTTCCACTTGGATTTTATGTTTTGTGTGTGAATTTGGGTCCAATGTGTAAATATAGTATGTCAAAATGATAAAATAACTGTAAATTGACACAGGTGAGGTTGTGCTGAAAAAAATGATACCAGGCAAGGCAAGGTAAAAATTTTGTAAGAGGAAATATAAAGGTAAAATCTAAAGTAGTCAAAAACGGCCAATAGTGACTCACAGACTCCACAGACAAGTCCCTTTGGCGCCACTCAGTGGGCAAAACTACTTTGTCTACTGTAATGTATATTTGGGTCATCTTTGGCACCCCCTAGAACGTAAACCGTGGGGTGCAGCGTCATGATTTTTACAACTTTGAATAAGCATGGGGTGTAGATTGCCCTGTGCAAATTTGGTATCGGTGGGACGAAAGCCTTAGGAGGAGATAGCCACATTCCAATGTGTGCGAATCGGCAAAAAATGCAAAATAGCCCTTTAACCGTACATTATACAGATACGCGCTCTTTGACTTTTTCGTAGATCTAATTGAGATACACATGATTGTCAATTTTTGTGTCAATATGACAAAGCGTTCAGGCGTGACACTCAACAATGTGTATTTTCATGTAAGGGGACAAGAAAAAATTGACTTTTTTCTCCTACCATGGGGGGGCGCTCTTTTGGGGAGTAAAAATTCCTTCACAAATGTGTTGATGGCTGGACATTGCATCATCCTAGAAAACTTGGAGGCCAGTGAGGATAAAAAAAAAAAGTTATAAAACATTTAAGAATGTGGATTTTTGGGTTATTTTTTGCGCCCCCTAGAACCTAAACCATGGGGTGCAGCATCATGATTTGAATAACTTTTAATGGCCATGGGGTGTAGATTGGCCTGAGCAAATGTGGTGCCGGTGGAATGAAAGCCTTCGGAGGAGTTAGCGAAATTCCAATGTGTGCGTATCGGCAAAAAATGCGGAATAACCCTTTAACCGTACATTTTACAAATACGTGGCCATTGACTTTTTCGAAGATCTTATTGAAATACACGTGTATGTAAAATTTTGTGTCAATACGACAAAACATACAGGCGTAGCACTCAACAATGTGTATTTTCACCTTAGTGGACAAGAAAAAATGGACTTTTTTCTCCTGCCATGGGGGGGCGCTCTTTTGGGGAGTAAAAATTCCTTCACAAATGTGTTGATGGCTGGACATTGCATCATCCTAGAAAACTTGGAGGCCAGTGAGGACAAAAATAAAAAGTTATAAGACTTTTAAAAATGTGGATATTTGGGTCCTCTTTGGCGCCCCCTAGAACGTAAACTGTGGGGTGCAGCGTCATGAGTTGTACAACTTTGAATGGCCATGGGGTGTAGATTGACCTGAGCAAATTTGAAGCCGATGGGACAAAAGATTTAGGAGGAGTTAGCGAAATTCCAATGTGTGCGGATCGGCAAAAAATGCGAAATAACCCTTTAACCGTACATTTGACAGATACGCCCGCACTGACTTTTTTGTAGATCTTATTGAGATACATGTGTGTGTCAAATTTTGTGTCATTTTGACAAAGCGTAAAGGCGTGACAGTCAACAATGTGTATTTTCGCCTTAGGAGACAAGAAAAAATGGACTTTTTTCTCCTGCCATGGGGGGCGCTCTTTTGGCGAGTAAAAATTCCTTCACAAATGTGTTGATGGCTGGACATTGCATCATCCTAGAGAACTTGGAGGCCAGTGAGGACAAAAATAAAAAGTTATAAGACTTTTAAGACTGTGGATTTTTGGGTTATCTTTGGCGCCCCCTAGAACGTAAACCGTGGGGTGCAGCGTCATGATTTGTACAACTTTTAATGGCCATGGGGTGTAGATTGGCCTCAGCAAATGTGGTGCCTTTGGAACGAAAGCCTTCGGAGGAGTTAGCGAAATTCCAATGTGTGCGGATCGGCAAAAAATGCGAAATAGCCCTTTCACCGTACATTTGACAGATTCGCCCGCACTGACTTTTTTGTAGATCTTATTGAGATACATGTGTGTGTCAATTTTTGTGTCAATATGACAAAGCGTAAAGGCGTGACAGTCAATAGTGTGAATTTTCGCCTTAGGAGACAAGAAAAAATGGACTTTTTTCTCCTGCCATGGGGGGCGCTCTTTTGGGGAGTAAAAATTCCTTCACAAATGTGTTGATGGCTGGACATTGCATCATCCTAGAAAACTTGGAGGCCAGTGAGGACAAAAATAAAAAGTTATACGACTTTTAAGAATGTGGATATCTGGGTTATCTTTGGCGCCCCCTAGAACGTAAACCGTGGGATGCAGCGTCATGATTTGTACAACTTTTAATGGCCATGGGGTGTAGATTGGCCTGAGCAAATTTGGTGCCGGTGGAACGAAAGCCTTCGGAGGAGTTAGCGAAATTCCAATGTGTGCGGATCGGCAAAAAATGCGAAATAGCCCTTTAACCGTACATTTGACAGATACGCCCGCACTGACTTTTTTGTAGATCTTATTGAGATACACGTGTGTGTCAAATTTTGTGTCATTTTGACAAAGCGTACAGGCGTGACACTCAATCATGTGAATTTTTCACCTTAGGGGGCGCTATGGAGCCATTTTGCATTTGATTTTTTGGGCGACTTCAGAATATCGAATTTTTCACCAGGCCCGGTCGTCCTGCCAAATTTCATGACTTTTCACCAGTGGGAAGTGGGCCATTTTCCAGTTCAAAGGGGCAGAAAAATAATAAGAAGAAGAAGAAGAACTAGGGCCCCGTTGGGGCACTGGCGGGCCCGAGCCGCGTTGCGCCGCCCCCAGTGCGACCGCCTCCCCCTCCCGATCGCGTCACACTCAAGGTCCAAAGATGGTGTGCGCACTTGTCTGTGGTCATTTCCCATTATAATGAATGGGAGGCGCAGTTTCTACCAAAACACTCGCTGCAGACAAACTACATGTCCTATTTGAAAAAAGTCTGGACCATGAGTGAGGGCACAAACACAGCTAGGATATATCCAAACGGCAAGTTGCTCCTCGTTACGATGTTGCCGGGAGAGCGATGCGATTGAGCCATTGAGTGATGGGCAGGAAAACTTGACTGTTTCTCCTGCCATGGGGGATGGGGGATGGGGGATGGGGGGGGGGGGGGGGGGATGTGGATTCTTTTAAGAATGTGGATATTTGGGTCATTTTTGGCGCCCCCTAGAACCTAAACCGTGGGGTGCAGCGTCATGATTTTTAAAACTTTGAATGGCCATGGGGTGTAGATTGGCCTGAGCAAATTTGGTGTCAGTGGGACGAAAGCCTTAGGAGGAGTTAGCCACATTCCAATGTGTGCTAATCGGCAAAAATGCAAAATAGCCCTTTAACCGTACATTTTACAGATACGCGCGCATTGACTTTTTCGTAGATCTTATTGAGATACATGTGTGTGTCAAATTTTGTGTCAATATGACAAAGCATACAGGTATGACAGTCAACAATGTGTATTTTCACCTTATGGGACAAGAAAAAATTGACTTTTTTCTCCTGCCATGGGGGGGCGCTCTTTTGGGGAGTAAAAATTCCTTCACAAATGTGTTGATGGCTGGACATTGCATCATCCTAGAAAACTTGGAGGCCAGAGAGGACAAAAATAAAAAGTTATAAGACTTTGAAATATGTGGATTTTAGGGTTATCTTTGGCGCCCCCTAGAACCTAAACCGTGGGGTGCAGCGTCATGATTTGAATAACTTTTAATGGCCATGGGGTGTAGATTGGCCTGAGCAAATGTGGTGCCGGTGGAACGAAAGCCTTCGGAGGAGTTAGCGAAATTCCAATGTGTGCGGATCGGCAAAAAATGCGCAATAACCCTTTAACCGTACATTTGACAGATACGCCAGCACTGACTTTTTTGTAGATCTTATTGAGATACATGTGTGTGTCAATTTTTGTGTAATTTTGACAAAGCGTACAGGCGTGACAGTCAATAGTGTGAATTTTCACCTTATGGGACAAGAAAAAATGGACTTTTTTCTCCTGCCATGGGGGGGCGCTCTTTTGGGGAGTAAAAATTCCTTCACAAATGTGTTGATGGCTGGACATTGCATCATCCTAGAAAACTTGGAGGCCAGTGAGGGCAAAAATAAAAAGTTATAAGACTTTGAAATATGTGGATTTTAGGGTTATCTTTGGCGCCCCCTAGAACCTAAACCGTGGGGTGCAGCGTCATGATTTGAATAACTTTTAATGGCCATGGGGTGTAGATTGGCCTGAGCAAATGTGGTGCCGGTGGAACGAAAGCCTTCGGAGGAGTTAGCGAAATTCCAATGTGTGCGGATCGGCAAAAAATGCGCAATAACCCTTTAACCGTACATTTGACAGATATGCCCGCACTGACTTTTTTGTAGATCTTATTGAGATACATGTGTGTGTCAATTTTTGTGTCATTTTGACAAAGCGTACAGGCGTGACAGTGAATAGTGTGAATTTTCACCTTAGGGGGCGCTATGGAGCCATTTTGCATTTTCTTGTTTGGGCGACTTCGGAATATCAAATTTTTCACCAGGCCCGGTCGTCCTGCCAAATTTCATGAGTTTTCGCCAGTGGGAAGTGGGCCATTTTCCAGTTCAAAGGGGAGGAAAAATAATAATAATAATAACAAAAGAAGGAAACTACAGGAACAAGAGGGCTCTCGCAGCTGCTTAGCAGCTACGCTCGGGCCCTAACTAGGACCCCGTTGGGGCACTGGCGGGCCCGAGCTGTGTCGCGTCCCCCCCCCAACGCGCTGCCTCCCCGTCCCATTTGTGTCCTCTGGCCATCGCCCTCTTTGGTAACGCCCATCACTGCAAAGACCCTTTTCCTTCATCGGCGTTTGCTGTTCTTCCTGCCAGTGCGTGTTGCTTTCACTTACACTTGCCACAGCCAGCCTCGTGAGTGCCTAGCCTATTGGATATCACTGTCACCTACACAGGACAGTCATTACCTTTCTATTAATACTTTGTTTTTTAATTTCACATTAATTTCCAAATTGTATAAACGACTGGAAAAAACTTGAGCCCCTGCCCCTGTATAATCATGTGCACGTCTCTGTTCTAGCTCTAAGGTAAATCTTCACTGCTCATGTTCTCCTCAGAAGCAGTCACCTCACTCCCCTCAGGTTACTGTACACATGCACCAACTGCCTGCTTCAGGTTTGGATGGAGCTTCATGGTTGTCTTTTGGAGAAATGACCAGTCAAGTTGTGTTTGAAATTTGATTTTTTTCAGGGGCAAAAGGAGCCTCTGCATTCTTGTCAAATATGTAAATAGCATGTTTTTGCAGGTGCTACAAACCAGACTCTGAGTGTGTGTGTGTGCGTGTGTGTGTGTCTGTGTGTGTGTGTGTGTGTGCGTTCAAGTCACATGACATATTTAACCGGATGTAGCTGCAAGACGGAGCCTCGTTGACTCTCCGTTTCAATTTATCTCAAAAGTGAGGACCTCAACCTATATACCAGTTTTTAAATTGTGTTGATAGGCCAAATAAAACCAGAGTTATGATAAATTATGTCCGCGATACTTGTTTTCTGCTTATTTTGATCACGTTCGGCGCTCGATCGCGCTGTATGAGACAGGAAAACATAGCATGCAGACATTAGCGACAGGTCTTACAGGCGGAAAAGGCTTGCCAAAGGAAAAAAATACACACCACAACATCTCTCCTATTGGTGGAAAACTTCACCACAACAACCAATCCAAAATTATATGGTGACTGATTGACAAGGGGCGGGAACTTACGTTCTTCCTGCAATATGAGAAGGGAGGGAGGGACTCTCAGCAGGGATGCAGTCTGGGACACGTAGTTGCAAACCTAGCGACTTTGTTGTTAGATTCAATGACTTTTCAGACCCCCTAACGACTTTTTTTTAGAAAGAAAGTGACTTTTATCGACTTCTTCTGGAGTTTAGAGACTCTGACATGAAGCAGGCTTTCCTTACTGAGGAGTTAGCAACGCTGCTAAGGGTGCAGAGCCACACATGCGCTCCGAGCTCTGCATGGGAGACTGAAGCTGACAGAGCTGCAGCAGTTAGCAGGTTTCACCTTCAGAGACCACCAGGGGTTCATGTTGAGGCATTTTCAGTTTTTTTTTTTTTTTTTGCCATAGACACTGTCAGCACAATCTGCAGTTACACTAACAAAAATGCTGCAAAAAACAAAGAATTATGGAAAAATTACACATGGACTAACATAGAGGAGGATCTACACAAGTTTTTTACATCATGTTTTACATCATGCATCATTTACATCATGTTTTTTTGTAGTGGCATAAATAAAAAGTGACATTTGTGAGACTATACAGTGTTTTGTAAATAATTTTACAAAGAACACCTGGGCCATTGCCTGCATTTTGATGTCAATAGAGGTAAATTACTATGTTCTTTGTTAAAAATTTGCATATGTTTTGAAGTTTACAATTTTTATTTGAAGTTTAAGTTTTAAAAACAGTTCATCACACATATTTGTGGTTTTCACAGTAAAAACGTTACTTTTTTCCACTCGGATTTTATGTTTTGTGTGTGAATTTGGGTCCAATGTGTAAATATAGTATGTCAAAATGGTAAAATAACTGTAAATTGACACAGGTGAGGTTGTGCTGAAAAAAATGATACCAGGCAAGGCAAGGTAAAAATTTTGTAAGAGGAAATATAAAGGTAAAATCTAAAGTAGTCAAAAACGGCCAATAGTGACTCACAGACTCCACAGACAAGTCCCTTTGGCGCCACTCAGTGGGCAAAACTACTTTGTCTACTGTAATGTATATTTGGGTCATCTTTGGCGCCCCCTAAAACGTAAACCGTGGGGTGCAGCGTCATGATTTTTACAACTTTGAATGGCCATGGAGTGTAGATTGGCCTGAGCAAATTTGGTGTCAGTGGGACGAAAGCCTTAGGAGGAGTTAGCGAAATTCCAATGTGTGCGAATCGGCAAAAAATGCAAAATAGCCCTTTTACCGTACATTATACAGATACGCGCTCTTTGACTTTTTCGTAGATCTAATTGAGATACACATGATTGTCAATTTTTGTGTCATTTTGCCAAAGCGTACAGGCGTGACAGTCAACAATGTGTATTTTCACCTTAGGGGACAAGAAAAAATGGACTTTTTTCTCCTGCCATGGGGGGGCGCTCTTTTGGGGAGTAAAAATTCCTTCACAAATGTGTTGATGGCTGGACATTGCATCATCCTAGAAAACTTGGAGGCCAGTGAGGACAAAAATAAAAAGTTATAAGACTTTTAAAAATGTGGATTTTAGGGTTATCTTTGGCGCCCCCTAGAACCTAAACCGTGGGGTGCAGCGTCATGATTTTGATAACTTTTAATGGCCATGGGGTGTAGATTGGCCTGAGCAAATGTGGTGCCGGTGGAACGAAAGCCTTCGGAGGAGTTAGCGAAATTCCAATGTGTGCGGATCGGCAAAAAATGCGAAATAACCCTTTAACCGTACATTTGACAGATACGCGCGCATTGACTTTTTCGTAGATCTTATTGAGTTACATGTGTGTGTCAATTTTTGTGTCATTTTGACAAAGCGTATAGGCGTGACACTCAACAATGTGTATTTTCACCTTAGGGGACAAGAAAAAATTGACTTTTTTCTCCTGCCATGGGGGGGCGCTCTTTTGGGGAGTAAAAATTCCTTCACAAATGTGTTGATGGCTGGACATTGCATCATCCTAGAAAACTTGGAGGCCAGTGAGGACAAAAATAAAAAGTTATAAGACTTTTAAATATGTGGATTTTAGTGTTATCTTTGGCGCCCCCTAGAACCTAAACCTTGGGGTGCAGCATCATGATTTTGATAACTTTTAATGGCCACGGGGTGTAGATTGGCCTGAGCAAATGTGGTGCCGGTGGAACGAAAGCCTTCGGAGGAGTTAGCGAAATTCCAATGTGTGCAGATCGGCAAAAAATGCGAAATAACCCTTTAACCGTAATTTTGACAGATACGGCCGCACTGACTTTTTTGTAGATCTTATTGAGATACATGTGTGTGTCAATTTTTGTGTCATTTTGACAAAGCGTACAGTCGTGACAGTGAATAGTGTGAATTTTCACCTTAGGGGGCGCTATGGAGCCATTTTGCATTTTATTGTTTTGGCGACTTCAGAATATCAAATTTTTCACCAGGCCCGGTCGTCCTGCCAAATTTCATGAGTTTTCGCCAGTGGGAAGTGGGCCATTTTCCAGTTCAAAGGGGAGGAAAAAGAAAAAAGAAAGAAAGAAACAAAGAAAAACCACTTGGGGAATAATAGGGCCTACGCCCGGCTGCTCTGCAGCTGGCTCGGGCCCTAACAAGAGGGCTCTCGCAGCTGCTTAGCAGCTACGCTCGGGCCCTAAAGAAAGAAAGAAACAAAGAAAAACCACTTGGGGAATAATAGGGCCTACGCCCGGCTGCTCTGCAGCTGGCTCGGGCCCTAAAGAAACTAGGACCCCGTTGGGGCACTGGCGGGCCCGAGCCGTGTCGCGTCCCCCCCCCCCAACGTGCTGCCTCCCCGTCCCATTTGTGTCCTCTGGCCATCGCCCTCTCTGGTAACGCCCATCACTGCAAAGACCCTTTTCCTTCATCTGCGTTTGCTGTTCTTCCTGCCAGTGCGTGTTGCTTTCACTTACACTTGCCACAGCCAGCCTCGTGAGTGCCTAGCCTATTGGATATCACTGTCACCTACACAGGACAGTCATTACCTTTCTATTAATACTTTGTTTTTTAATTAGGGCCCGAGCGTAGCTGCTAAGCAGCTGCGAGAGCCCTATTATTCCCCAAGGGGTTTTTCTTTGTTTCTTTTTTCTTTTTCCTCCCCTTTGAACTGGAAAATGGCCCACTTCCCACTGGCGAAAACTCATGAAATTTGGCAGGACGACCGGGCCTGGTGAAAAATTTGATATTCCGAAGTCGCCCAAACAAGAAAATGCAAAATGGCTCCATAGCGCCCCCTAAGGTGAAAATTCACACTATTGAGTGTCACGCCTGTACGCTTTGTCAAAATGACACAAAATTTGACACACACATGTATCTCAATAAGATCTACAAAAAAGTCAGTGCGGGCGTATCTGTCAAATGTACGGTTAAAGGGTTATTTCGCATTTTTTGCCGATCCGCACACATTGGAATTTCGCTAACTCCTTTGAAGGCTTTCGTTCCACCGGCACCACATTTGCTCAGGCCAATCTACACCCCATGGCCATTAAAAGTTATTCAAATCATGACGCTGCACCCCACGGTTTAGGTTCTAGGGGGCGCCAAAGATAACCCTAAAATCCACATATTTAAAAGTCTTATAACTTTTTATTTTTGCCCTCACTGGCCTCCAAGTTTTCTAGGATGATGCAATGTCCAGCCATCAACACATTTGTGAAGGAATTTTTACTCCCCAAAAGAGCGCCCCCCCATGGCAGGAGAAAAAAGTCCATTTTTTCTTGTCCCCTAAGGTGAAAATACACATTGTTGAGTGTCACGCCTGTACGCTTTGTCAAAATGACACAAAAATTGACACACACATGTATCTCAATAAGATCTACAAAAAAGTCCATGCGCGCGTATCTGTCAAATGTACGGTTAAAGGGTTATTCCGCATTTTTTGCCGATTCGCACACATTGGAATTTCGCTAACTCCTCCGAAGGCTTTCGTTCCACCGGCACCACATTTGCTCAGGCCAATCTACACCCCATGGCCATTAAAAGTTATTCAAATCATGACGCTGCACCCCACGGTTTACGTTCTAGGGGGCGCCAAAGATAACCCAAAAATCCACATTTTTAAAAGTCTTATAACTTTTTATTTTTGTCCTCACTGGCCTCCAAGTTTTCAAGGATGATGCAATGTCCAGCCATCAACACATTTGTGAAGGAATTTTTACTCCCTAAAAGAGCGCCCCCCCATGGCAGGAGAAAAAAGTCCATTTTTTCTTGTCCCCTAAGGTGAAAATACACATTGTTGACTGTCACGCCTGTACGCTTTGGCAAAATGACACAAAAATTGACAATCATGTGTATCTCAATTAGATCTACGAAAAAGTCAAAGAGCGCGTATCTGTATAATGTACGGTAAAAGTGCTATTTTGCATTTTTTGCCGATTCGCACACATTGGAATTTCGCTAACTCCTCTGAAGGCTTTCGTCCCACTGACACCAAATTTGCTCAGGCCAATCTACACTCCATGGCCATTCAAAGTTGTAAAAATCATGACGCTGCACCCCACGGTTTACGTTTTAGGGGGCGCCAAAGATGACCCAAATATACATTACAGTAGACAAAGTAGTTTTGCCCACTGAGTGGCGCCAAAGGGACTTGTCTGTGGAGTCTGTGAGTCACTATTGGCCGTTTTTGACTACTTTAGATTTTACCTTTATATTTCCTCTTACAAAATTTTTACCTTGCCTTGCCTGGTATCATTTTTTTCAGCACAACCTCACCTGTGTCAATTTACAGTTATTTTATCATTTTGACATACTATATTTACACATTGGACCCAAATTCACACACAAAACATAAAATCCGAGTGGAAAAAAGTAACGTTTTTACTGTGAAAACCACAAATATGTGTGATGAACTGTTTTTAAAACTTAAACTTCAAATAAAAATTGTAAACTTCAAAACATATGCAAATTTTTAACAAAGAACATAGTAATTTACCTCTATTTACATCAAAATGCAGGCAATGGCCCAGGCGTTCTTTGTAAAATTATTTACAAAACACTGTATAGTCTCACAAATGTCACTTTTTATTTATGCCACTACAAAAAAACATGATGTAAATGATGCATGATGTAAAACATGATGTAAAAAACTTGTGTAGATCCTCCTCTATGTCAGTCCATGTGTAATTTTTCCATAATTCTTTGTTTTTTGCAGCATTTTTGTTAGTGTAACTGCAGATTGTGCTGACAGTGTCTATGGCACAAAAAAAAAAAAAATTAAAATGCCTCAACATGAACCCCTGGTGGTCTCTGAGGGTGAAACCTGCTAACTGCTGCAGCTCTGTCAGCTTCAGTCTCCCATGCAGAGCTCTGAGCGCATGTGTGGCTTGCACCCTTAGCAGCGTTGCTAACTCCTCAGTAAGGAAAGCCTGCTTCATGTCAGAGTCTCTAAACTCCAGAAGAAGTCGATAAAAGTCCCTTTCTTTCTAAAAAAAAGTCGTTAGGGGGTCTGAAAAGTCATTGAATCTAACAACAAAGTCGCTAGGTTTGCAACTACGTGTCCCAGACTGCATCCCTGCTGAGAGTCCCTCCCTCCCTTCTCATGTTGCAGGAAGAACGTAAGCGCCCGCCCCTTGTCAATCAGTCACCATATAATTTTGGATTGGTTGTTGTGGTGAAGTTTTCCACCAATAGGAGAGATGTTGTGGTGTGTTTTTTTTTTCTTTTGGCAAGCCTTTTCCGCCTGTAAGACCTGTCGCTAATGTCTGCATGCTATGTTTTCCTGTCTCATACAGCGCGATCGAGCGCCGAACGTGATCAAAATAAGCAGAAAACAAGTATCGCGGACATAATTTATCATAACTCTGGTTTTATTTGGCCTATCAACACAATTTAAAAACTGGTATATAGGTTGAGGTCCTCACTTTTGAGATAAGTTGAAACGGAGAGTCAACGAGGCTCCGTCTTGCAGCTACATCCGGTTAAATATGTCATGTGACTTGAACGCACACATAGACACACACACACGCACACACACACACACACACACACACACACACACACACACACACACACACACTCAGAGTCTGGTTTTTAGCACCTGCAAAAACATGCTATTTACATATTTGACAAGAATGCAGAGGCTCCTTTTGCCCCTGAAAAAAATCAAATTTCAAACACAACTTGACTGGTCATTTCTCCAAAAGACAACCATGAAGCTCCATCCAAACCTGAAGCAGGCAGTTGGTGCATGTGTACAGTAACCTGAGGGGAGTGAGGTGAGTGCTTCTGAGGAGAACATGAGCAGCGAAGATTCACCTTGGAGCTAGAACAGAGACATGCACATGATTATACAGGGGCAGGGGCTCAAGTTTTTTCCAGTCGTCTATACAATATGGAAATTAATGTGAAATTAAAACACAAAGTATTAATAGAAAGGTAATGACTGTCCTGTGTAGGTGACAGTGATATCCAATAGGCTAGGCACTCACGAGGCTGGCTGTGGCAAGTGTAAGTGAAAGCAACACGCACTGGCAGGAAGAACAGCAAACGCCGATGAAGGAAAAGGGTCTTTGCAGTGATGGGCGTTAACAGAGAGGGCGATGGCCAGAGGACACAAATGGGACGGGAAGGCAGCACGTTGGGGGGGGGGGGGGGGAGAGACGCGACACGGCTCGGGCCCGCCAGTGCCCCAACGGGGTCCTAGTTTCACATTAATTTCCATATTGTATAAACGACTGGAAAAAACTTGAGCCCCTGCCCCTGTATAATCATGTGCATGTCTCTGTTCTAGCTCCAAGGTGAATCTTCACTGCTCATGTTCTCCTCAGAAGCACTCACCTCACTCCCCTCAGGTTACTGTACACATGCACCAACTGCCTGCTTCAGGTTTGGATGGAGCTTCATGGTTGTCTTTTGGAGAAATGACCAGTCAAGTTGTGTTTGAAATTTGATTTTTTTCAGGGGCAAAAGGAGCCTCTGCATTCTTGTCAAATATGTAAATAGCATGTTTTTGCAGGTGCTAAAAACCAGACTCTGAGTGTGTGTGTGTGTGTGTGTGTGTGTGTGTGTGTGCGTGTGTGTGTGTCTGTGTGTGCGTTCAAGTCACATGACATATTTAATCGGATGTAGCTGCAAGACGGAGCCTCGTTGACTCTCCGTTTCAACTTATCTCAAAAGTGAGGACCTCAACCTATATACCAGTTTTTAAATTGTGTTGATAGGCCAAATAAAACCAGAGTTATGATAAATTATGTCCGCGATACTTTTTTTCTGCTTATTTTGATCACGTTCGGACTTTTTTTTAGAAAGAAAGGGACTTTTATCGACTTCTTCTGGAGTTTAGAGACTCTGACATGAAGCAGGCTTTCCTTACTGAGGAGTTAGCAACGCTGCTAAGGGTGCAGAGCCACACATGCGCTCAGAGCTCTGCATGGGAGACTGAAGCTGACAGAGCTGCAGCAGTTAGCAGGTTTCACCCTCAGAGACCACCAGGGGTTCATGTTGAGGCATTTTAAATTTTTTTTTTTTGTGCCATAGACACTGTCAGCACAATCTGCAGTTACACTAACAAAAATGCTGCAAAAAACAAAGAATTATGGAAAAATTACACATGGACTGACATAGAGGAGGATCTACACAAGTTTTTTACATCATGTTTTACATCATGCATCATTTACATCATGTTTTTTTGTAGTGGCATAAATAAAAAGTGACATTTGTGAGACTATACAGTGTTTTGTAAATAATTTTACAAAGAACGCCTGGGCCATTGCCTGCATTTTGATGTAAATAGAGGTAAATTACTATGTTCTTTGTTAAAAATTTGCATATGTTTTGAAGTTTACAATTTTTATTTGAAGTTTAAGTTTTAAAAACAGTTCATCACACATATTTGTGTTTTAATTTCACATTAATTTCCATATTGTATAAATGACTGGAAAAAACTTGAGCCCCTGCCCCTGTATAATCATGTGCACGTCCCTGTTCTAGCTCCAAGGTGAATCTTCACTGCTCATGTTCTCCTCAGAAATAGTCACCTCACTCCCCTCAGGTTACTGTACACATGCACCAACTATCTGCTTCAGGTTTGGATGGAGCTTCATGGTTGTCTTTTGGAGAAATGAACAGTCAAGTTGTGTTTGAAATCTGATTTTTTTCAGGGGCAAAAGGAAGCCTCTGCATTCTTGTCAAATATGTAAACAGCATGTTTTTGCAGGTGCTAAAAAACAGACTCTGAGTGTGTGTGTGTGTGTGTGTGTGTGTGTGTGTGTGTGTGTGTGTGTGTGTATATGTGTGTGTATCCTGCAGTACTCTGTACTCCTGCAGTGGCCAAAAAGACTTTTAAGGATGTGGATTTTTGGGTCATCTTTGGCGCCCCCTAGAACTGCAGTACTCTGTACTCCTGCAGTGGCCAAAATGACTTTTAAGAATGTGGATTTTTGGGTCATATTTGGTGCCCCCTAGAACGTAAACCGTGGGGTGCAGCGTCATGATTTTTACAACTTTGAATGGGCATGGGGTGTAGATTGCCCTGAGCAAATTTGGTATCGGTGGGACGAAAGCCTTAGGAGGAGATAGCCACATTCCAATGTGTGCGAATCGGCAAAAAATGCGAAATAGCCCTTTAACCGTACATTATACAGATACGCGCTTTTTGACTTTTTCGTAGATCTAATTGAGATACACGTGATTGTCAATTTTTGTGTCAATATGACAAAGCGTTCAGGCATGACGCTCAACAATGTGTATTTTCATGTAAGGGGACAAGAAAAAATTGACTTTTTTCTCCTGCCATGGGGGGCGCTCTTTTGGGGAGCAAAAATTCCTTCACAAATGTGTTGATGGCTGGACATTGCATCATCCTAGAAAACTTGGAGGCCAGTGAGGACAAAAATAAAAAGTTATAAGACTTTTAAGAATGTGGATTTCTGGGTTATCTTTGGCGCCCCCTAGAACGTAAACCGTGGGGTGCAGCGTCATGATTTGTACAACTTTTAATGGCCATGGGGGGTAGATTGGCCTGCGCAAATGTGGTGCCCGTCGAACGAAAGCCTTCGGAGGAGTTAGCGAAATTCCAATGTGTGCAGATCTGCAAAAAATGCAAAATAACCCATTAACCGTACATTTGACAGATACGCCCGCACTGACTTTTTTGTAGATCTTATTGAGATACATGTGTGTGTCAATTTTTGTGTCAATATGACAAAGCGTACAGCCGTCATGTGAATTTTCACCTTAGGGGGCGCTATGGAGCCATTTTGCATTTTATTGTTTGGGCGACTTCAGAATATCGAATTTTTCACCAGGCCCGGTCGTCCTGCCAAATTTCCTGAGTTTTCGCCAGTGGGAAGTGGGCCATTTTCCAGTTTAAAGCGGAGGAAAAATAATAACGAAAGAAGGAAACATGCAGGAACAAGAGGGCTCTCGCAGCTGCTTAGCAGCTACGCTCGGGCCCTAAAGAAGAATCCATCAGGAATAATAGGGCTCTCGCAGCTGCTTAGCAGCTACGCTCGGGCCCTAAAGAAGAAAGAAGAATCCATCAGGAATAATAGGGCTCTCGCAGCTGCTTAGCAGCTACGCTCGGGCCCTAAAGAAGGAAACATGCAGGAACAAGAGGGCTCTCGCAGCTGCTTAGCAGCTACGCTCGGGCCCTAAAAACCTATACAGGAATAATAGGGCTCTACGCCCGGCTGCTCTGCAGCTGGCTCGGGCCCTAATAATAATAACAAAAGAAGAATCCATCAGGAACAAGAGGGCTCTCGCAGCTGCTTAGCAGCTACGCTCGGGCCCTAAAAACCTATACAGGAATAATAGGGCTCTACGCCCGGCTGCTCTGCAGCTGGCTCGGGCCCTAATAATAATAACAAAAGAAGAATCCATCAGGAACAAGAGGGCTCTCGCAGCTGCTTAGCAGCTACGCTCGGGCCCTAACTAGGGCCCCGTTGGGGCACTGGCGGGCCCGAGCCGTGTCGCACCCCCCCCCCCCCCCCCCCCAACGCGCTGCCTCCCCGTCCCATTCGCGTCCTCTGGCCATCGCCCTCTCTGGTAACGCCCATCACTGCAAAGACCCTTTTCCTTCATCGGCGTTTGCTGTTCTTCCTGCCAGTGCGTGTTGCTTTCACTTACACTTGCCACAGCCAGCCTCGTGAGTGCCTAGCCTATTGGATATCACTGTCACCTACACAGGACAGTCATACTTTGTTTTTTAATTTCACATTAATTTCCTTATTGTATAAACGACTGGAAAAAACTTGAGCCCCTGCCCCTGTATTATCATGTGCACGTCCCTGTTCTAGCTCCAAGGTGAATCTTCACTGCTCATGTTCTCCTCAGAAGCAGTCACCTCACTCCCCTCAGGTTACTGTACACATGCACCAACTGCCTGCTTCAGGTTTGGATGGAGCTTCATGGTTGTCTTTTGGAGAAATGAGCAGTCAAGTTGTGTTTGAAATTTGATTTTTTTCAGGGGCAAAAGGAAGCCTCTGCATTCTTGTCAAATATGTAAATAGCATGTATTTGCAGGTGCTAAAAAACAGACTCTGAGTGTGTGTGTGTGTGTGTGTGTGTGTGCGTGTGTGTGTGTGTCTGTGTGTGTGTGTGTGTGTGTGTATCCTGCAGTACTCTGAGAAGAATAATAAGCATATTTCTGAGGTGAATTTTGAAGATTGATCTGAGAGTTAGGTTTGATTCGATTCGATTGACGCTCCCCAGCGTTCAAGTCACATGACATATTTAACCGGATGTAGCTGCAAGACGGAGCCTCGTTAACTCTCCGTTTCAACTTATCTCAAAAGTGAGGACCTCAACCTATATACCAGTTTTTAAATTGTGTTGATAGGCCAAATAAAACCAGAGTTATGATAAATTATGTCCGCGATACTTTTTTTCTGCTTATTTTGATCACGTTTGGCGCTCGATCTCGCTTTTATGAGACAGGAAAACATAGCATGCACACATTAGCGACAGGTCTTACAGGCGGAAAAGGCTTGCCAAAAGAAAAAAAAAACACACCACAACATCTCTCCTATTGGTGGAAAACTTCACCACAACAACCAATCCAAAATTATATGGTGACTGATTGACAAGGGGCGGGCGCTTACGTTCTTCCTGCAACATGAGAAGGGAGGGAGGGACTCTCAGCAGGGATGCAGTCTGGGACACGTAGTTGCAAACCTAGCGACTTTGTTGTTAGATTCAATTACTTTTCAGACCCCCTAACGACTTTTTTTAGAAAGAAAGGGACTTTTATCGACTTCTTCTGGAGTTTAGAGACTCTGACATGAAGCAGGCTTTCCTTACTGAGGAGTTAGCAACGCTGCTAAGGGTGCAGAGCCACACATGCGCTCCGAGCTCTGCATGGGAGACTGAAGCTGACAGAGCTGCAGCAGTTAGCAGGTTTCACCCTCAGAGACCACCAGGGGTTCATGTTGAGGCATTTTCAGTTTTTGTTTTTTTTGCCATAGACACTGTCAGCACAATCTGCAGTTACACTAACAAAAATGCTGCAAAAAACAAAGAATTATGGAAAAATTACACATGGACTGACATAGAGGAGGATCTACACAAGTTTTTTACATCATGTTTTACATCATGCATCATTTACATCATGTTTTTTTGTAGTGGCATAAATAAAAAGTGACATTTGTGAGACTATACAGTGTTTTGTAAATAATTTTACAAAGAACGCCTGGGCCATTGCCTGCATTTTGATGTAAATAGAGGTAAATTACTATGTTCTTTGTTAAAAATTTGCATATGTTTTGAAGTTTACAATTTTTATTTGAAGTTTAAGTTTTAAAAACAGTTCATCACACATATTTGTGGTTTAATTTCACATTAATTTCCATATTGTATAAATGACTGGAAAAAACTTGAGCCCCTGCCCCTGTATAATCATGTGCACGTCCCTGTTCTAGCTCCAAGGTGAATCGTCACTGCTCATGTTCTCCTCAGAAATAGTCACCTCACTCCCCTCAGGTTACTGTACACATGCACCAACTATCTGCTTCAGGTTTGGATGGAGCTTCATGGTTGTCTTTTGGAGAAATGAACAGTCAAGTTGTGTTTGAAATCTGATTTTTTTCAGGGGCAAAAGGAAGCCTCTGCATTGTTGTCAAATATGTAAATAGCATGTTTTTGCAGGTGCTAAAAAACAGACTCTGAGTGTGTGTGTGTGTGTGTGTGTGTGTGTGTGTGTGTGTGTGTGTGTATGTGTGTGTATCCTGCAGTACTCTGTACTCCTGCAGTGGCCAAAAAGACTTTTAAGAATGTGGATTTTTGGGTCATCTTTGGCGCCCCCTAGAACTGCAGTACTCTGTACTCCTGCAGTGGCCAAAATGACTTTTAAGAATGTGGATTTTTGGGTCATCTTTGGCGCCCCCTAGAACGTAAACCGTGGGGTGCAGCGTCATGATTTTTACAACTTTGAATGGCCATGGGGTGTAGATTGCCCTGAGCAAATTTGGTATTGGTGGGACGAAAGCCTTAGGAGGGGATAGCCACATTCCAATGTGTGCGAATCGGCAAAAAATGCGAAATAGCCCTTTAACCGTACATTATACAGATACGCGCTTTTTGACTTTTTCGTAGATCTAATTGAGATACACATGATTGTCAATTTTTGTGTCAATATGACAAAGCGTTCAGGCGTGACACTCAACAATGTGTATTTTCATGTAAGGGGACAAGAAAAAATTGACTTTTTTCTCCTGCCATGGGGGGGCGCTCTTTTGGGGAGTAAAAATTCCTTCACAAATGTGTTGATGGCTGGACATTGCATCATCCTAGAAAACTTGGAGGCCAGTGAGGACAAAAATAAAAAGTTATAAGACTTTTAAAAATGTGGATTTTGGGTTATCTTTGGCGCCCCCTAGAACCTAAACCGTGGGGTGCAGCGTCATGATTTGTACAACTTTTAATGGCCATGGGGGGTAGATTGGCCTGCGCAAATGTGGTGCCGGTCGAACGAAAGCCTTCGGAGGAGTTAGCGAAATTCCAATGTGTGCAGATCTGCAAAAAATGCAAAATAACCCATTAACCGTACATTTGACAGATACGCCCGCACTGACTTTTTTGTAGATCTTATTGAGATACATGTGTGTGTCAATTTTTGTGTCAATATGACAAAGCGTACAGCCGTCATGTGAATTTTCACCTTAGGGGGCGCTATGGAGCCATTTTGCATTTTATTGTTTGGGCGACTTCAGAATATCGAATTTTTCACCAGGCCCGGTCGTCCTGCCAAATTTCCTGAGTTTTCGCCAGTGGGAAGTGGGCCATTTTCCAGTTTAAAGCGGAGGAAAAATAATAACGAACTAGGGCCCCGTTGGGGCACTGGCGGGCCCGAGCCGTGTCGCACCCCCCCCAACGCGCTGCCTCCCCGTCCCATTCGTGTCCTCTGGCCATCGCCCTCTCTGGTAACGCCCATCACTGCAAAGACCCTTTTCCTTCATCGGCGTTTGCTGTTCTTCCTGCCAGTGCGTGTTGCTTTCACTTACACTTGCCACAGCCAGCCTCGTGAGTGCCTAGCCTATTGGATATCACTGTCACCTACACAGGACAGTCATTACCTTTCTATTAATACTTTGTTTTTAATTTCACATTAATTTCCATATTGTATAAACAACTTGAAAAAACTTGAGCCCCTGCCCCTGTATTATCATGTGCACGTCCCTGTTCTAGCTCCAAGGTGAATCTTCACTGCTCATGTTCTCCTCAGAAGCAGTCACCTCACTCCCCTCAGGTTACTGTACACATGCACCAACTGCCTGCTTCAGGTTTGGATGGAGCTTCATGGTTGTCTTTTGGAGAAATGAGCAGTCAAGTTGTGTTTGAAATTTGATTTTTTTCAGGGGCAAAAGGAAGCCTCTGCATTCTTGTCAAATATGTAAATAGCATGTTTTTGCAGGTGCTAAAAAACAGACTCTGAGTGTGTGTGTGTGTGTGTGTGTGTGTGTGTGTGTGAGTGTGTGTGTGTGTCTGTGTGTGTGTGTGTGTGTATCCTGCAGTACTCTGAGAAGAATAATAAGCATATTTCTGAGGTGAATTTTGAAGATTCATCTGAGAGTTAGGTTTGATTCGATTCGATTGACGCTCCCCAGCGTTCAAGCCACATGACATATTTAACCGGATGTAGCTGCAATACGGAGCCTCGTTAACTCTCCGTTTCAACTTATCTCAAAAGTGAGGACCTCAACCTATATACCAGTTTTTAAATTGTGTTGATAGGCCAAATAAAACCAGAGTTATGATAAATTATGTCCGCGATACTTTTTTTCTGCTTATTTTGATCACGTTCGGCGCTCGATCGCGCTGTATGAGACAGGAAAACATAGCATGCACACATTAGCGACAGGTCTTACAGGCGGAAAAGGCTTGCCAAAAGAAAAAAAAAACACACCACAACATCTCTCCTATTGGTGGAAAACTTCACCACAACAACCAATCCAAAATTATATGGTGACTGATTGACAAGGGGCGGGCGCTTACGTTCTTCCTGCAACATGAGAAGGGAGGGAGGGACTCTCAGCAGGGATGCAGTCTGGGACACGTAGTTGCAAACCTAGCGACTTTGTTGTTAGATTCAATTACTTTTCAGACCCCCTAACGACTTTTTTTTTGAAAGAAAGGGACTTTTATCGACTTCTTCTGGAGTTTAGAGACTCTGACATGAAGCAGGCTTTCCTTACTGAGGAGTTAGCAACGCTGCTAAGGGTGCAGAGCCACACATGCGCTCCGAGCTCTGCATGGGAGACTGAAGCTGACAGAGCTGCAGCAGTTAGCAGGTTTCACCCTCAGAGACCACCAGGGGTTCATGTTGAGGCATTTTCAGTTTTTGTTTTTTTTGCCATAGACTGTCAGCACAATCTGCAGTTACACTAACAAAAATGCTGCAAAAAACAAAGAATTATGGAAAAATTACACATGGACTGACATAGAGGAGGATCTACACAAGTTTTTTACATCATGTTTTACATCATGCATCATTTACATCATGTTTTTTTGTAGTGGCATAAATAAAAAGTGACATTTGTGAGCCTATACAGTTTTTTGTAAATAATTTTACAAAGAACGCCTGGGCCATTGCCTGCATTTTGATGTAAATAGAGGTAAATTATTATGTTCTTTGTTAAAAATTTGCATATGTTTTGAAGTTTACAATTTTTATTTGAAGTTTAAGTTTTAAAAACAGTTCATCACACATATTTGTGGTTTAATTTCACATTAATTTCCATATTGTATAAATGACTGGAAAAAACTTGAGCCCCTGCCCCTGTATAATCATGTGCACGTCCCTGTTCTAGCTCCAAGGTGAATCTTCACTGCTCATGTTCTCCTCAGAAGCAGTCACCTCACTCCCCTCAGGTTACTGTACACATGCACCAACTATCTGCTTCAGGTTTGGATGGAGCTTCATGGTTGTCTTTTGGAGAAATGAACAGTCAAGTTGTGTTTGAAATCTGATTTTTTTCAGGGGCAAAAGGAAGCCTCTGCATTCTTGTCAAATATGTAAACAGCATGTTTTTGCAGGTGCTAAAAAACAGACTCTGAGTGTGTGTGTGTGTGTGTGTGTGTGTGTGTGTGTGTATATATGTGTGTGTATCCTGCAGTACTCTGTACTCCTGCAGTGGCCAAAAAGACTTTTAAGAATGTGGATTTTTGGGTCATCTTTGGCGCCCCCTAGAACTGCAGTACTCTGTACTCCTGCAGTGGCCAAAATGACTTTTAAGAATGTGGATTTTTGGGTCATCTTTGGCGCCCCCTAGAACGTAAACCGTGGGGTGCAGCGTCATGATTTTTACAACTTTGAATGGGCATGGGGTGTAGATTGCCCTGAGCAAATTTGGTATCAGTGGGACGAAAGTCTTAGGAGGAGATAGCCACATTCCAATGTGTGCGAATCGGCAAAAAATGCGAAATAGCCCTTTAACCTTACATTATACAGATACGCGCTTTTTGACTTTTTTGTAGATCTAATTGAGATACACATGATTGTCAATTTTTGTGTCAATATGACAAAGCGTTCAGGCGTGACACTCAACAATGTGTATTTTCATGTAAGGGGACAAGAAAAAAAGGACTTTTTTCTCCTGCCATGGGGGGCGCTCTTTTGGGGAGTAAAAATTCCTTCACAAATGTGTTGATGGCTGGACATTGCATCATCCTAGAAAACTTGGAGGCCAGTGAGGACAAAAATAAAAAGTTATAAGACTTTTAAATATGTGGATTTTTGGGTTATCTTTGGCGCCCCCTAGAACCTAAACCGTGGGGTGCAGCGTCATGATTTGAATAACTTTTAATGGCCATGGGGTGTAGATTGGCCTGAGCAAATGTGGTGCCGGTGGAACAAAAGCCTTCGGAGGAGTTAGCGAAATTCCAATGTGTACGGATCGCCAAAAAATGCGAAATAGCCCTTTAACCGTACATTTGACAGATACGCCCGCACTGACTTTTTTGTAGATCTTATTGAGATACATATGTGTGTCAAATTTTGTGTCATTTTGACAAAGCGTACAGGCGTGACAGTCAATAGTGTGAATTTCCACCTTAGGGGGCGCTATGGAGCCATTTTGCATTTTATTGTTTGGGCGACTTCAGAATATCAAATTTTTCACCAGGCCCGGTCGTCCTGCCAAATTTCATGAGTTTTCGCCAGTGGGAAGTGGGCCATTTTCCAGTTCAAAGGGGAGGAAAAATAATAATAATAATAATAATAACAAAAGAAGGAAACATGCAGGAACAAGAGGGCTCTCGCAGCTGCTTAGCAGCTACGCTCGGGCCCTAAAGAAGGAAACATGCAGGAACAAGAGGGCTCTCGCAGCTGCTTAGCAGCTACGCTCGGGCCCTAAAGAAGGAAACTACAGGAACAAGAGGGCTCTCGCAGCTGCTTAGCAGCTACGCTCGGGCCCTAAAAACCACTTGGGGAATAATAGGGCCTACGCCCGGCTGCTCTGCAGCTGGCTCGGGCCCTAAAAAGAAGAATCCATCAGGAACAAGAGGGCTCTCGCAGCTGCTTAGCAGCTACGCTCGGGCCCTAAAGAAAGAAAGAAGAAAGAAAAACCGATACAGGAACAATAGGGCTCTCGCAGCTGCTTAGCAGCTACGCTCGGGCCCTAATTAATCACACATGGAGGAGAGGATTCCCTGTACATGTGTTTTCTGTAACTTTCCCTTTAGATCGATGATTCATACAGATGAAAACACAGATGTTTGTGTGCATCACATGAAGAAATGATGGTTTCCATTCAGCTGATCACAGTTATCTTTGCTAATATGCTCTGCAGTATGCATCTGAACTCACACAAGTTATGTTTGAGCTTGAATGATTATGTGCTTAATGTCATCCCCTGAACTAAATAAACAATGAGGCCTTTGATTTGATAAATCATGCAGTTTAATATCTTGTTAATGAAAACTGATCTCTGTTGTAAATTTCCAGCTCTTTCAGTACATAGATGCTTCAGAGATCTTTTTGCTGTAAAGGGTGTGGCCCACACCTGCAGAGCATACCTGCATAGCAGGATGCAACAGAAACCAGTCTGGACATGAAGTGGAATAAATAGGAGCACAAAGGTAGAGAGACATTGTATAGACATACCCGCTGCTACAATCAGTCATGGCTATCCGCCCTTCCTCTCCAACAGAAGGTAGAAAAGAAATATTGTTTTTTTCATGCCACAGGACATTATGAACATACTGTTCCTGTTTTTTTCCACAAGCTGACATTATTCATGTCACCAAGGCACTTAGTTTGCACGCTTGAATTGACTTCTTGCATTCTGAGGACTTAACATGAAAATTGGATGGCGTATGTGACACAGTTAAGGATCTGCAAGATTAACTACAAGTGCTTTCAGCTTTAAAAAAAATGTTACACAAAGACGACCTGAAAATAGATACATGAACAATGACAAGACAAAAATAAACATTATCAACTTTATTCCCAAACCAAACTAATGAAGTGCAAGTCGCACACTGCCACCCTGTGGTTTGTATTAGTAACTGTTCAGAGTTATGCTGCATGCATAAAGAGCAGCAAGCTTACTGTTACTATAATTTTTCATCCTTACTATTACATGTTAACATTATGGAGTGCTTGCAGTAGTTGTCAGGCAAAGCGATCGACTGCACATCATGCCAAGCTCTTAAAAAAAAAAACACTTTATCCACAGCAAACCTGGACAAAATGGGATGGGATGGAGAAGATCAATATCTGTTGTTGCACTAAGCGAAAGTCCACTCCTGGAGCTTTTCAGTTCCAGTGAAATGTCACAATGATTGCACAGTTTTTGTCAATAGAGCGGGGAACATTTTCAGAAAATACAACAGAGCTCAGCAGTTAATGGTTACCTCCTGCTGCTCTTATATGTTGACTGAAAGAGAAACACAAGCAGCAGGAACAAGAGGGGCTTAATAACACTTAACACTTAATATCTTAACAACAGACACACAAACATCTGCGAGTTTCTGTAAAGGATGGAGTGCAAGTCGTCTCTGATTCTGCTTTGTCTATCTGTCATTTTCACTGAGGTGATTTCAACTCAAGACAATGGTAAGTGCTGTTTTCATGAGCCATTATTTTGATTATGCATTGACTATTAAAGTTTGGCTTTCACATAGGGTGATGCAATTATTTGCTATTTATGTCAACATCATAGTAATACTGATTTGCAGCTGGAAAGAACTGTACAGGGAAATAAACTGTAGTGAGGACTGTTTTGTTACGACTGGATAATCTACTGAATTTGTTTCGGACTCAAGATTCGATTCGCATCAACTTTTGAATCTGTTTGTCCATACAGTATTTTTTTTAGGCCTGAGCTTTCTGACAACATTGAGCCTAAAAAGACTCCCAGCAAAGGCCAGAACTTTTGGAAATTGTAAAATGGTCCTTGAGACAGCCAGACCAGCCCTATCTAGAACTTATGTAAAAAAAAACCAGCCACCAAATATTTCAGGGGAAAAAAAGCATTTTAGGGTCAAAATATAGGACTTTTACTTTGAAAATCTCCATAATTTTACAGTAAAAATGCTTGATATTTGGTCTGAATGTAGTCAAAGTGGTCCTGAATACACACAGACCAGCCAATGCCAGAACTTGTGGAAAATAAGGAAACTACAGCTACCCAAATTTACAGAAAAAAAACAAACCTATTTCAGTATCAAAAGTAAAAATACTTGATATTTGGTCTGTGTGTAGTCAGGGCGGTCTTGAAGACACTTGGAACAGCCATCGCCAGAAGTTAAATGCTGTGAAGTCCAGTGTCACAGTAGTTCTTACAGGTATTATTTGTGATATCTCAGGGGCCTTTGATTACAATATTTAACAGCAAAATAATATAGTTAAATACTGTGAAATCCTGGTAATTTTTAAGTGTGTAGACTTTTAAGAATATGGTTTGGCTTTATGAGCAAATTCTTTTAAAATGTTTGTTTACGTGAATGTTTTCTGTGTTTTTTGCTGTCTGTCTATTCATCAAAGGCTTACAAATTAATTGATTCATAACCCCCATTGAGTTTAGATTCAGTTTTATCTTTTCACATTTCATCTTCTTTTCTACAGCCAAGATGTGTCCAATCCCTCAACCTCTGCAGCCCTTGGCAAGGGGAATGACTGAAGCTCCATTTAAGACTCTGCTCAACTTCTCATGTGATGATGGGTAAAAGTCACCGATATTTCCAAGTCAAACATAACAAGGCATAATTACAAAAAGAATGATTGTTAGAATGATTTTAGGTTTTGCTCGGCAGGTACATCATGATTGGAGCCAATTCAAGCAGCTGTCTTCAAGATGGGACCTGGAGCAATCCCCCGCCTCTCTGTAAAGGTAATGAAGGTGGAGTTTTAGTTTAATTAATTCGTTTTTTTAACTAGTGTAGCTCAAGTGTTGTCTTTTCCCTTCTTCCAGCTGTGAATTGTCCTCTGCCCCTGCCCCCAAGAGATGGAAGAATTGTCCATGACAATACAGTGTCTGGAACCACCACCATGTATGGACAGGGCTGGACCTACGAGTGTAACCCACCTAAAGCCCCGAGCCACGAGAGAGGATCCTGTAGGGCTGATGGAAGTGTGACTGAGCCACCAGTATGCAGAGGTAAGCTAAAAACATCAGTGTCCTCCCTTCAATATATCCTGTGATGTCTAACTTGCCAACGCTTTGAGCTGTCCCTACATAATATTACCTACTGACAGTTTCTAACGCGTTTATTTCTATCCCAGAGGTGAGCTGCTCCGCCCCCACAGGGATACCGAATGGTTTCATCACCTTTGCTGTCATCAGGCCTCACGGCTACAAGGAAAAGGTTAAATACGCCTGCAATGAGCACTATGTCCTGGATGGTAATCCTGATATCCAGTGCCAAAACACCGGAAACTGGTCTGCCAAGCCAGTTTGCAGGGGTGAGTCATGGGGAATTTGATTATTTTTCTACTATTGTTACTAGATTTGGTAAAAAAGCAGTCCAATTTTAGAAAATAAAGATCCCAAGTGAGTGTATTTGCGGTATCTCTCAAACACAGATGTCAAAAGCTGTTTTTTCCCCCCACCTAGCTCCTTGCACTGTTGGTATCAAAAGAGGTCGCATCTTCTACAATTCCAGGAAGCTCTGGATTGCAGACCTGAAACCCAACCGAGTCCTCCATGAAGAACATGTGGCTTTCTATTGTTTAAACAAAACTGAAAGGTGTGGCTATCCTGTGAACAGCACCTGTATCGATGGGACCCTTGCCCTCCCAGAGTGCTTTGAGGGTGAGTTATCAACAGTCCGATGGATCTGTCTGTTAAAAACGTGGTTTCAAAGGCTCAGCTCTCCTTTGTCCTATCCTTCATTCCATGATGTACCGAATGATTTTAGTGGGTTACAGGTCTCGGCTGCAGACAAGCCAGTTAACTGTAAGCACCCAGACCCTAAGACTAACGGAGATGCTGTTGTGATATGTGCAAGATGGGGTTTGAATCGTCTTGCTGAAACGTGCAAGGTCCTCTTTGGAGTAGACATTGTCTGGGTGGTGGCATAATGTTTCAAAACCCATATAGTATATCACTTGGCCCTGCGAGATGTTTGAGCCATCCATTCTTATACCATCAAAGATGCCAAGAATGACACATTTTTGTTCCATATTCACATTGTCTCCCAGCTTTCTTGGAATTAGGGTTGAACTTTTGTGCAAAGCATGAAGAAGTTAAGTCTGGATAGGGGAAAACTGTATTGTCAAAATCTAATTTGGCACAAGTTTAAGACAAGACATGATTGTGAATGAGCAAAAGTAATACTTTGACCTTTGACATTACAGTACTTTCCCTTTAAATCTCCTCTGTAAAAACTATCAGATGACCATCAAATGCCTTTGAAAAACCCAAAGAGCCTTTAATGGATTTCCAATAATTACACAAATGACTTTGTCTTTTATCGTTTTTTTACAGAACCAGGCAAGGTGGAGTACAACTTAAAGGCCAAAAGCCTTCCATCAGAAATACAAGCGTGTGCCACCTCACCACCTGCGAGCCCCGCAAGCCCCACAAGGCCTGCAAGCCCTGCATAACAACAGAAAATAACCTGACACAGCATGTAAACGAAGAGTATCTCAGTGGATTAAACACCATGAGTTAAAGCCACTGTTATTGATGTTTACATGTTTTACTTTGTCTGTCATTTCAGTAATAAAGTTATTGTTTTGATCGACACACAGAAAAAAAACAAGATCACAAGATACACACAGAGTCTGCTGGAAATCAATGTTGTACTTCTTTTTCTGAGTTTGACTTATGCTAGCAGAGTTAGCACCGCCTCTCGACTTTAGGTTAACATCCACATATATGTGCCGGTCATCCACCACTAAGGTTGAGTGGTTACCTGCCAGTTTATCCAACTTAATCTGTAGTTTTTAGTTGAATTTGATGCCAAAACGTGCACTTTAAGTCTGTATGTTTACCTCCAATTCGTATTATGTAGCTTTTGTAGCATTATAGTATTGTGGCATTCATTTCCGATGTCTTCCAGTACTGATAGTGTGTTTATTATAGTGCATCATTAGTATGCACACATCTCTAGTTACCAAAACGAGTGAATTTTAATGTGATAACAACTCCATCACAACCATAACAGCTCTTCTGCTGTGAAGCCCAGTAAGTATCAAAAACCATGACAAACTCAATCTGAATATAATCTAATATTTATGCAATGATATTTTTTTTACTGCCCATAAATCAGACTAAAATTAATACGGATACCTCTCTGGGAACTTAGCTGTAACGTCTGAAAATAAGAGCTGGACGTCTCGTCACTGTTAACTTCACTTAACTTTAGCATATGAAACATGACATTTACAGTGCATTGCAAAACTCAAACTGTCTCTCTCATAAATCTTTGTTTCATTCTCGGGTATACTCATAGACTGTTAATAGTCAGTTACAGTCTGTAAGTATACTGTCTGACCTTTTTACGACACTTCTTTAGGGTACTTAAAGCTGCAGCCAAAGTCGCACACTGCCACCCTGTGGTTTGTTTTAGTAACTGTTCAGAATTATGCAGCATGCATAAAGAGCAACAAGCTTACTGTTACAATAATTTTTCATCCTTACTATTACATGTTAACAATATGAAGTGCTGTATCAATGAACTTAAGGTTCATTAGCCTCTTTATGACTCTTAAAAGCAAACCAGACCATAATCAATAAGATTGACTGTTTCAATACAGTTATTATTATATCTGAAACCTCTACTGTGGTTGTCAGGCAAAGCAATCGACTGCAAGTCATGCCAAGCTCTTTAAAAAAAAAGCACTTTATCAACAGCAAACCTGGACAAAATGGGATGGGATGGAGAAGATCAATATCTGTTGTTGCACTAAGTGAAAGTCCACTTCTGGAGCTTTTCATTTCCAGTAAAATGTCACAACGATTGCGCTGTTTTTGTCAATAGAGGGGGGAACATTTTCAGAAAATACAGCAGGGCTCAGCAGTAAATGGTTACCTCCCGCTGCTTTTATTTGTTGACTGAAAGAGAAACACAAGCAGCAGGAACAAGAGGGGCTACACTCTTAATATCTAAACAACAGACACACAAACATCTGCAGGTTTCTGTAAAGGATGGAGTGCAAGTCGTCTCTGATTCTGCTTTGTCTATCTGTAATTTTCACTGAGGTGATTTCAACTCAAGACAATGGTAAGTGCTGACCATTAAGGTTTAGCTCTAGTATCGGGTAATGCCATAATTTGCTGTAAACCACTGGCTCTTAAAGCGTTTGTCTGAGGAGCAGGTGTCATTTTTAATTTGGAGGAAACGTCTTTTTAAATATTACATTTGGAAAGATCAGACTTTTTATAACATGAAGGTGAGATTGAAGTTATCCTGACTGTTATATTTTATTTGTAAGTTCTATAATATTTGATGCTTCCTTATCAAACATGAACAGTCTATAGTTACGTCTACATCATAGTATTAGTGATTTGCTGCTGGAAAGAACTGTTCAGGGAAAATAGTTTTAGTGAGAACTGTTTTTATTTGTTTTGGACTGAAGGTTCGATACACATCAACTGTTGAATCTGTTATTTGTCCATGCAGTGTGTTCTAGACCCCAGCTGTCTGACAACATTCAGCTTGAAGGGCTCCAGAGGTACTTTCGCCCCGGTGCAGAATTAGCCCTGTCCTGTAAACAGGGATTCACCCCCATTTCAGGCCCTCTGAGGATCGTCTGTGCTGCCAGTGGACAATGGACCAGCACCAAATTAAAGTGCATACGTAGGTCACTTTTATCCTAGTGAGAACTTGTGACAGATCAATTAGTGCTGCATATTAAAGTTTTTTTTTAACCCTACGTTTCTGGTAGGGTAACCATATTGACAGACATTGGTAATATATTTTTCTGTTGTCTATGAAGAAAGATAATGTTTTGATATGGTATATTAAAAAGCAATTCCCGTTTGAAGAGGAATGTTTATCCAGCATCTGTCTTTTCAACCAATACTACAGTACACTACATAAGCTATTTGTATTGCAAATATCATTCAGTTTAATCCGGCAATAGTCGCCTACAGCTGAAAGAACAATAGCATGGCTCTCCACTTCATGAGTACATTGTTATCAAAGAAAAACTGATGTCTGAATTTCTTTCTTTACAGCAAAACGGTGTCCTTATCCTGATGACTTAACTAACGGAGAGATGTACTATGAGGATGTTGTGTACCAAAGCACAATCAACTATACTTGTAATGAAGGGTAAAACATCTTTCTGAATTCTAGTATGTGGTATGGACTGTTTGGCCTCCCGTTGTCACTTCTCTGTCCTACAGGTCTATCCAACAGAGGATATACTTGTTTATATAGTGCAAACTGTACAGATTTGTCAGTGCCAGTTACAATCAAAACAAACAGAGCTAACTGCTGAAATCACATTATTGTAGACAGCTTAAACATCAACATGTGAGCTGAATTTTGACTTTCTTTTTTTATCATATCAGTGTATTAAATGTGTGTGATCATGACCTGACTGATAGATTCTGCTCAGGTACACGTTAAATGGAGAAAGATCTGCTGTGTGTCTTGCCAATGGAACATGGAGCACACCAGTGCCAGAGTGCACAGGTATGTTATCGATAGCCGACAATAAAAAGGAAAGTTGGTTGAGATTTTTACATTTTAAATGTTTCAGTATTTTAAAACACATTGAATACATTAAACGGAAATTTTCAAAATCACTTGCAATTTTTTGGGAAACATAAAAAGCTGTTTATTTTTGCAACATAGTGCTAACATTTTAGATACAAAACACCTTGTTAGCTGCGATTGTACCTGTTGATAAAGTTAGATTGGTTGTAGTCATATCACTACTGATGGATGCTGGGATGTCAGTACTCCACCTGCTTTTGCCTTTCACAAGGACTGTTTCCTGCATGCATCAAAGCCTGCTGATGATAGTGTATGCATTCATGGATATGGAGCGACACCTAAACTGTAATTCTCTTCCTCCTCTCGTAGTTGTTACCTGTGGTCTGGCTCCGATCCCACTGAATGGATTGATAATTTATGACAGGAGGATTAGAGGGAACAGCACTGAGTTTGGTGTGCAAGGGACATACAAGTGCCGGCCTCCATTTGTCCTTATTGGTGAGGCAAGAGCCGAGTGCACTGTGAGTGGCAACTGGACCAAAACACCTAAATGTCAAGGTATGAAAGTTGGTAAACCAGGAATTTCAATACCGTTATTGGAAATGGGTATAGACAGAAAACTTTGAGTCTGGGTTTATATGTCTTTACAACTCCAATATATAGTGTGAATGTAAGTGTCTCTCTTTCAGTTGTGACCTGCCCGCCTCCCGAAAACATAGACAGAGGCTATATGTCGGTCGATGAAGAGAGAGAGTATGACTACATGGAAACCGTCAAATATGGCTGTCATGGGGACTATGTTCTTGAGGGAAGCTCAGAGATTGTTTGTCAGCAAAATGGGAACTGGTCTGACAAACCATCATGCAAGGGTAAGATGACCAACAATGTGACTGTCATCTTTGAATAAAGAGTCTACAGAGGTGAAAGAACTAAACCCCCCTTTTTAAGGGTTTTGCTTTTCGAGGATGGTCTTAAAATCCCAGTTTGGGTCTTGTTTAATCTGTCATATTATTAAAAAAAATAGATCTGTAATCCTACAAATCTTCTGATCTGTTAATTAACTATGATGAGTATTACTCCCCAAACACAAAATCATGTTACCAGTCAAACGAAATACTGTGAATACCCATTTTTAATGTTATGCCCTTCCTGCATGATTCTACTTCTTTTGACTATCAGCTCCTTGCAGTGTTGACATACGGGGTGCAAGGATCATCTACAGAGGACGGAAAATGTGGATCAGAGACCTGAATCCTAAGAAAGTCTTGCACAATGAAATAATTTCCGTCTTCTGCAAAGACAAGACCAGAAAGTGTGGTTATGCAGTGCCAACCCAGTGCATCGATGGACAACTCAGAATCCCAGACTGCTTTGAAGGTAGTAGAAATCTAAATTACAAAGTACATAAAATTTTTACACAAGTTCCAGTTAGGCCTACTTGGCAACTGAATAATTTGCTCCTGCTGTGATATCAGTTGAAATTTAATTTTTAACAATCCAAAGACTGGCTTTGGGATATGACATGAACAATAAAACACCCTGCTGTGAAGTATGTGTGTTCATACTAAAGTTAGTGCAAAACTGCAAACCTTTTCTTCATGTGTATGCTTTTATTTTTATCCTAGAGTCCAGCGCCTTTGGCCACATCCTGCACTCAAGTTCACTTCCATCAGAAATCCAACAGTGTTGAAACAGCAGAAGACCTCTTCTCTGGTGGTTTGTCAAGATACGGCGATATGAAAAATAACATTGTGTTCTGCTCCAAAAAAAATAAAGTATATATGATCTCACTCAAGCTGTCTTTTTCTTCTAATGCAATATGAAAATTCAACTTTTCAAGCACGTTGAAAAACGCTGCAATTTTAAGTTTTTCAGAGTCAAAATTAGGTTCACTCTAAGGGTTGGCTGCACTTGACATGTAATGTGAATCCTATTTTTCTGAATGTCTTCTTTTGTACCATGTATGAGAGCTAAGTCAACAGCCTATGTGCCAAACTTGAGAAGCAATCAGCGTTGGTTGAACACTGCAACAGGGGGTGGCTCAACTTACTTCACTCTCCTCTACTTGTAAACTTTATTGGAAATGGGAGAAACCTAAATTTCTTTGAGAAAATGAATAAAGGATTAAATTGTGTGAGGCATTTTTCTCATTGTAAACACACAGACCGCTATAACTTCTGACAGCATTTATGTTCTGAGAAAATTGGGAAATTTTCAGATTTTATGGTGAAAAGGTGTACGGTGACCCAAGCCAAACAGTGGAAGGCGCTGTTGTTGTGGCAGCTGACGAACACACGTGTCTTCTCGCGAGAGCCAGCGAGCTCTGCTCTCTTCTCGTCCAGCATGGCCGCGCTGTATGAGGGATACACGTTGTGCGGGCTTGTTCCAGCTCAAAATCAGTTATATTCAGGAATTCAGGGGGTCGAAGAGGAGAGAGACAGCGACCATGTCGTCGTCACCGACTCAACCCGATCTGTTACGTTGTATAAGGTAACATTAAACGCTTGTTTGGAGGAGGATCCGCTAACCTGGGCTCTATGACCTGCTTGACTCGTGTTGGCATCCGTGTAGCATCAGTGACATAAACCACGAGAAAAGACAAGATTAGAGTAACATCATAACTAGCTTTGGAATTGTGTTCCATAATTTTCACTGCTAAAAATGTTATGAAAGTGTGGCACAGGTCGAAATAGTCTTGTTGGTCAAAACAAGCAAATGTTAGCTTACACTCGCTGTATTCATAACACACGCGCATGTTGCTTTTTATTACGTGCATGAACATTTAAGTTGATTAGATTTTGCCTTAAAATACAGAAGAAACAGAACATCTTTTTAGTTTTGGCTTATTTCTTTAGCAAAGAACTTAAACACAACTCACCATCTCTTCCAGCAGCCACTTGTTTGTACGGACGAGTTCATCGACTTCAGCGGTGCGACGCAGCTCAAGGAAGAACATTTATGATCATTACTTCATGGAAATGCAATCAGACCGAGACGCTAAGGCAGAAGAACTACCGCATCTGCAGTGCAAAATGATTAATATGATTATAACTTAAAGGAAATGATAAAGTAATGATTATAAATGTTCTTCCTTGAGCTGCGTCACCCCACTGCAGTCGATGGACTTGCCTGGAGGTCTCTGTACAAACAAGCGGCTGCTGGAAGAGAGTGGGTGAGTTGTGTTTGGTCTCTTTGCAAGACGCTGAGATTGGATTGAGGCCTGGTTTGGATTTTGGGGTGCTGGAATCGGGGTCTCAGGATTGTTTTAGTAGTTTTTTTTTACTCTTTTCATTGCATTAATTTTAGTCTTTCCACTGTGAATGCATTGCA
>OY660866.1:24972775-24975275 GCA_962446985.1 Xyrichtys novacula | reverse complement strand
CGCACTGAGTGAACCCTCCTGTCAGTCATTCAGTCTCACGGTGTGTGTGTGTGTGTGTGTGTGTGTGTGTGTGTGGGTGGGGGTGGGGGGTGGGCGGGGGGGAGCTGGCGCACACATGCACACAGACACACAGACACACACAGACTTGCTGACACAGTGCGGAGCAAACGCAATGAATGATGAAAGGACAGCTTTGGTCTCTCATCCCAACGCAACAGCCCCAGTGTGGGAACATTTCGGTTTCAAATAAAATGAAAGAGGTGAGCCTACGAACATGGATGATATGTAGCATTTGTTCGAAAGTTTTGGTGACAAAGAAAGGGAATACGACGAACATGCATGCGCACCTCAAGCACAATCATCCGCGCGATGATTGTGCTTGAGGTGCGCATGCATGTTCTTTGTTGACCTGTTGAGGAATAGCACCCAAAGCTAATTATTTAGTGCAATTTTGTTTACAGACTCGACACTAGTGCTGGACGATAATTCGATAACAATATATATCGATCGATAGACGCGTTGTGCGATAGAAAAAAAACGGGTCGATAAAAATTAAATCTAATATTTTGGTTTTTTCAAATCGGACAAAAATCAAACAGCGGTCGTCTGCAAAATTTGCAGGCAATATGTAAAAACCAAGTCTGGTAACACGACCAACTTGTTTTATCATCTCAACCGGTCGCACCCGCAGGAGTACGAGTTGTGTAGGCCGCGCCGCGGCTCCACATCGTCGGAGGAATCCGCTGCCAGCACCAGCACCAGCATAAAACAAGTTAAGCAAACCAAACTGGACTTCATTTCTAGTCACAAATACGATAAAGCCTCCAAGCGGCATAAGGACATCACACATGCCATAACGTGCTTCATAGCGAGGGACATGCTGCCAATAAGCACAGTTGAAAAGCCTGCCTTCAAACAGCTTCCAGCCACACTTGACCCTCGCTATGAAGTTCCTGGCCGCAAGTATTTTTCGAACACAGCGCTTCCTAATCTGTACAACGAGTGCAGGGAATCGGTGCAGAATGAGCTGTTATCGGTTTCTTTCTTTGCCACAACGTCGGACCTCTGGTCGAGTCGCACGTCCGAGCCCTACCTCAGCCTCTCCGTTCACTACATAGACGGAGAATGGAACCTGAAAAGCAAATGTCTGGAAACGGCTTACTTTCCAGACGACCACACAGCAGAGATAATTGCAAGAGGCTTGGCTGAATTACTGGAGTCATGGGGTCTGGATAAAGCCAAACTCGTGTGCATCACAACTGATAGCGGTGCTAACAGCGTCAAAGCCACAGCTCTCAATCACTGGACTCGACTCCAGTGTTTTGGGCACCGTCTACACTCTGCCATCGGTGAGTAGCTTGTTACTTTACTGAATTAGAATCAGTTTTATTGGCCAGGATTTGGCACACAGTCTAAACCAAATGTCTGAGCAATTATATAAATAAGTATACATATAAGTACATATATATATAAACTTTTAAATGAAATTTAAAAAATGTATCAAGATAAGCCTGCAATTTAAATTAATAGCAATTAAAATAACATGATTTCATCAATAATATGACGGTTCACATGAATTACTGCAAGCTTCTATTTTTACATGATTTTTAAAATCTCTATTTCAGGTGCAGCATCCAAGGACAAGCGAGTGGAAAGGGCTGTTGCTCTGTGCAAAAAAGTTGTTGCAGCCTTTACTTATTCATGGAAAAAGAAGAGAGATCTAGCTGAGGCTCAGATACAGTGCGGGGTCCCCCCACACAAGCTATGCACAGAGTTGGCGACCAGATGGGGCTCTCGACAAAAAATGGTTGCAAGAGTGCTGGAGCAACAGAAGCCCATCTCCCAAGTCCTTGCTGCAGACAAACACACCCGGCATATGGTACCACACTGGCAGGACATAGAAGTCTGGGAGTCTATGAATGAGGCACTAGGTCCTCTGGTGGACTTTACAGACAGCCTCTCTGGGGAGTCATATGTGAAGCCTGTACTCCATCTGTTCCGCTCGCAACACCTACATGTGAGTGAAGGAGACACACCTCTCACAAAAGAGATGAAGACCAAAATTTTGGAATACCTTGATGAGAAATATGCAGATCCTGACACTGATGACTTACTCGACATGGCTACCTTAGTTGACCCCAGATTCAAGATGGAGTACATCAAGCAAGACAAGGTAGAAGCTATCAAAACAAGGGCAGTGGCTGAAACCTTGGATGCTGGCCAGTTCCGTACAGGGGCTTCAGAAGTAGCAGGTGGGTTAATAAGGATAAATGAGACTGCATTGCTTCTTGTTAAAATAATGGAAGCTAATTGTATAATTTCCATAAGATTTTTACCTTGAAAATATTTTAGTACAGTTAAAATTATCTGTGTTTAAGCATATCAAACTATATAACTACCACTTCTAAATAACATAACATATAGCATGATTTTGTTTCAGACATTTCAAACTTTTTTGAACTTATTTGTGCTCTCCTCTGTCTCTGTACGTCTGTCTCTC
>OY660866.1:24932775-24967775 GCA_962446985.1 Xyrichtys novacula | reverse complement strand
CTACCAGGTGAACTCGAAATCAACACACCTCAGCTAGCAGGCTAACAGCAGTTAGCATCTTGAGGCCAACGAAGAGCCGGAAAAGCATCAATGTACTGCCGAACATTCATCGTCAAAGTTGGACAATAGAGTTCAAACAGGGCAGCAGACAACTTCTCCTCTCGCAGCCTCTCTCAGCCAATGTTGCTACGCAGGTGCCGCCACCGTGGAAAACGGCAGCTCTTCTTCTCTGCGGTTCACCGGCAGCTCACAGCTGTGATGAAGCTCCACTGTCACCTACTGGAGACTGTCGGAATGACATAGAGATAAGGGTCTCCTGTCAGCAGGTTTGCAAAGACAAAAACATGACGATCCTGGACACAACAATATTATTTTGATAATATAGCACCTTATGGAATACAGAATACAGATTTGCTGGATCCTCTCCAGTGTTCTGTGGGCCTAAATAAATTGATTTCAACAAAAATATTTAGAAAAGTAAAGAAGAGTTAACAATCATGGAAGATTATAATGAAGCCTAATTTGGTCAAGGAATCTCATATAATTCTCAGTCTTAAATTATAGACAAATTAAGCTCTCCGAGGGACAAAAAAGAGGGCTTTCCAGTCAGGGAACAAGGAGGAGAAGAAGATGGGTTAGAAGATCCTGCGAAGAAAGATCCGCGCAGGGAAAAACTGCAACAAGAGGAAGATGGAGGATCAGCTGCAGCACAGAAATATCAGTGGAGTTTGGAGGGGCCTAAAAACCAACCCTGGTCACAAGTCCTCAACAGCTGCGCTAATAAGAGACCAGGAGTGGGTGGAAACCTGAACACCTTCTTTTAGAGCAGTGGTTCTTAACTCTGTTTGAGGTATCGAACCCACCAGTTTCATATGCACATTCACCGAACCCTTCTTTAGTGATAAATCAAATGTGATTTTTTTCCAAATTCAAGACATAGGTATATGTTTTTTTACTGGTACACAAAATGAACCGTGCATGAACATCACCTTGATCAAAGAACAAAACCAACACAGTGCATGAACTCACAACAAATTACATACCTGCAAATCAGTGTGACTTCTGCTGTTGTTTTTGAGAGACCAGTTCAGATATGGGTGGCTTCACCTTGGCAAGTGCTACTCTCATGTCATTTTCACAGCAAAGTCTGTTCCTTTTCTTTGTTTTTAAGTCCAGCATCCTCGAAAAGGATTGTTCGCAGAGATATGTTGTAACAAATAGTATAAAAAATTCAAGGGCTTTCTTAGCAATAATTGGGTACTTTTCCAACTGAAAAATCGTTTATATCAGCAGAGGACGTCTGATATTTACAATTTCTGCCGACTTTGCAGAGTCCACTGCAGAATTAACAGCGTTCTGAATGAACGGGGCTTTGAAAAGTCCAGCAGCATGTGTTAGATGTCACCACTACACATGGACCAATCAGGGGCTGCCTTTCCCTGTTGTCCGGGTAACAGTGGAAACTTGGTCTCTGATTGGCCTGGTTATTTTCTGATCGGTAATACATGCTCTCTATGGGCCGAAGTCCAGACTGTGGTGGGAAGGAACATCAAGTGATTCACGCAACAGGATGGCCCAGCCAGGCTACCGTGGCGGAGGCTCAGCCGAACCCCTGAGACCGACTCACCGAACCCCTAGGGTTCGATAGAACTCCGGTTAAGAACCACTGTTTAAGAGGTTTGACCAGCCATCTACCCCTCCCCCCACCCTGCCCATCCTGCTGCAACCACTGCAGTTAACACCTCCTGCTGACTGCATGACCCCCGCTCTAACGACTCTCCCTGTTGTACACTCACCCCCCCGTACACCCTCTGCTCCCCCTCTTGAGTGGACTACACCCCTCAGTAAAGTCACCCTGTGCCAGCCTGTCCTTCATCATGCCCCAGGTACAAAGGGAACTGAAAAGGCTAAAGGTCAGAAAGTCTCCACGTCCAGAGGGCATCAGCTCCAGGCTCCTCAGATCCTGCGCAGACCAGCTGTGTGGGATTACACAGCACCTCTACACCATAACACTGCAGCTGGGGAGGGTACCACAGCTGTGGAAGACCTCCTGCGTGGTACCAGTGCCAAAGATCGCGGGGGAGAAGGGCCTTGGTCAGGGAGGTGACCAAGAACCCGATGGGCACTCTGGCAGAGCTCCAGCGTTCCTCTGAGGAGATGGGAGAACCCTACAGAAGGACCACCATCTCTGCAGCACTCCACCAGTCAGGCATTTATGGTAGAGTGGCCAGACAGAAGCCACTCCTCAGTAAAAAGCACATGACAGCCCGCTTGGACTTTGCTAGAAGGCACCTGAAGGACTCACAGACCAGGAGAAACAAAATTCTCTGGTCTGATGAAATGAAGATCGAACTCTTTGGCCTGAATACCAAGCGTCATGTCTGGAGGAAACCAGGCACCGCTCACCACCTCGCTAATACCATCCCTACAGTGAAGCATGGTGGTGGCAGCATCATGCTGTGGGGATGTTTTTCAGCGGCAGGAACTGGGAGACTTGTCAGGATCGATGGATAAATGAATGGAGCTAAGTACATTGAAATCCTTGATGAAAACCTGCTCCAGAGCGCTCCAGACCTTCGACTGGGGCGACGCTTCATCTTCCAGCATGACAATGACCCTAAGCACACAGCCAAGAAGACAAAGGAGTGGCTTCAGGACAAGTCTTTGAATGTCCTTGAGTGGCCCAGCCAGAGCCCAGACTTGAGCCCGATTGAACATCTTTGGATAGACCTGAAAGTAACTGTGAACCAACGCTGCCCATCCAACCTTACTGAGCTTGAGAGGATGTGCAAGAAAGAATGGGAAAAAACTCCCCAAATCCAGGTGTGCCAGGCTTGTTGCATCATACACAAAAAGACTGGAGGCTGTAATCACTGCCAAAGGTGCTTCGACCAAGTATTGAGTAAAGGGTGTGAATACTTATGTATATGCAACATTTGAGTGTTCTTATTTTTGATAAATTTGCAAAATGTTCTAAAAAAAGTCTTTTGCTTTGTCATTATGGGGTATTTTGTGTAGAATTTTTGAAGGAAAAGAGGAATTAAACCATTTTGGAATAAGGCTGTAACATTGTGTACAAAAACCTGAAGTTACTCCCAACTGTTTGGCCTGTAATGGCCTTGCTTCCAAACTTATGGCCTGTAGTGTGTATATATATATATATATATATATATATAAATACTCACATACATACATATATACATACATACATACATACATACATGTAAAGAAAGAAACAGCCCATTTATCAGAAAGAGTCCTTTAAAAATTCATATTTAATAGAGAGTTATAACTACAGCAGAATTCTGTCTTTCATTTATGCCAAAAATAAAAGTACCAAATTAAAATTTGAATTAAGTTGTGCATTTAAGAGAAACACGTTGTACATCTATAACAACACTTCAATGACCCAGAGATACACAAACAAACTGAGCAGCTGAAGGAGTCCACATACCTGTGTCCTGCAGGTTACACTCCTGGTTTTCTCAGTGCAGTTTGGTGAGTTAGTAGAGTGATGTATCACCTGACTATGGTTTCAAAAAAATCATCTTGTTTTGTCACAGAAATCTCTTAATCTGTGGGGATCTTTTCTGTAATGCTGTCAGATTCTTTGAATAACAACTGGAGTCTGTCAGAGACAAAAAAAAGAACTTTTAGAGGACACACTTAATGCAACCACTGTGTACCTAATCAACATGTCTTAAGTGTTTTTTTTTAAGTCACAATATTTTTGTTTAATTTAAATCAAATACACATTAGTGGTATTTAGTGTTGTATTGTGTCGTGTTCTCATTCAGTAAATGCTGTAGTTTAATTCACTGGTTCTTGAGTGTCATCAGTATTTTGTGTTAATGAGCAACTGAGTGGTTCTTCTTCTTGCTTACACACAATCATACTCTCATTCTCTACCTGTATACAGCGGTGTTTCTTCAAGGACTGTGATCTGGTAAACAGTCTCTTACAATGAGAGCACCAGTACGGTTTCTCTCCTGAATGCACACGCAGGTGTCGGCTGTAACTATATGAACTGTTGAAACATTTCCCACACTGCCCACAGCTGTACGGCTTTTCCCCTGTGTGGATACGTAGGTGTCGCGCATAGTTACTCAGCCGACCAAACCCTTTCCCACATTCCTCACACTTGTACGGTTTCTCTCCAGTGTGCGTGTTCACATGCTGTTTGTATGTTTTAGAAATGGAAAAGCTTTTGTCACAGACCTCACATTGAAATGGTTTCTCTCCCGTGTGGATGCGCATGTGTGATTTGTAGTTCCCTAACTGAGAGAAACTCCTCCCACACTGAGAGCAGCAGTAGGGTTTCTCTCCTGTGTGGACCCTCATATGTATCCTGTATCCACTCAGGTCACTAAAGCTCTTTTGACACTGCTCACACTCATATGGTTTCTCTCCCGTGTGATTGCGTAGATGCAAAGTGAAATGACCAGACTGAGTGAAACTTTTCCCACAAAAGTCGCACTGGTACAGTTTCTCTCCACTGTGGCTCAGCTGGTGTCGCTTATATGAGCTCAGAAAACTGAAACTCTTGGGGCACTGATCACAGCAGTATGGTTTCTCCCCGGTGTGAACTCGCATGTGGATCTTAAAAATGCTGAGGTAAGTGAAACTCTTTTCACACTGGTCACACTGGTAAACTCGACTGTGTTCACGCAGGTGCTGTTTGAATGAGCTGTGGCTGCTGAAGCTCTGCTCACACCGGTTGCAACAGTAAAGTGTTTCTGCAGAGTGCTTGAGCAGGTGGAGCTGGTACGCCTCTAGCTGACTGAAGCTGCTGTCACACTGTTCACAGTGGTGCGGTTTCTCTGCAGGGTGGCTGAGTTCATGCTGTCTGAGGCTGCAGACCCGGCTGAAAGACTTCCCACACTGCTGACACTGATGAAGTCTGCCACCGTCTGCTTCCCCCTGTTTCACCTGAGAAACAAACACAGGAATGACAGATATCCAGACCTCGGTCCTGTGTCAGGCTGCTGCCTGCTCATGCTAACTCTTCTACTAGCCAAGAACAGAAGCATTTGAAATAACACTACAGTCCTGGAAAATCCAGCATGTGTTGGTCTGTAGATCCAAACTGTGAGCATATCATTTAGTCCTATGTATATATACCTATATCTATATCTATACATATAAACATATGTATATATATGCATATATATACACTGTGTACACAATTATTAGGCAAGTTGTATTTTTGAGGATAAATTTTATTTTTGAACAACTACAGTGCTCTTGGTCAATCCAAAATGTTAATAAACCTCAAACCTGAATATTTAAGGGAGTAAAAGTGAGATTTTGACTTCCTTAGGAGAATATCTATGTGTGCACAATTATTGGGGGCAGCTATTAGTGTGCAGAATTATTATGCAAATAAATCAAAAATGAAAAATTTTCCATCTCACTCATTTATTATCATTTGTTAAAGTGAGAATGATAAACAAACAACTCAATTTACAAATAAAAATTGTTGAAATTAAAAAAAAAAATCACACACACACACACATATATATATATATACACACACATATACATATACATACATATATACATATACATATACACACACACACACACACATAATATATATATATATGCAGCAAATGTCTGTCTCAAAATAACTAATAAACAAACCTGTCATTAAGCACAAGCTAAATTTCATTAAAGATTAAGACGTAAATAAAATTAAATAAAAGAAAATTGTTATTCCCTTAGTGAATAAGCCTATTTGATAACTTCGCCGGCAAACACTGCCACAGAGCAGGAGCGCCGTTTTAACATTGAGCACACACACGCCACTGTGGAGCGCTGCGTTAGACTCCTAAAAGGCAGGTGTCCCTGTCTTGGCCCAGCAGCGGGACATGTTGTATACTCCTGAAAGGGTGTGGGACACCATTTGGGTCAGTACAGTTTTGCACAATGTTACACTGGCAAATGGAGTGCTGTTAGCTGTGCCGGTGCAACGTAAGAACCCAATCCCCGAAGAACAATAACAAGGACAGACTCCACAAAAGTGCTGTACAGAGGAGACAGGACCTTATCGGTGGATTCTGACATGTAAAGTCTAAGTTTAGAAAGTGCTCTTCTTATTTAATCAGTGATAAAAATCCATAAAAATGTGTCTCGGGGGCAGCAACACAACTTTGGTGACGTTAAAATCATTTTTGTTCAGCCTCTGTCAGACTCTCCGGTCTGCTCTACATTACAAATGAAAACTAATTCAAACAAATTAAAACTTTCAATAATAGGAGCAACTTCCCCTTTGTCATGGCAATAAAAACATATGAGGCATGTATGAGATATTAATTTATCATCATGAACAACTTATTGACTAATGATTTATTCAAACTTCAGCTACTATCCGCTATTCCGTGGCAGCGCTGTTCACCACCACCATAATCCTGCTCCGGACAGGAGTTTTCTGGACTGCTTTTATACCAGTTTTGATGTTTCCAAAGAGAAAATCCTTGTTACTTTCCACAACAGATGTGAGGATATTCACTTCCAGCTCGGAAAGTTTTGAATCTTTTTAATATTTCTACTTTTTCATGTTTAACCTTTGTGGGCGAGGCTTCTGATCCACGAATATTTAAGGGTGTGACATGTTAATGACAATCGATTTCAGCCACAGCATGTAGCAAGACCCGATCATACGTACGCTGGGATTGGTCAGATACGAACCCTTTCATAAATCTCACGTGTGTCCTATCGTACAATGAATCCTATGCTCAGATCTGCGCTTAGATCTATGCAAGATTGATAAATGAGGGCCTATGTGTGCCAACAGGTGCGCTGTGTGTGACTAATAAACTTTTATCACCAAAATCTACAAAGTCTTTACTCACATATGCTCTCACCTCCTCTGAGGAACTCATCTCAGAAGCTCCCTGTGGTGAGTTACCATCCTCCTGTGGACCTGCTTCAGCTCTGAAATAACCAAACAAAAAAAAGGCAGCAATTACTGACTTTGTTCTGTGCTTTTACAAGATTATAAACCTCTCAGTCTAAAACAACACCACCTACACTCCAAAGCATGTCCAAAACAGCCAGGTATCTTTAGGTTATCCGCTGACAGCGGAGATGCATGAAACCTGATAAATTAACCCAGAGCTGCTATAAGCATGTTCACGCAGACAGGGCAGATTTAGAAATCTCTGATTTATCACAGATTACATTAGACATTAGAGAATTTCAAATTCACACACATGATTCAGACTAAATTCAGCTGTTTACAAAGAAAGGACAGGTTAAAAAAAAAAAAAAAAGAAAAAATCAAGACTTTGGACATCACTTCACCTTCACTGCTGTGCAAAATATCTGACCAGAATCTGTGACACATTGGGTCTGTGACACAACAATGTAGTACATAAATTGAAGATTGGCTGATGAGTTTTTTCATCATCCCACCAGCTTGGTATGTGGTTTAACAAGTTTATTTGGACCTTACACTCTAGTCAGGCAAGTCATGCCCGTATCAACCCTGTCAGTTACATGTTTTTGCAATCACATGACTCCTGAAGCAGCTGTTTTTGGTGCTTTTATGGTAATTGGTGGAGTTCAAATGGATTAACATCAAAGCCGTTTTTGTGAAAATCTGTTATTGTTCACGATTCGGGAAAAAAATGGGAGCAAACAAGTAAAACTTGATTCCTGAGTACAGACAGGTTTCAGTCAGTAATTGCGCTTAATCCAGAATAAAATAAAAGGAAATAAAGGTCAATATAAGCAAAGTGTTTGTAATTTTTAACATGATTAACTCATTTAAATACCTTCGTTCATTTCACCAACACGTAATCATTACTGAGCAGGTGCTGAAGCTCCACTACTTTAGTTCCTAATGATTAAAAATGTTATTTACAACATTCTGCCTTAAAAACACAAACAGACAAAAAAACGAGTTAATATTTAACCCCGAAACTGAAAACCCACCAAGACTCAGGACTGAGCCTTTAGCTGGGCGTTTACTGTTAAAAAAATAAACTCTTTTCCAACATTACTATCATCAGGTAAAGTCTTACCTGTCCATTCGTTTTTTCGCCTGCTTTCTCAGTTCGACCTCTCCTAACCTGGTCTACCAGGTGAACTCAAAATCAACACACCTCAGCTAGCAGGCTAACAGCAGTTAGCATCTTGAGGCCAACGAAGAGCCGGAAAAGCATCAATGTACTGCCGAAAGCTTTATTTACATTCATCGTCAAAAGCTGGACAACAGAGTTCAAACAGGGCAGCAGACAACTTCTCCCTTTCGCTGCCTCCCTCAGCCAATGTTGCTACGCAGGTGCCGCCACCGTGGAAAACGGCAGCTCTTCTTCTCTGCGGTTCACCGGCAGCTCACAGCTGTGATGAAGCTCCACTGTCACCCACTGGAGACTGTCGGAATGACATAGAGATAAGTTTTTCCTGTCAGCAGGTTCAGTTTGAAGACAGATTTAAATTGAAAGGTAAAAGGTAATTTGCAAAGACAAAAACATGACGATCCTGGACAACAATATTATTTTGATAATATAGCACCTTATGAATACAGATTTGCTGGATCCTCTCCAGTGTTCTGTGGGCCTAAATAAATTGATTTCAACAAAAATATTTAGAAAAGTAAAGAAGAGTTAACAATCATGGAAGATTATAATGAGGCCTAATTTGGTCAAGGAATCTCATATAATTCTCAGTCTTAAATTATAGACAAATTAAGCTCTCTGAGGGACAAAAAAGAGGGCTTTCCAGTCAGGGAACAAGGAGGAGAAGAAGATGGGTTAGAAGATCCTGAGAAGAAAGATCCGCGCAGGGAAAAACTGCAACAAGAGGAAGATGGAGGATCAGCTGCAGCACAGAAATATCAGTGGAGTTTGAAGGGGCCTAAAAACCAACCCTGGTCACAAGTCCTCAACAGCTGCGCTAATAAGAGACCACGAGTGGGTGGAAACCTGAACACCTTCTTTTAGAGGTTTGACCAGCCATCCACCCCTCCCCCAGCCCAGCCCATCCTGCTGCAACCACTGCCGTTAACACCTCCTGCTGACTGCATGACCCCCGCTCTAACGACTCTCCCTGTTGTACACTCACACCTCCCTGTACACCCTCTGCTCCCCCTCTTGAGTGGACTACACCCCTCAGTAAAGTCACCCTGTGCCAGCCTGTCCTTCTCCATGCCCCAGGTACAAAGGGAACTGAAAAGGCTAAAGGTCAGAAAGTCTCCAGGTCCAGAGGGCATCAGCTCCAGGCTCCTCAGATCCTGCGCAGACCAGCTGTGTGGGATTACACAGCACCTCTACACCATAACACTGCAGCTGGGGAGGGTACCACAGCTGTGGAAGACCTCCTGCGTGGTACCAGTGCCAAAGATCGCGGGGGAGAAGGGCCTTGGTCAGGGAGGTGACCAAGAACCCGATGGGCACTCTGGCAGTGCCAAAGATCTCTCAACCCAAGGACCTCAACCACTACAGGCTGTTGGAACTGACATTGCACCTGGTGAAGACCCTGGAGATATTGGTCTTGTGTCATCTGTGCCCCCTGGTGAGCTCATCAATGGACCCAAGGCAGCTCATGACTATGTGTCTTACAATTTTGTCTGCAGGCTAAGCTATCATCGCTCATCGACAATGTTTCCCACCCCCTGTAGAGCAGCTCCTTCGGTGACGGGCTTCTTCCTCTGCACTGTGTGACAGAGAGAAACCACAAGTCCTTTCTTCCTGCTGCTTCCTGACTGTTTGACCAGGTCTTCTCCCTGTAATATTTTATTGGGCACAACTTATATACAATAACTTGCTACCCCAATGTGCAATATTGACAAACTAGATATTAATTACAGTTGCAAATGTCTACTTTTTTCTCAGGTGTAATAACTCAAATAATGTGCAATTCTTCTCTGTTGAATTAATAGAACTGTTTTAGTTTTGTTGTTGTTGCGGTTTTTTACTTTTTTTTCTCTTTTTGTATATAACAATTTCTGTTTAGGTCTAAGATAACTTTATATAATTACCTGTGCACTTTGTGCATGATGAGTTTACTTGTTCTTCTTTGTTTGCTGTGCTGATCCTTTGCTGCTGTTATTACAATACATTTCCACACCCTGGGATAAACCTAGGTTTATCTTATCTTATCTTATCATAAAACTTATTGTAAGACATTTAACCAATATATTCACGACTGTTATGGCAGCAGTGCATGAGTGATGGACTGAAATTGAATTGAACTTCCTTAAGGAGATAATTCACTCGTTTGTTAGACCCTGAATGTGAGCTGGGGGTATTCCATGAAGCTGGCTTAGCTCAAAGCTTGGCTTATTTCAGTTAGCTTGGCTAATTTTAGTGAGAGTTCAGTTCCACAAATGAGGCTTAGGTCTAGCGTGGCTTGGTAACCATGGTAACTCAGCCAGCGCAACAGGCCTGGTCCCAGGCAGGCTTACGGTCAAGCTGACCTTAGCTACTTCTCAGAGAAGTTCCGACGGGCTTCCAGAAGACGCTTTGTGAGCCGCATGTCACACAGTAATTTCATCTTTATCTGTCATAGACGATGCTCTTGTTCGGAAAAATAAATTGGGAGCTTTTTAAAACAACATAGGAATACGTGAATCCGGACATGCCCAATACTACGCCAACCTCAAAGAGAAAGAGAAATATTCAGTAGCTGAGTGGGTAAAGAGAAGTGCTGGTAAAATGTGTTTTTCACTGCTCTGTGGGTTCGATCCCGTCAGCGGTAATTATTTGGAAATATCTGATTTTCTTTCTTTTATTTCTTTCTGTGACTCTCAATGTACTGTCAACACATAACAGAATAAAGGCACGAATGATCTCATCCAAAACACTGAAGGCGACAACAGCAACAATTTGCCATTAAAAAAACCTTCCTTTCACCAGTGGTCCATTCTGATTATGATGATGATAATGTAAAGGTGATGGCAAACGACGACATGACTACTCTGTGTACAAGCTCATTTGTGTCTTCTCCCTTATTTAAATGAAGGGCGCTGTGCCACCATCATCCCTAATTAAAAAGAAAGACATCTCCAGGTACATGTTTTTCTTCACTTTTTGTCTAAGTTTGCCTACTTTGGTTTTAGGTCTCACCTGTAGCTGCTATACTAATCCATTATGGATGTCTATTTGTCAAATCAAGAACATGAATTATGCCTAAAGTACAGAAGCGGTTCTAGGCACAGGCGAACCGGGCAGCCGCCCGGGGCGGCATTTGTGTCATGAGTCATGGGGGGCGGCACGAGCACTTCCAAAAAATAAAGAAAAAAATAATAATAATAATAAATGTGCACCGCAAAGCAGTTTTGTATTAACTCTTGTCAAATTGGCGCCCCCGCTGTTGTATGGCCCAGCCAGGCTAGCTGTAGGCACCCCTGCTTGCTGCGAAGGTGCTGCACAGAGGCTGACAGACTGTATGAGTGAGCTGCACAGACACGAGATGAAAAGTTTTTAAAAAAAAGTGTTTACAGTACATACGCAGAAGTGAGGAATAAAATTAGACAGCCAAGCAGGCTGACTGCATCGAGACATGCGTCAGTTGTAAAATATTTGTCGGCTATAACTTAAGAAATTTAAACGGTCCACGATACTTAACCACGCCATCTCCCTGGCTTTCACAAGGGCAACAGTGTTGCCCTTCTTCTGAATTTTTCCCTTGTATTCTCCATTCAACTCCATGAGGAGTGTTTGCTCCCCCGCTGAGAAAAACTCCGCTCTGCCCTTTTTTTCCCCATGATCTCGTCAGTTCGACAACCGATACGTCGAGGCTTTTTATGCACCGCGGAAGCGCGCAGAGCCGCGGCTTGGATCATCCTGGCTAGAATAAGCGTCTCTGAAAAACAGCTGAGCCTCGTTAGTGGAACGAGTCGCAGCTACGATTAAAGTGGCCACTTATTCAAGCCACGCTTACCGGCGATAGCCCGGCCTTCTTTAGCCAGCTTTGTGGAATACACCCCTGGCCTAGGGGAACGAGGGCCGCACACAATGGAGTGCCCCACTCTTCCCACTCCCAAGAAAACCAGCCAAAGACCACAGAGTGGCAGTTTTAATAACTTAAGAGGTGAGCAGTGCCAAAACAATGAACAAAACAGCTAAACCAAGGTCCCTAGCTTCCCTGTAATAAAATAAATCTAAAACATAAGGCAGCAGATAACCTAACTCATAACCAAAAACAGGAGAAAACTGGACTGCAGCCTAATTATGTCAAGTGGTTCCGCCTGTGCCTGAGTGGTCAGTGTGGAGCTCCTGAGGGTGTTTTAAAAGGTGAAGCCAACCATTTTGCCTGATGTGTGTGGAGCTGGTAACAGCCTGTTGTGAGGCTGGAGTTTACTTTCTGGGTTAGACATTTTGTTCAGTTGTTTTTGTTGATTTAATGCACTTTTTTGTGATCAATAAAATTACCATTAGAGTGAGACCAGACTGCTGACCTGGGGCCTATTCTACAAAGCAAGTTCGACCTAGCGAGGTAGTCTTGGAGCTACCTCGCTCAACTTAGCGTGGTAGCCAGCAGTCTCGCTAAACGGTCTTACAATGCTGGTTATCAACCTCGTAAGTGGATCCAGCTTTGCTATGAGCGCATGCACGCATGTAAGGCAGAGCCCACCGCATCTGACCAATCGCAAACATGGACCAGTCTGGAGCGTCAGAGCAGGCCGCAGAGCGGACTTTACAAACGAGGAGCAGGAGACGATCATAAGAAAGTATGAAGAATTCAAATCTATCATAAACCTTAAAAGCAACACCACCGCCGCTGCAAAACCACGGAAGGAATGCTGGCAGAAAATTGCAGACAGTCTCAATGCATAAATATAGTGCGCAAAAAATCTTTGATGCCATTATCCCCCTGAAATAGCACTGTTCAACATGTGCTTTTAACATGCACCAGACAGGTCCAATTCATTTCCAAGATGAATTTATTCATTTGTTCATTCCTATCATGTTTACATTTTTTGTGTGATATGTCGGCCATATGAGCCTTTCATAAAGGTGGTCATCCAGAAAAGTAAGTGAGTCCCTGCGGTCCCTGAAAACTCTCGCGTGCCGGAGTGCTCCTCGGACAATGCGAGCACCGAGGTCTATAGGATCCTCCAAGAACGGATTAGCCATTTTTCGAGAAAGCTCATTGGTCAGTGGGCGGGGTTTTTATACTCAGTGAGTTCAATCTGGAACCTAACCTGCCCCGGAGCAGGTTAGCCATTCAGCGTATGTTGCAATGGAGACTCACCTCGCTAAGAAGTGAACCCACATCTTAGAACAGGAAACCCTGAACTTACCCTCGAAGTTACCTCGCTAAGCAGTAATCCTGCTTCGTAGAACAGGCCTCTGGCTGTTGTTTTTACACTCTTGTGCTCCATCTCGTGGCTAAGAAGGACACAAAGATCCCTTTTTGAGTAGTTTTACCAGAGGTAATTTTGCTGGCCAATTTGTAAAATGCTAGACTGCCACAGTCACTGACCTAGAGCAAATACATTACACTGAATGCTGGCAAGTTGGAAATGGCAAGAGCAAGAGGTGAAGGTTGGCATCAGGTGGTGGGTAAAACTCCTCAACCAAGCCAATCAGCCTGCAGCAACCCGGTCACATGAACAATAAGCAGCACACACACACACACACACACACACGCACACACTGAGGCACGCACACACACACACTGATTGCCACTGCAGAGGAGGGAAGGAGAGAGAGAGCTGCCAATTTAGAAATCAAACAACCAAAACATAAATGACCACACTCATATTAAGTGTTGGCTAAGGGGGACTTCATGTGGAAAGAATGAAAGGCTTGTCTCAACTGAAAAGTAAGAAGAGGATGTTTCTCAGTACAAAAGTAACTGAATTCCCCTCTGTGGTCAGGTGTGGGCAGTTAAAAAGGTCGATTTCACAGCACTCTGCCATCATGAGTGAAAACATGTGAAAATGTTTGAAAGAATCGAACCCCCCACCCACCCACACCCCAGTGTAACTTCACAGGAAACTCACAAAAACATTGATTGGGAAGTAAAACACAGACACACCATATTAGCTGGGTTTACTGTGCATAACACACACACACACTAGGACACACACTATCACACATGGTGTAGGCCAAACAGGATGTGGTTTCTCTGTGTGCCTCTTAGTCACACAGGAAAACATCTTTCAGTTGATGTTCATGTTTCCAGGTAGAGCTGCAGAGAGACACTAAAAACAAAGAAGTGGGAGCTTCAGTTAAGCTAAAAAATATGACATGTAACACGCTTATAGTTTCAGGAATGCAAAATGCACAGTCAGTATCATGTATTCATTTTCTGGTCAGAAAGAAGCTTTTTTCATGTCTGCTTTAGAAGGAAAGATGGTTGTAAACTGTGAAACTTGTCTCATCTGTCATGTATGAGCTCCAAATTCAAATAATGATCACCCTTCTTCTCTGTTAAGCTCTTTGTGTACTCTGTGTGTGTATAGAATTGTCAGGATTAAAGAGAACAGTGCAGTTCTGAGCAGCAGAGTGAAGAGGCTGACAGTTAGCAGTAATGACAGTCACAATAAAAGAAAAAACTAGAAAAATCTGCCAAAAGGTGGTCGGTGATGTATCTCACAACAAGTCTCATGTTGTAGTTGTTCTGAACATATGGCTGCGGTGTAATCTTCAAGATCTCTGTGCCAGACAGTAATTGAAGGAAATTCATGTTAGGCATACTTTATTGTTGTATTAAACAACAATTTTCTTTATAAAATAACTAGTTTTAAAATATTTAGCTTTATCCTACAAAATTCCAGTCTAAAGATATAAAGTGCTCCTGTGCCAGTAATGTTACATAATGGTGTTTTTAAAAAGATAAAACTTGATTTTTGAAATTTATAGACTTTAATCCTGTTAATCTACAATATTTTCCTTCAGTATCTCCTCACAAAAAATGAACTTATTACATGAAATCATTTTCCTTTTTCATCCCTTGTAGTCTGAGGTGAATGGAGCGCAAATGTTTTCAGACATATTTCATCATATATCAGACATATTACCATCATCATATAATAATGCATATAATAATGACATAATTTGATAAAGAAAACAATAACATTATTTACCTGCTGTCATACTTTGACCAGAGACCATAAGAAAAGAAATACAAAAAAGGGCTGAATTATGGTGTTAAATTATGAGTATTAGGTTAAGAGTAGAAGAGCTGACCGCCATATTTTCAAGTGAACTTTTTTTTTTTAAAGACAAGGTGCTCTGATTGCTGTGTAAGCAGATGTGAGAAATGCTGCTTTAAAGCTATGATGAGGATGTGAGAGACTGGAATAAGACTTAAAGGGAAGAGAAAGATGGATGAGGGCAGTAAAAGTGAGAACAGTGGGAGGTTTCAGTGCCGTCATTTTTCCAGAAAAGTTCCCACAACCTTCACCCGAACCATAGTATATATTTTTTTAAATCAGATATAGACATTTTGAAGAGCAGTACACTGAGTGTCCACTAGAGGCCGTGTCCTGCAGGGAGTCAGTCCCATAGACTGTATATACTACGGTCAACTTGGTTCCACCTTCCGCCAGTATACAGATTTGAAGCCGAAAAGCTCTCGGTAATTCCCGCTTTTTCTCCACTTCCTGAAACTAACATTGCGCAGTAGTGTTGTACGCACTCCACCACTTGCGCAGTAACATTGTACGCATTTGGCAGGTGAGTCACCGAGAATCGCTGTGATGACGCTCTGCTCAAACAGCGTATTCCTCTGGGTGAGCTACACCAATAGGCTGTATCCAGTGTCAATCATAAAAATCATGAATCCCCTAATAACTTTTAAAAATGGAGCTGTACAGAAAAAAAGGACTTGAGCACAAAACAATCTCACAGTAACTACATGTCAACATCGCAAGCACGGGGAAAAAAATTATGTTCTGTGTAATTAATTTCTAAAGTTTGTCCAAAGCCCCCTTAAGGATGGCTGGAGGAGGCGGGATTAATGATCTATACTGCAGCCAGTCACCAGAGTGTGCTGTTCTCAGGATGGCTTCACTCAGCCAGGAGGCAGACGGTGTCCATTCTATATACAGTCTGTGGTTAGTCCCCATCGAGCCCAATGCTGAAATGCCCAACTCTACAGCAGAAATGAACATGTTTACAGAAACAATACAGTTAAGGTATCTGTAGCTTATTTCTCAATGCACTACATTTTTACTTAACTCATTTGTTTGGATTCTTGTTTCCCAGCTAATTGAAAGACTTATGACCATATATTTTATAACAACTACACTTCAAGCAAGACATCAAAAATAAAAATATTCAAAAGACCCTTTCTGCCATCAAAAGATCAAAAATTGAGAAAAAAATTACATACATTGTTGGAAACCCTGCCCCTCTGCTCCTCCTGAGTGGAGCAGCAGCCACACCTGTGCTGGCTGGAGAGCTGGACAGGTGTGATGATTGGTGCTCTACTAGATTGAGCAGAGCACTGAGCTCTGTTTCACTAACAGACTATGGACAATGATGACCTGTTTGCTGCTGAAGAGTGTCAGAATGTGAGTTTTGTTCAATTTGAGACCTTTTTTGCATCTTTGTTGACTTCGGATTAATTTAACCTTAAATTCAATAATGAAATATTTTAAACTGTTTGAAGGATGTTTTATTTGCCATGAATGCACATTTTGTTATTATTTCTTGGTTTTTACTCCAGAAACACCACTTTGCAGCATACCATACCAATCTGTCAAATAAACCCTTTAAACTGGATCCTGCTGTCTTCTGCGAGCTCATTTGTCACCTCACCTCATGCTCAATTTTGATCTCAGCCCTTAAACTAATCCAACATACATTGTTAAGAGAAAAAGAAGCAAGACAGTCAATGCTCTAAAAATTAGTTATAGTGATAGATTTGAAGTTTGTTGCAACAAATATGTATTTATTTTTCGAGAAAAAACACAAATGTAACGTGTTTGAAAAAGTAATTATTCAAATTTCAGAAATATAAAATAAGATGGATAAAATTCGATACTGAGGGAAAAGAATTGGAAAAAAAAAATTGAATTTAAGAAAAAAAGTTTAGATACATTTTCAGGACAAACATGAAATAAAAAAAGGTTTGAATTTTCTGTCTTGAATAAAATACCAAAAAAGAAAATATGTGAAAAAAGTAAGATTCATTTTTGAGGAAAAAATGTAAAATTAAAAATTGAGGGGTAAAATGGCTGAATTCCATTTATTTTCTAAGAAGTTGAAAAGAATAAGGATTTAAACAATTCTTTGATGAAAAACAATGAAAATCTAAAATAAAACATTGAAGTGATCTTTGAAAAGAAAGGCAAAACAAAGACGAGAAAGAAGTTGTGATTTACATTTTTGAGTGAAAGCTGCTCAGTCTTTGCGTCTGCTGTACTGTTCATCACTGCTTGTTAAAGGTGTAGATGAATTACTTGTAGTTGACTTCAACAGTCATTATTCATCATCATCTAAAGCCAGTACAGGTTGACAGACATTACATTAAGAGGAGGAGTGGGTGGAGTAGCATAAAGATAATCTACGGCCAGCAGAACAGGAACACACACACACACACACACACACACACACACACACAGAGGAAGGTTGACATCAGCGGTGTCCTTTAGTACACACAGACAGACAGACCAAGTAACATGATGGAGCCTCACAGGAAACCCTTTGCTGTCTTTGTTACTGCGGGTAAGCGTAAAAAGCTCTGTTTATTTACCTTTGTTTTCTTTCACTTTCATGAAACGATTTTAAACTCCTAAAATACATTAAAAAAATTAAAGAATGACTATAGGATGGAATATGAAAAATGAACCAAAAAATGCATACATTTAAGTGTTTGGACTCCTGACAATGCATCACTCAATTTGTTCAATAGTGTACAATCTCATTTAGCAGATGCTTTTGTCCAAATCGATGTACATTTGAGAGCAAATACACTAGAAAACATCTAGATAGAAGGAAACGACACAAAGCAGTGCCAAAAAACGCTTTAAAGACCATTAGGCAAAGAGCTGTCATGCAGTATATTAGGTAATGCACTTTTTTATATATTTAATATTTAACCATCATTTATCCATCAACCAAAGTGACTTACCAACCAAATGAAGTCACAGTGGCACTGTCATCATCATCACCATCTTCATCGTCATTATCAGGTGCATCTTGTAGAGAATCGTCAGTGTCTCAAAGTAGAACATATGTTTCAGTCATTCTACCTCTGGAGACAGCAGAGGACAAGAGCTGAGCTTCAGTGCTTAGATGCTCTCTGTGGAACGGAGTCTGAAGCTTTTTCTCAAAGGTGAAAAAGGATGCTGTGGCTCTGATAGAGTTTGGTAATTCATTCCACCACTGAGGGACAACAGAGGAGATGAGTCAGGCTACTGACTGAAGGCTCTGTTGTGATGGGAGCACCAGGTGCCTTTTATCAACAGAGCTTAATGGACAGGAGGGAATGTAGAACTGTATGAAGGACTGCAGGTAGGCAGGAGCTGGTTTAGTTGCAGGCAAGAAGTAGATCTTTATATTTGTTGTCCTCGCTACTGGAAGTTGGTGGAAAAGGATGCACTGCAGAGTGGTATCTACTCTTTTGGGTCAGTTGAAGACTGCACGAACTGCTTTGTTCAGGGGCCTGTTCTACGAAGCAGGATTACTGCTTAGCGAGGTAACTTCAAGGGTAAGTTCGGGGTTTCCTGTTCTACGACGCGGGTTCATCTCTTAGTGAGGCAAGTCACCATGGCAACGTATGCTGAACGGCTAACCTGCTCCGAGGCAGGTTAGGTTCCAGATTGAACACACGGAGTATAAAAACCCCACCCACTGACCAATGAGCTCTCTCCAAAAATGACTGGTCTGTGCTTGGAGGGATCCTATAGACCTCAGTGCTTGCATTGTCCAAGGAGCACTTCTATGGCGTCAATTTGGTGCCGAAAATCCGCGCGCATAAAAAATATATCGGCACGCATAAAAACACCTACCCGTGCGCTCGCCGTCACTACCTGCGCGCTCGCAGTGTCTGTACACACGCGTGCTGTTTCTCTCAGGGCCAATCAGAGGCAAAGTAGGATTGTTAAACCTCAGAACTGCCTCTTCTGTCACAATACCAGTCTTTGCACAAACACAGCTGAAATAAATGCACAGGAGCTTACAGAAGCATCTTTTTCAAAAACCTGAATACAGCACAATACAGAAATGGAGTGCTGTATACAGAGCTCATATGGCACTTTTTTTTTCAGGATAGCAAAACTCATGCAGAGATTTCCACCGTGCAGCAAAAGGCAGGAGTGCTGAGGTATTCTGAAAATCTGAAATGTCCGTCAGAAGGTTCTGTGCCCAAAACAACCTGAGGAGAAAAGGACATGTATCAGACACACAGCTGGGGGCGGTGTGTTACAAATGGATTCTTCACTTTTACCTTCTGCCCCTTTCTGTAGATGAAGTCTATGTTCTTAGACCAGTCCAACTTATTGTCCAGATGTACATCCAGATATTGATATGATGAGAACACTTTGATGTCCACTCCACAGGTGTTCACTGGCTGAAGAGGGGGTTTGGATCTACGGAAGTCTATGACCATCTCCTTTGTCTTTGAGGTGTTGAGGAGGAGGCAGTTTTTGTGACTCCAGTCACTGAAGGCTCTTATCAGATCTCTGTATTCAGCTTCTTGTCCATTTCTGATACATGCCACAATAGCAATGTCAACTGAGTATTCCTGGATGTGGCAGGACTCAGTACTGTATTTGAAGTCTGACGTGTACAGTGTAAACAGGAATGGCTCTGTCCCTTGTGGAGCCCCTGTACTGCTCATTAACATTCCTCTCCTACTTTGTCCAATCGACGAGTGCCTCTTTCAACCACGTGATGCTGCTCGGGAAGTTCGTGCGCTTTAGAGATCACAGTGTGAAAGCAGAACCGAAACAAGTTGTTAATGCAACAATGTTGCGACTTTTAGCTCCCCAAACAAACCGAATCCGCTTGGTCAGGTGTGAAAGTGACCTTTGTTACTGTGTGATCTGTGCATGAAGGCTGATGCAGTTCCTATTTTGCACCTTGCAGGATGCAGCTGAGAAAAGGTGTTGCATGCACAGTATTGTTTTTCTGTGTAAATATAAAAGTGTACACTCAACTTCCTGTAGGGATTAGCCTGAAGCTGTGGTTTTAAGGTGCAGAGGGGTTTTCACACTAACTATTCGAGTGAAAACACGTGTTCTCAGAGTTAGAGGAAAAACACTTACATCATTAAGCCATCAAGTGAAAACTAAATTGGTTATTTACTTAAATGTTTTTTGTTTGTTTGTTTGTTTTTAACCTTTGGAGCTGCATTATCTGCAGTAAAATGGGTAGTAAAAGTAAGAGTAAAAGAGAGGACAGAAATAATATTCGTGGCAGACAAAAATCAAAAATAGAAGAACAGTGATATTCATGTTTAAAAGCTGAAGGAGGATAAAGAGGATACTTCTCTTCAAACATACTTTCCTGCTGATACATTATCTCGTATCAACATGTCAGTAACCTTTTCGTACAGATGAAACCCAGAGGATCCCATCAGCCGACCAAAAACACTTTGCAGACTTTCATCACCTGACTGACAGACAGACAGACACAGACAGACAGACAGACAGACAGATAGACAGGGCGTAATGAGCATGTTTTAGAAAAAGAATCAAACATCACAACTTGGGAGTGATTTCACATTCACATTTAGATGTTTGCCCTTGTTTTAGGTCAAAAGCACTTTGTCAACCCCCCCCCCAAATTGAGTGAGAGTGGAGGTGTTGTCGTGGTATTTCTGCAGGCAACAAGAGGCAGTCTTTTGTGGCCTTAACCATATTTTTTAAGAAGGAAACAACAACATACACTGATCTCTTGGCAACTTGTGCACTGATGTTTTCATCCCACAGTCAACAAACTTTCACTCAAAACAAGCTGTTCAGCCTTTAAAGGGGGGCAATGTCAAACTCATAACACCTTCACACATATTGGAGTATTTGCAAGCTGAAGCTTTTTAAAGACCTCTGATAAATGATATTATTGTCATCCATCACAGTCAACCATAAATAACTGATGGACCACAGACCGGATTGTTTGCTAATCATCTAAAGTTGTCAAAAGACAGCATATGAGATGTTGAAACTGAAAAACAATGTTGTTTGATAAAAAATCTTGGCTCATTTAAAATTTGCTGTGAGAAACTTGTTTCTAGGAGTATTTACAGGTTCACATTTTTCATTGTGTGTCATCAGTTCTTCTTTCACCAACCCTCTGTAGACCTCAGTGAACCCAGCAGACCAGGTTCTGGAGTCTGAAAGTGAAATATTGTCCCATTCTGGCCTTATAGAGGATTTCAGCTGCTCAACAGTTCAGGGTCTCCTTTGTCCTGTTTTTGGTGTCACGATGCTTCAAATGTTTTTTAAATGGGGGACAAGTCAGGACTGCATCAGTTGAGTTTCTCAGAAGGACTCTTCTACTACGGAGCCATGCTGTTGTAATCCCTGTTGTCAGAATGTGGTTTGTCATTATCTTGCCTGAATAAGTCATTGTCAGCATCAATGGAGCCTTCATAGATGTGGAAGCTACCCACCACATGGATTTTAATGATGCCCAGGCCATCAGGGGTGCTGGATATGAACTGGGAGCTTAGAACAAACTGGGTGATCCCTCTACTCTCTGGAGAGGAAGATGCAGAGTCCATTATTTAAAAAAAATAATAAAAATCAGACGTTAATTCATCAGCCCATAGGACAGTTTCCCTCCTCCCCTCAACTCATCTTGAATTGGCTCAGGTCTAGAGTCTCTGGTGTTTATGGATCATGTTTACACTGTATATGATAACCTTTGAGCCCACTCCAGAGTCCTGTCTGTTTTTTAATGTAGTGCTGCCTAAGGGCCTGATGATCAGGACCATCCAGTCTTGGTTTTGGTCCTTGTCCCTTTACAACAGAGATTTCTCCAGATCCTCTGAATCTTTGAATGGTATTATGTACTGTAAATGATGAAATCCACTCATTCTTTTACATTTGACTCTCAGGAACATCATTCTGAAACCATTCAACTATTAGCTCCCTTAGTCTCTCATAGAGTGGTAAACATCTTCCCATCTTTCCTTCTGACAGACCCAGCCTCTCTGAATTTCCTTCTCATATGCAGCCATGTGACTAACCTGTTGGAAATTAAATGCAGGATTAAAATGATGATTTGTTTTTGTTAGAATTCATAGTGTCCCACTCTATTTGAGGATGTAGTTTGACATCTCACAGCCTCCTTTCTGTCTTTAGTCCTGCTGTGCTGCGTGAGCTCAGATGAAGAATGGGAGGCAGTGGGAGCCAAAAAAGGAGACTCTGTCACTCTGACCACCAAAGACGACGGGTGTGACAGGGGTGCTCAGGTGGTCTGGATGTTTGGACCACAGAGCCCTAACACGAGGATAGCCAGAGTAAAGGATGGCGAACAGAGGACAAATTTCAGTGACCATTTTAAAGACAGACTGCAGCTGGACCGTCAATCCGGATCTCTGAGGATCTCTGGGCTCACATTCAATGACTCTGGGATCTACATGTGCCGCTCCATCAGCTCCAAAATCTACACCCAGCGATTCAACTTGAGTGTCTATGGTAAGTCCTCCTGATGGATTTATCATGTATAATAAATGCTGCTCAGCTACAATGTGGTCTGAAACTATGACTCAGAAGTAGAAGACAGTTTCAGGGTTTATATAAAGGGTTTATCTGGATAACTTTGGAGAATACCTTTGAGAAGGTCTTTGTACACTGCGATGGAGAATGAGATTTCATGTTGTGTCATTCTTGTTTGCGCGGCTGCAACTTTTGTCTGGAATTTTAATTGGAAAACATGGTTGTATTATGGGCTCTCATGTTTGCTCTGAGTGGATTCCTGCAGATCCAAGGGTCTATGTGCATGTTGGTCCACTGTACAAAACGTTCATTTCACAATAACGGCCCTGGAATTGTGACATGGGTACATTTCATCTGCCCAGTCTTTTCTGCAGGCAGACTTCAGCTTACGTGACTGCTGTGTTTCTCCCTGAGTTAACAAAAAACATGGGGGACATTCCCTCTGTTTTCGGTGGAAATTGCTATATTTTAAGGTAGCTTGTGACTTAAGCGTAGTTTTGAAAACTTTTCTAGTGACAAATGTACACTTCGTTTTCATAGTATTCATTCACTTTATCTTAAAGATCCCTCGTTTTTTCATTACAACATACTTTCTCTCAGTTCTCTCAACAAAATTGTAGCAATGGTACATTGTTGCTACGGTGGTAGAAGAAGGAGGTTGATGTGCGTCACAGACCAAGTTGATATTAAAACATTTGTCAAACATACATTTGACCACAAATACGTTTCTATGCATTAAATAATGACTTGTGTTTGATTTTTGAAGCATAAATAAATATTTAAAAATTAATGAAACAGGTTAAAGCATTTTAGCCACAATACAAACTATAAAATGGGACAATATTTGTTTTATAATTTACACAATGCTCTTAACACAATTTGCGATATATGTAATTTTATTTAATTAGATAAACCTAACAAATAAATACCATCTTTTTTTCTTTTTTTTTTTTTTTTTACCATTTTTTGATTAGATCACAAAAACTTAGGGCCCTTTCTGATACATGTCAGCTTGACCTACAATCCCCAAATTTCTAGCAGTTGTGGATAACATCAGACCCTGTCACATTAAACAACTCAATTTATGAATTTCAAACTCCTTCAAACTTCACATGTAGTTGCGTTCACCTACATAATGACGTTTCTGTGGTTTGCATTCAGATGTGTGTTTCCTGCTTATCTCAGTACAGGAAGGGTGCACTATGCTGAACACTTTTTGGAAGGTTTCTGTCATGAATACCCAATATTATCGCAAATTTGATGATGACCAGATGAGGCCTGTAGATCTTATTAAATATTAAGTGTTATGACTATGAAACTACTTAAAAAAATAAAAAAATAAAAAAAATAAATAAAATATATATATATATATATATATATATATATATATATGTATATATACATATACATATATATATATATATAAATATATACCTAGCTATATATATATATACCTGGCTATATATATGTTTATAAATATAATCGTATGTCAGTAAATGATAGAATACGATATGATAAGATAAACCTTTCTTCATTCCACAGTGAAGAAATTTGCAGTGTTATAGCAGCAAAAGCTCAGCACAGCAAACATGAGAATAAATACACTAATCATGCACACAGAGCACAGATAAGTATATTAAAAGTTTACCTAGACCAGGGGTCGGCAACCCGCGGCTCTGGAGCCGCATGCGGCTCTTTCTTCCCTAAGCTGCGGCTCCCAATGGATTTGGAAAATAAATAATAAATACTTAATTGCATTTTATTTTATTTTATTATTATTTTTTTTTTTTGTAACTCTAAATTCAAAGATTATAATGCTCTTGTAACATTAAATAAACTATTAAGGCTGCAACAACGAATCGATTAAGTAGATTCGTCGTGACGAAAAAATCCGTTGCCAACAAATTCTGTAATCGATTCGTCGGGTCTTTATATGTCCATGGACACCGACGTGTAAACATCAGCAGGACGCACAGAAAAGAAACAGCCATGGCCGAGGCAGCGGCTGAGAAAAACATGGACACAACCCAACCCAAATCCCGACCTGAAACATCAGTGGTGTGGGAAAACTTCACCAAGACTGAAAAGGAAGGCGTTCAGTGCAACATTTCCAAAGACCGCTTTGCATGGCTCGGGAGTACATCGATGATGCGTGAGCACAGGGCTCTCAAGTCTCACGCATTCAGCGTATGACACACGCATTCCCACTCGTTCACACGCTCACACACCACACATTGTATTTCTCACGCATTTAAATGAACACGGTGATGTCCACCAAGTTGCACTTCTTCAACTATGGAACAGGGGGAAATCAACTGAGTTCCTCCGAGAGTTCAGAAGCTGCGTGCCACGCACAAGCCAATCAAATAAAGTATATCTACTGAACAGCCAATCAAAAAGCAGCATTGCTGTATCCGGGTAGATTTTGATATCTCGCGGTTTAACTACAGAAGAAGACAGACACTCGCCGAAATAGTTCATTTATTTCATAAATGCAACTCGCTGCAGTTTTTTATATACTTTGTATAAAGGTAAAAAAAAAAGATATATGCAATGTTATCTTCATTTTAGATGTCAAAGAGGTTTTGTGGCTCCCTGTGTTTTCTTTTCTGTGGGAAACTGGTCCAAGTGGCTCTTTGAGTGTTTAAGGTTGCCGACCCCTGACCTAGACACATACAGAAAATGTCATATACAAAAAAAGAAAAAAATGTAATCAACAGCAACAACAAAAAAACTGAAAATGAGACTCTTGATGGGCTGAAATAGCAGGCCATGTCCTGTTCATTGACACTTGCTATAAAACTGAGTTTTAAGGGGGTCTTAAATTTGTGAAAATGTTCCAAAAGACCAGGGGTCACTTTTTTGTTTATGCTGTTAGTCTTAAAACAAGATCGCTGCCAGACACTCCTACAAAGGAGCTCCATAGAGCTATCTTAACCTTTTGAGGTCCAGTTGAGATATGCAGCCTGTTTGCCCCTTTGATCCTGTTGCTCTTTTGCTCTCATTTGGCCTCTACCGTGGATACAGACGTGAAACTTGAACTGAGGCCTCTGAAAGTTATAAAATTATAATCTATATGAATCATCTAATAAGCCTTTTTCGGAACAGGAATTAGCTTCAGGAAGGAGGCGGGGCTTCCAAATTTGAAATATTAGTTTCTGGCAGAGGTCTGAAAACATCCCAGAAATTTCATCTTGTTTGGAGCAAATTTGACCACTTTCTGATGCTTAATTTACTTAATGTCTTAATTGGACATTGCCATGCCTTTCACGGGCAGCAGAAAGGATTTAGGGAGGTCAAACCACCACAGATGAGATCCTTAGGGAGGGCAGAACAACATACTAAAATTTCAACTTCCTATATAAAAGGAAAATATTTAACCCCCCTGTGAAACTGGAGAAAGTCAGGGTCTGTGACATGTTTGGCTTCATAAAATCTCACAGTGAAAGAAATGTTCCACTTAAAGCAAATCTTTGTAATGAATAAAGAAATAAAACAAGTCAATGTGTGTGAGGTTTCCTATCTGTTCTCGCTATATATGGGGGCTTAGACTGCGAGGCCATTAGCATCCACATCTGGGGGGTTTTCACTGTGAAATGTGCCATTGAAAAGTGCAGTGAGGTTGGTTATTTTCCATCACAGCAGGATGATGAAGGGCTGCAGGAACTTTCCTCATCTCTGGTTGTAAAAGAATTGTATCTGAACCATACAGGATCAAATTTTAACCTCAATATGGTGGTCTCATAAAGGTATTGTCTTCTGTCACCTGTCTCCTCCAGCTCCCGTCTGTGCCCCGTCCATCAAAATTAACTCATCAGAGGTGAGCACAAGTTGTAGCTCTCTGTTGGTGGAGTGCAGTGTGCAGAACAGCAGGGAGCTCAGGCTGTCCTGGTTCAGAGGCAGGGACAGACTGAGGGAGACCAGCGGTCCTGACATGTCCTCAAGGCTGATTCTGTCTCTGAGTGTAGAGTCCAGCAATGGAGACGAGTACAGCTGTGTGGCTGAAAACCCTGTGGATCAGAGGAGTAGCAGACTCCTCATGGAGGACACGTGTTTAAACCACGGAGGTATGATGAAGCATGGGGACACAGCACTTGTCCTCCTTCTCCTCTCTATCTCTGTCCTGTGATTGAAACTGAGAATGTTTTTGTGTATCTTTCTCTGTTGGATGGTACATCATGTCTGAATAAATTCTGTGATTTAATCTGAGTTCCCTGGTTTTTGAAGCAGTTGGTGGTTCATCTACGCCTGAACCTTGAGGTTCAAGATCAGGTAGATTCTCTGTAAAGTTTCCGGCACTGCTCTCTCTTTCTCTTTCTCCCTGTCTCTCTCTCACCCCCTTAGAGATGCTCAGCTGGTGTCACACTGAAGCCACAGTCCGGCTGGTGCTCTCTGCTGTACTTGGTTTGTCCTTAATGGGCCTGGTGGCGGACCACATCAGATTCAGTCGACAACGCCGACCAAGAAGCTGAGAGCTGCCATGCCAAACAGAGGAGGAAACCCAAACAATCAGTTCAAAATAAAATGCATGTTTTGAAAATAAAATTAATTCAAACTATTAGATCATGTTGAAGTAGACAAAACACAACTGTAACACATCGAGAAAATAAAAAGAACAAGTACATACATCTCTCACATAACAGCTTAACCCTATAACACTATCGCTGGGTGATTTTCATCCGACCAAACATGTTTATGTGATTTTCATGGGTCCCTGGGTAGCTTCAGCATTGCCTTTGACATCTTTGAAAGCATATTTGTTTCCCTGATCCAAAACCTGCTTTTTCCTACAGGCATGTGCTTGGGTGATTTTCACCCGGCAATAGTGATAGAGGGTAAAGTAAGTTTGGGTGGATTTGATAGCTGCATGTAGGGAATAAGGTCAGTAAGAGTGGTCCTGGAATTTGCATGCTATCTTTATTTAGCGCAGTGGTTATGAATAAAAAACTATGAAAATGTAGTGATTTTAAAGGGAATTTATATGGTTATTGTGCCAAGAACCCTGAGTCTTCACCAGAGAAGACTCACATGCTCAAGGAATGGGTGGAAAATGTATATTAGGAATATTTTGTTCATGAATGCCTAATTTCAGTTATTTTGTTACATTTTTATATTATCCCCTCGGGGTACCGTTTTTCCTCCCTTTGGACATTGCACAGTTAAAAATAGAAGAAAAATACTTTAATTTGTCATGTTTTGTCCTATTTTGATTTTTTTTTTTTTTTTTTTGGGGGGGGGGGGGGTTCAAATAACTGACATATTTTTTGCTGAGTTGTCTGATAGTTTCTCAATGTCTTAAATAATGATGTTGAAGAATAACTGCAATTATGTTGTTATTCCGTATAAGTCCATATTCTACCTGTCTACAGATTTGTTTATGCTAAACCAGCAATTCCTAGAGTGTGATTAGGTGGTAGGTGTCAATTATACCATATGTGACCTGACAGATTTTCTATGCCTACCATAAACACTGGTCTGATCATTACTACATCAGCTTTGTCTATCTGTTCCCAGCTCTGTATTTTGACTTTGCTGTGCCTCATGAAACCATTATTAAACATTTCCATAAGAATCTCATTCCTTTATATGGATATTTTTCAACAGACCTCAATACTAATATGATCTTTAGACTTTCTTTGTGTTTCAGTGCACTGAAAAATTATCAAATGTCTTTTTCCAAGGAAAGGTCTAAGGAGCAGGACGCTGACCTCCAGACCTCAGTCGTAAAACCCTGCTTGACCATGTACTGATAAAACCTGCATTCCTTTGGAGAAAGAATACAAATGACTGATAATGATGTCTTATGCCTTCGGCAATGTACTAATCTGTCTAATGATGAAATTTGTGTTAAATGAGATGCGTCCCATTTTTCTATGTGCTCCAGAAGCCAAGTTATCACTGAGAAAATAAATCCTTTATTCTTTAGTTTCTTTAGACCAACAGCTTTTCAGACTGTTTCATGAACTTTTAAGAGTTAAATTTATTGAGTATGAATCACATCTATACTCTAAGAAACAGAAATAGTTTAGAAAGGTTTGGTTTATAATTTAATCATTAATAGAATTTGTAATCATTAGGTGGTTATAATGTCATTGAATAATCTGAATGTGAGTATGTAGAATCCATTATTAATCATAATGAAGTTCATTCACATGTATTTATTCTTTTGTTGTTCACAGTTTCTATGTGTTACTGTTTCATTTCAGAGTAGTTTAGCATGTTCAGTTTGATACCTAAACATCATGAGAATGTTTAATGTCATTCTATGTTTCTTTATATGCGCTTAGTATCAAATAATTTATTATGAACAAATTATTAACATAAATCATAGTAAGTGAGTATCAGATCTGTCTCTTTTACCAGGCAAAAGTATAAGTTGGATCAAATAATCAGGATCTTGAGGGTCTCCTCTCAAGAAGCTGCAACAGGAGAGCCCTCCTCTCTCTCCTCACACACACCCCAGAGACACTCCCAGTTTGAAGAACAAAAAACCAGTAAATTTGGGGTGCTCAGTCTCTTCTTTATTTTACTCTTATCCTGTTGTTTCCCCTTAGCTCTCTTATTCTCTCTCTTACTCTTGTTTCTTACTTTTTCCTCTTAGTCTTCTAAGTTTTATGCCACATGTTCATTCAGGTTATTTGATTTTTCTTTAAACATCGTCTTCGTTAAAGTTTTGAAATGTCAACTGTATGTGCAAATAGCAATCCAAGATAAAGCCTTTATCTAATTTTTCTTTAATTTTGCTGTCATTTTTGAAATAGTTTCAACTGGCCATTGAGCCTCTTTTTCTTAGTCATCTGCGTGATTTTAAAGTCACCTCTGAATGCCACACAGCGGGCCCAAAGTCATCCTCTGTGGTAGGGTTTTGCGGTGAGACCAAAGGAACATCCAAACAATACATAGGGCGCTGGTTCTGCATTCAGGTCTGTGTGCTGTGACTTCTGGCCCATCTTTCATCGGACTTTGGTCCTCTTCTGAGCTGAACCTCTCAAACCGCAGGCAGCCTGGACCTTCAGCGAACCTGCTCCATTTTCTCCAAGGAGAAGCCTCACTTAAGTTTGCAAACCTCCAGAGCTCCAGACAGGGCTGATGCTGTCTCATGCCTTCATAATTCAAATATTCATTTATTCAAGTAATCCTAGATTCATCCAAATCCACATCCAAATTTATCTCTACACCAAATTTAATGTAGGTCAATATGTTAGAGCATATTCACTCACTATCATTGACTTCAATAATCAGAGCCTAACTCAGAATCTGACATTTTTCTATCATTATTTGTCCCCATTATCTTATCATCATTTATTGCATGTATGTTGTACCATCATTTTTCCTGTCATAAACAGATCATTATTTTTCTAAGTTCTTGTCTGTTAGTGTTCTTCCAGAAGTGGAGTCCCTGAAATGAGAATTTCAGCTTGAGATATGAGATTGATTAACTTAAGATTGACTTAATGTTTGATTTCTGAATCAAACCTTTGTTTTTCTTAATTTTCCCACTGTTAAAGGTGGGTAGTGCCCCTTCAACGAGTGCATAAAAATTAAGGTTTTTATCGATTATTAATCTTAGGACATTGATTATAAATTAAATCGCTATACTCTTATTCACAGACAATGAAAGCAGGTGGAAAGGCAAGGTGTAAACAGAGGTGTCAAAAGTATTCACATACATTACTAAAGTAAAAGTATAGATACTAGGGTTAAACAAGACTTTTGTAGAAGCTTAAGTATTGACTCTTTTTTTTTACTCAAGTAAAAGTGTAAAACTACTGGTTTCAAAATTACTTAAAGTATAAAAGTAAAAGCAATGTAGGCCATGGCCTAAGCTTTTGTCCTTAATGGCATATTTCCCCCCTTTTTTTCCAGAAAACAGAAGTCATAGGGATACCTTTCATGCAGAACAGGCTGATACATTGCGCTTTTATTAAACAAACAAAATAGTTTGTTGTTTTGCCTATTTACAAGGCTGCATCTTTCTGTCTCTACATGGTTGCGTGTTTACATTGCTATATAAATTGCACACGGCAGAGTTTCGGCCCATTGCATACATACAGATTACACACATACCCATTGTACAGATTTATTCTGTTTATTTTTATTTTTGCTTTTCTTGTTTGTTATCTTTGAAAGTATATTCTTTACGTTTGGCATAAAAGTGAAGAAAGGGTAGGCACAATAAGCCATGGGCTTCAGCCTACACCTTTTTTTGGTCCAATGATTTAAATGAAATGAAATGAAAAGTGTAATTATAATATTTTTTTTGGGGGGGGACCAAAAATAAACTGAAGTGAACCGAACACATGAACACACACACAGACACACACACAGGTGAACACGCTCTCACTGAAGTGTTATGGAGTCAAGGTTTATGACGCAGTGTTTATGGAGTAGACTCGACTTTACTGGAGGGAGAAGCCAGCATATGTAGTAAACAGTGTAACACCATAAACTGACCGGGTGCGCACTGAGCGCTGTATGGTTCCTACTGCATATCACTACATCCCCCCTGTTCAGTTATAGTGCCCCTCTCAAATATCAACAAGTCAACAAATTTCTTATAAATTATATATGTTAGGGCAACAGTCAATGTCAGTTAGAAGAACATCAAAATGAACAATAACAAAATCCCCCCTCCCTTTTTTTTTTTTGTTTTTTTGTTTGTCCCAAAGTCACATACTTGTGATGTGCTTGATACCCCAGTCTTTAATGAACTCTTTGAAGGCCTGTCCTGTGTATTGTGGCCCATTGTCTGTAAAAATCTTGTCCACATGTCCGAACAGTGACACATACCCTTGTAACTTTTGTGCAACTGCATGGCTGGATACAGGCATGGACATTTCATCTACGAGTGGGTATTTGGAGTATCTGTCCACAGTTAGCAGGAACTGGCGACCTTTGACCTCAAACAGGTCAGAAGCTATGGACTACCATGGTCTTAAGGGTACAGTGTGTGGGTGGAGAGGTTCTTTCGGGTTAGCATCCTGGTATTTCACACATACACCGCAGGATCTACAAGCTCTCTCGATGTCATCATTCATATTGAGCCAACAGACACTCTCTCTTGCTAGACGACGTTTTTTCTCGATGCCTTGGTGGCCCACATGCAACTGTCTGAGTACATCATCAGTCATGGAATCAGGGATGAGTATCTGTCTGCCTTTGAATACGACGCCTCATTCAGGCGAGTTCATCCCTGAAGGACCAGTAGGGTTGCAGGTCCTTCGGCAGGTCTCTTATGCTCTCTGGCCATTCTTGGTGGATTACCTCTATTAACGCATTAAGCTTTAGGTCCTTGGCAGTCTCAGTGTGGAGAGCATTCTGTTTCTCTGGGGAGAGAATTATTGCAACAGTGTGTTGTTTCGGGTCCTTAATCTCTGTGTCAACTCTATCAATGGTTTTCTGGATTTGGCAAGCGGCTGAGGGTGTAAGCTTGGACCATTTGGTCTCCTGGTCTGTATGTGACTTGATAGTTGTATCCCTGTGTCTTTATCAGCATGCGCTGAAGCCTGAGTGGTGCAGCATGCAGCAGCTTTGCACATATGATGAAAGACTTCCCATACAGGTAGGTGTGGTAACGCTGCATCCCATACACAATGGCAAGCATCTCTCGCTCTATGTTGCTGTATCTTGACTGGCAGTCAGTCAGTGATTTCAAGCCAAAGGCAATGGGTCTGTTGTTTTGCACCAGGGCTATGCCGAAGCCTTTCTAGGATGTGTCCACCTCGAGGGTTAGGGGTGTGTTTGGGTCATAGTATTTCAAAACAGGCATGCTTGGTTACTGTTATCTTCAGGTCCTTAAAGCACTTTTGGTGGTCAGTGTCCAATAGCCACTGTGATTTATTTTTTAACAACCCTCTCAAGGTGTGGGCCTTATCCGCAAACTTTGGTTGCATTCCCATGAATCTGTGCAGATCCTCTTTGTTTTGGGGTGTTGGCATTTTTTGTAGGTCCCTGATCTTGGCCGGGTCTGGCCTGATGTCTTTGTCGGTGTACAAGTTGCCAAAGAACGAGATACTGTTTTGTTTTATTGTGCACTTTTCGCTGTTTAACACAATATCCATCTCGGCTGCTCATTCCATCAGGTTGATCAGGTTCATGTCATGCTCTTCTTCATTTGCTTCATAGACTGCTATGTCATCAGCTATGCTGACAACACCTAGGAGCCCCTCCAGGATCTGATCCATCTTAGCCTGGAAGTGGTCTTGGGAGACACGTAGGCCAAATGGCAAATGCTTCCAGCAGTACCTGCCAAATGGAGTTCTGAATGTTGTAAGGAGTAGTGAGTCTTTGTCAAGGTGTATAGACCAGTACCCTGCCTTTGTGTCAAGCTTGCTGAATACCTCTGCCTTTGCAAACTTTGGGTTCAGTTCTTCTACAGTAGAAATTTTGTGTGGTTATCTCCTAAGGCTGGCATTCAGTTTTTTAGGATCTAGGCATATTCTGAGGGACCCGTCCTTTTTAGTGCTGTACACCATACTGAAGCACCAGTCTTTGTGCTCTTCAACTATTCATATCACATCTTGCTCTACCATTTTATTCAGTTCTGCTTGTAGCTTGTCTTTTATGTGGATACTGCATTTCCGTAGTGGGTCAATGAATGGTTCAGCATCCTCTTTCAGAAAGAGGTTAACGGTTCCACTTAAGTTGCCTATTTTTTCAAACTGGTCTGGATAAGCTGCCTTCAGCTCTGCACTGTTTGATATCCTCTTCAGTGGTTTTGTCATTTTTTTGTTGAGCATTACCCTGGCTTTTATATGCCTTCTCACTCGCTGTATCAATGTGTCCCTGTGTCTATTTTAGGCGGAGTGTGTGTCCACGGCCTGGCAGGTCAGGTGATCTAACCTTCAGAGTTGTGTTCGCCTCCTCTCTGGGTGGCTTGCTCTCAATGCTTTGCATGCATTTTTTCACTGATGGTGACTGAATAGAACTGTGACTGGTACTCACATTCTTCAGCCTCTGTGCTGTCTATGGCATTGATGTGGGACTCTCTCCAATGTTTGTGTTGGCTTCTGGAGGGCTGCCGTCTCCTGTCCGTTCTCAGGTGGAGGAGAATTGCTTTTTTGACCACGCCCTGAGTGTTGCTGCCTCTACTGCTTGCTTTTCCGGCAGCATCATGCCCAGTGGCATCTGGTACCACATGCAGAGCATTTATCATTGCATGCAGGGCATAGACGGGGTTTGTGACTCCTGCCACCATTTGGGCATGTGCACCCTCTGTCCACTGCATGGATTGTCTCACTATGTGACATGCCAAGCTGGTGTAATTGTTCATCGCCTGCAGACAGGGCATCGTATTTTCACCCCTCTGCTAGTACATCAGCTAGAGAATGGCCTTTAGGTTTGCTGTACAGGTCATTTCTCAGAGCATCATGGGGTGTGCTAGCAATGATAAGTTCAATTAAACATTCATTGAGCTCTTCATCTGTGAACTGACACTTTCGGGCTAGTGTCCTGGCTCTGGTCACAAAATCATCAATGCTCTCATTCGCTTTTTGCCTGTATTGCATTAGATGGAGTCTATGGATCCTGAAGTTTACATTCAATTTTAACTGGGCTTCATAGAATTCCCATAGTTTTGTTGGTTTTTTCTTATCATCATCACTGAGTCCACTGGCATTCAGCTGTTTCAGTCCTTCATCTCCAATGCCACGGCATATTTTCCTTGCCTGTTTGGCTGCATCAGTTATCTGCTCACCCTCCAGGTAGAGAGACATTTTTTGTTTTAATAGTGAAATAGCTTCACTCAGATTTGGGTCGGCCCAGTTCATTGTTGGCAAGTGTGATGCCATGACATCTCCCTTTTTTGGCCGTTTAGCGAACTTTTCCTACCAGATTTCAGCGTGTAAACTGAGGCTGATAAACTCCCGCGACCAGACTTCTTCCACTGGGTTTCGGCACATTGACAGCTGCACAGCAGGTTTGTTTAGCCCCCATCAGCGCTGGCTATCCCCACCTACGTGCAGTTGCGTAATTATCCACGGACAATCTTGCAGGCGTCGGCGGGCGATCCACAACAATAACCGCTGCCACCATGAACTGTTACAGAGCCAAGGAAGACGCAGTGTTTATGGAGGAGACTCAACTTTACTGGAGGGAGAAGCCGGCATATGTAGTAAACAGTGTAACACCATAAACTGACCAGGCTGCGCACTGAGCGCTATATGGTTCCTACTGTATATCACTGCATTCACCAGCAGAGGTCTGTTTGTGTGGTTGTGCCTGACAGACACACACAATGGCCCTCATTTATCAAGCTTGCATACGACAGAAAACTTACATACACCTTGCGTACGTACATTGCGATGTGAGGATTGACATTTATCAATCTGCACGTGAGCATACACTACGACCAAATCTTATGACAGGTCTGACATCCTTTACCCAAGTTTGAGTCAGTGTGGATTTGTGGTGCAGCAAATGTCTGTCTCAA